>CANTUQ010000080.1:3897500-4360000 GCA_947683425.1 Excoecaria cochinchinensis | reverse complement strand
AAATCAAAATTGCTAAGAAGGGCTTGCCATCTGGCAAAAATCTGTTTAGAAATTAAATTTTTAACATCTTTTTCCAAAATATGTTTTGCTGAAAGACAATCTATTCTGAGTAAAAACCTTTTCATGTATAAATCATCTTCAAAATTTATGATGCATGAGACTATGCTTAAAATCTCTTTTTTGATTGTAGAGTAATTCTTTTGAGTATCATTCCAATTTCCTGAATAATATCTAACCAATTTTTCTTTATTATTTCTTTTTTGTTTTAGAATTCCTCCAAAACCTTTATCACTAGCATCGGTTTCAACTATTAGAAAGGCTTCTGGGTGAGGAATACTAAGACAAGGAAGACTTTTTACCTTTGATTTTATAGTTTTTACAATCTGAGTATGCTCTTCTGTCCAAGGTGAAGGATTTTTCTTAAGTCTATCGTAAAGAGGCTGACAAATTATAACTAAATCTTTAAAGAAATCATGAACATAATTTAAACATCCTAAAAACCTTTGTAATTGTTTTTTATCTTTAATTTCATCTGGAAATTTTTCTGTGAATTCTAAACTTCTATTAATTGGTCTAATTGTTCCTTGATTAATATCATGTCCTAAAAATCTAACTTTTATCTGAAATAACGTTATTTTTGTTGGAGAGATTACTAATCCATTATTGTGAATAATATTATAAAATTTTCTTAAATGACTAAAATGTTGATTAATACTTTTTGAAAAAATTAAAACATCATCTATATAAACTATAGAAAATTCATTAATGGGTCTAATAATATCATTCATAATATTTTGAAATTCTGATGGAGCATTTTTTAATCCGAAGGGCATTACATTCCATTCGTAATGTCCAAAAGGAGTATTAAATCCTGTTTTATACCTGTCTTTTTCTAGGATTTGTATTTGCCAAAATCCTGATTTCATATCAAATTTAGAGAATATTTTTGCATTGTATAATTTTTTTAAAAGATCTCGTTTATTGGGAATTGGATACCTAATCCATTGTAAAACCTTATTTAACGGTTTATAATTTATAACTAGTCTAGGGACTCCTCTTTCTAATTCTGCTGTTCATAACATAAAAAGCTGAACAAGACCATGGAGATTTTGAGTCTCTAATTAGTCCTTTATTTTTTAATTCTTGAATTTCTTTTCTACAAAGTTTTTCTAAATCTTCTGACATGTGAATGGCTTTAGATTTAGTGGGAATTTTCTTTTCATCAAAATCCTTTTCATAAGGAAGACTGACTATATGGCTTTTCCTATTCCAAAAAGCATTAGGAACAGGAGCACAAACATCCTTTAAAAAAGTATTTTCCATTTCTTTAATCTTTTCTTTTATTCCTTTCTTTTCTAGTTGATTTTCTATTCTTTTCTCATCTATTTCTTGAATTAAATATTTTATATGATTTAGTTTATTTCTCTTAATAAGATTTATTTCTTGAATGTTATCTTTTAACTGATTAATATCTCTTACTGTCATAGGAAAGGCAAATTCAAATAAAATTTCTTTTCCTAAAACAATGGTAGATAATCCATTATTGTTAACTTGAAAAGGGTATAACATAGTTAAAAAAGGGGTTCCTAAAATTACTCCTGAATTCAAGTTTTTAATTAATATTAACTGAGTTTTATAACAATATCCTTTATTACAAACTTTAACCTTAGATAATTTATACTTAATATGTAACTTTGAACCACTAGCTGAGCTAAGTCTTTTTGAGGTTTTCTCGTAGTATTTAGTTGGAACTAAACCTTCTTGAATACAATTCTGATCAGCACCACTATCTACTAATGCTAAGGTAGAAAGATGAAAATCATCATTTATGACTATATCTAACTTTACATACCATTTTTGATAATTTATTCTAGATATACTATTAATATATTCATCTTTATTTTTTGGTTCTTTAATAATTAATGAAGTGGATGCCTGATCTTTATTTTTAAATATTCTGCTTAAATTATCTTTTAAGTTTTCTTCTTCTAAGTATAGGACTTTTCCTTTTAATATGTTCATATCTTGTTTTAAATTTTTGACTTCTTCTTGAAGATCCTGAATAGAGGTTTAACTTGTTTAAATCTTTGACAAATTTCTGAGAAATTATAAGGTTTATAATCTTTTTGCTCCCTGTGTCCTATTAATTCTTTAAGTTTAATTAAATAGTCTCTTTTTATTTCTGGATCATCTATTTTATCTATAATGCCTAATAAAAATTCTTGTTCATTACTAATCATATTTATCTGATTACATTGACAAGTTCCTATACATTCACAAGATTCTGAATTGCTATTACTAGAATCATTTTCACTTATATTATTTAAATCATTTTCAGAATAATCTTCTGATAAGCTTTCTTTTGAGGAATCGTTAATTACAAGTTTCATAATTTTTTCTTTTAATTCATCTGAAGCATTTAAATTATTTACTTTTCCTTTCATTTTACAATTTTTTTAATAGTGTCCTGGTCTTCCACATTTATAGCAAATTATTATATCTTTTTTATGGGGTTTTTTATTCTTATAAGATTTTTTCTTAGAATAAGTTTTTCTGTTACTGGGCCTTTCTAATTCTATGTTGGGCCTATAAGTCCTTCTTCTAGGAATATGTTTTTGTTTAATTTTACTCTTCCTTTTTATTCTAGCTGAGGGTGCACTAATCCTTTCGTAACCATATTGTTGACAAAAATCTCCTAGTTCTTTTCTACTATTAATATTTTCTCTTTTTAATTTTTCCTTAAGTTTCATATCTGAGCATATTGCTAAACCTTCTTTATTTATACTATTTATTATTTATCCATTCATGTCTATTAGCCTAGGCGGGGTTTCACTATTCTTCATGTACGTACATTCCTTATACACATTATAATAAAATTATACAACCCATTTTACATGTCTAAACTATAAATACAATTACTCATATACATATCTTAAAAAGTAGTACATAACTTAAACCTTCAACTTCATAATCTCTTCTTGTACTGGGCTTTAAAACTATAGAGTATCCCTGAGACTGATTAAATTCTCCTGAACTTACATGCATAAAAACCCGTGCTAAGCTTACTAGCTTAGTGGGAAAATTACATAATATGGATGACCTCTCACAGAAGTCATAAGAAACACAAGCAGTTTTAAATACGTAGTTATGCATAGCATGTATGTAATAACCCGGATTATATCCTAGTAGGATTTATGGTATAATTTTAATGTGAGGGTATAATAGAATTGGATTAAGAGTAAATTATGAGTAATTAAGGACTTTATTGAAGGAGATAAGTGAAGATTTTATACAGTAGATTTTAGTGGAGGGAATTAAGAGAGATTTACCATGGACCAATTGAAGAGAGAATTAGTGGTGATGGGACATTTATCACGAGAGGCTTAGGTGGAAAGAGGAGAGTGTGCCACATGGACTATTACATGCAATAAAAGGAGAGTTAGTGGAATTTTCTGTCCCAATTGCAGCACATGCAAATTGAGATTTCCACTCATTCCTCTCTCCCTCTCTTTCTCGGTTTTCTTTTTCCCTTTCTACTTTGGTTTTGATCTTCTTTCGTTAATTTCTGCAATTAGATTGGTTGGAAGAGGTTGTTAAAGGAAGTAAAAAGGTAAGCGTGGTTAAGAATGTGATATGATCTCCTTCTACCCCATTTCTTCTTTGTGTTTGAATTGGTTGGTTTGATGGACTAAGAACTTGTGTGTATATGATTTGGTTGTGCATGAAGCTGTCGATAGAAGGAAAGAGAAGGGTAAGGAGAAGGTTTGATTTTGAAGAAGAAGGGTTTCTAGTGGCTTCATAGAGGTTGGGATCGTGTGCTCCTTTTAATTTGTTACATGTTGTGTTTGAGTTAATAGTGGTAATTGTAGAATTTGCAAGTTGAAATTGTGTACCTCTTATGTAATGCATGTGTTGCAAGATGATGGATTTGCATGCTTGAGTTAATGCTATAGTTCAATTGAGGGCCATACTTAGCTTTGCATGTGGTAAATGTATAGATTTTGGCATGTGTAGTACTTGATATGATCTTTATGTCTATGTTGCCATTTTGATTAATACTAGAAATTAATTGAGTTTTATATTGTTTTAGTGTTTAGAAGTGTTTAGAAGTTTTATATTGTTTTAGTGTTTTAGTTTTGAGTTAGTATGTCATGTATGTGCTTGTGTGGTTATTTTGCTAGGAGTTGAACACTTTGTTCGCTTCTGTCGCAAGTGCGACATGGGTCACGGGTGCAACAGAGCGCTCCTCGGTGAGTTCTGCCTACCGTGCATCGTCGAGCATGGCCGAGCGGTGTCGAGGTTTGTTGCTAGCGCGAGCTCCATCGCGGGCGTGATAGAAGCCACTTTGGCATTATGTTGCTAGAGCGACGAGGCCCGCGTGCGCAACATCTGAGTACGGTACGTTCTGTCGTGAGCACGAGCATGATCATGGGCGCGACAGAAGCTATTTTGGCATTCTGTCGTGAGCGTGACACTATGCATAGTTTTAAGTTGAACCTTTTTATTCTTATTTGAGTATAGCATTGCATTGACTATGAATGTACATGCATTTTAAGTCTATATGTAATATATATATATATGCTTGAACCATGTGATGGTTTGCTGACTTGTACATGAATAGAATGGTTATGAATCTTTGGTTGGATGCTTGGGTAATTGTTGGAAATGTGATATTGTTATTAGAGTGCTATTTGAGCCTGAAGTATCAAGATAGTGGATAGATAAGTATGCTTATAAAGGTTGCACAGCTGCTCAGTAGACCGTTGGGTCTTTTGTTTATAGATTTCGATCTCTTCTATTACCTTCGGGTATTAGTATACTTGAGACTTATGTCTTTTGTGTGTTTAGATACTGTGTCCAATCAGTATCTTCAGTACCCATATCCAAAATTTATGAGAGTTCAGGCTTTCTTTTGGCTTTTGTTTGGTTCTTGACTTTGAGCTATCGCTTTTGTGACCGTTTGATTATTTTTGAGCATTCATGTTAATGCTTGTCATAAGACCATGCTTTAGCAAGTGTATTTGGAAATGTTCTGACTAAGGCATGTGTTATGTATTGTGAGAATGTATGTGATTATTATTGGCATGAAAGGTACAGGTAATTGCTTTATTTGTGCTATTGATAATCATGTTCATATTATGTTTTTGCCTTTAATTATGGTCAATTGATATAAGTGTGTATAACTGAATAATTCTTATGTGTTGTTGTGATTTGCATGTGTAGTACTTTGTATCTGTATATCCCCACTAAGCATTATCATTTAGCACGGATATTTTATCCGTGTAGGTATGCAGGTTCGGTTCGATTGAGAGTCGTCCATCTGCTGGCCACTAGGATTGGAGTGAAGCTTTTGCTTTTTGTTAAGATTCCTTTTTGTATAATCTTTGATAAGGAGATGCTTTGTAATGACATATGTGTGATGAGCGCCGGACCAGCAAGGCCCTCATAGAACCCGCTTTTAAGATTCGAGGGATTAGTTCGCGTCTTTTTGTTCTTAGGTTACACGAGACAATTTGGAATCCCTACCTAATAGAACATTGAGAGGTTTATCTAATCCCATGAAACCTTTAGGCACCTTTGAGGCATTTTGGAGTCACCACCCAATTTACAAGAAATTGGGAAAGGTCATCTAACCTCGAGGGTCGTAAACCAGAGAAGGTGTTCGGAACTTCACTTTTATTCATGCCTTAAGTTAAGTTTATAAATGAGTTTTTAACAAAACGAAATTCCATCTCTCATCTCACACGATCATGCAATAAATTTAAAGCGCATTTCAATCACATCGAAAAGCGATAAAGAAAGCATAAAATAAAGCAATAAATAAATTACAAGAAAAATCAGGGACAGAACAATCCCCCAAAATAAAGAAAGCATAAATAAAATAAAAGGATAAACTTGCCCCAAAAATTAATTATAAGGGCCCAAAATGAATAAATAAACAATTACATCACAAAAAGAAGAATAACAAAATATATCATACATAAATCGGGACATTTATTGAATTTTAGGAACATTGGTTCCTTTGATTAATCTTAAAAAAACTTGGAGAATTATTTTGGGCATTGATTGAGAAAATCGGGATGAGTGATCCCATTTTATGAAAATTAATTCTCCATTTGAAAGTGAGATTTTATTGGTTAAAAATAGGACATTGGTCCATTTTATTAGAAAAATCCCAATTTTATTTATTGTAGAAAAACATGAATTTTCATAATAAAAACGGATCCAAAAATGCATATTACATGCAACATACAAAATAATAAAATAGGAAAAAGACAACAATAAAAAAATGAAGCAAACAAAACATTGAAGGCTTTTAATCCTCGATCCTCCAACTCGCCCACGGGTAACACTCAAATAAAAAAACAAAGTATTGCAACCAAAAAAGAAAATGAAAATTATGGTTAGTAATTGAATCAAATCAAATAAATAAAATAAAATGGAATATATAAATAAACCAAATTAAGTGAGATGTATAAAATAAAATTAGATATTAAATCAGATTAAATTGAATGAAATGCACAAAATAAAATAATGAACAAAATTAAATTAAATGAACAAACTAACCAATATATTAATTAGACTAATCAACCAAATAAATCAAAGAAATAACAAGGATAAAAATATAAAGTCAAGAATGAAAAGCATGTAGACAAAATGAAGTGGCTCCACATGACCAATGCATGAACATCAAGAGAAAAGACAAAAAGAATGGCCACTGTTCGCGTGGCCATCATGCAAACAAAAGGAAAAAATAACAACAATTGATTAACAATTTGATTTAGTTGACAAACTAGGATTATTAAATTAAAAATGCAAGATAAATTTGATTTAGTTGACATTTTTAATTGATTATTTACATGTTACCACAATGAACATAAATATTTACATGGCAAAGAAACACAATCAAAATGAAACATATTAAATAATTATATGTTAAAATAATACATGTTAAGAATAATAAGAAAGCAAAGCAAAACAAATTAATTACATGCTAAATATAAGAAATCATGGCAAAATAAATTAATTATATGTTAAGAATAAGAAATCATGACAAAAGAAATTAATTGATTACATGTTAGAAATAAAATCAATAAAACAATATTTATATGAACGAAATAATAAATAATAATAGAATAAGATAAACAAAATAATAAGTTTGGAGCCCAGAAAACTTACCCTCAGATTTGGATTCGATGGAATAATGATGATTTGCTTGAAAAATTTCCTCAAACAAATAATTTAGCAATGAAATTAATCCCTTTTATTTATGGAGAAAACAAAGAAATTAATTTGAATGCTTAAAAGATTGAAAATTGATTTCAAAGTGAAAATTAATTCCTTTTGTTTATAGAAAAAACAAAGAAATTAATTAGAGTGATTAAGAATTGAAAATTGAATTTTCAATCTCAAATAATCCTTGTTAATTTAAGAAATGGAAATCTGAAATTTTTTGAAGAAAAATCAAAGAAGAAGAAAAGAACCAGCTCTCAAAAATCTGATGTGAAAAATAATGGAGGCTCCCCCTTGGTTTTTTTCATCTCAAAGTATTTATATTATGGAAAAATAAAATCCTAATTCTATTAGGAAAAGAAATTTCATTTTAATTCAACTTCCTCCTTTTTTAATGATAAAATCAGCTTTTATTTATTACTTATAAAAAAAATGATTTAGAATTTAATTTGGACTCAAAAACCTTAATTTGGGTGAAAAAATACGTTTTGGTGCGAAAATCAACGGTTGCAGCGGAACCTGGGCGTGCTGGCACGCGAATTCGCGCGTATGGGTGAGGATGGGCACGGAGCTGCGCAGCAAGTTCCGCGGGACCGCGCGCGTGCGTGTTCCTCGCGGACACTCGCGTAGCACTCCACGGGAGCGCGCGAGCGCGGCTGCCGCAATGGTCTGAATTTTTTTTTATTTTTTTAAAAAAATTTAAATTGCAACCTTTTGAAATAAAATTAATACTTTCAAACACATTTTTTTAATTTTTAAAATATATATATTTTATTTTTTATTCTTTAAAAAGCAAATTTTCACCAGAAAATCATCACTTCCAATATTTTTGCCTACAAACGGGCATCTAATCATCATTGGGTAACCTTGGTCTAGGCTGCCTCGGGACCCGGTGTCTATAGTTGCCCCCAGTTTAGAAGAAACTAGTACACTAGTATCTAGGTAAGCCTAAACTCAAAGAAAAGAAGGAAAGACACACATATCTGAGGCAGCCATCTTTCCGAACTGGGTGATGTTGCTGTGGTGGTTCTTGTCATATTGTCAACGTGTTATCCTGTGCTGAAGCTGTAGTGCCGTGACCGTGCTAACCCTCCATGGAGTGGTAATGCCGTCATCGTGCTAATCCTCTGAAGTGGTAGTGCCGTGGTCGTGCTAACCTTCCATAGAATGGTAGTACCGCCATCGTGCTAACCCTTCTGAGTTAGTCAAGTGGTAGTGCCATGATCGTGCTAACCCTCTGTGGAGTGGTAGTGCCGTCATCGTGCTAACCCTTTTGAAGTTGTAGTGTCGTGGTCGTGCTAACCTTCAGTAGAATGGTAGTGCCGCCATCGTGCTAACCCTTCTGAGTTGGTGAAGCGGTAGTGCCATGATCGTGCTAACCCTCCGTGGAGTGGTAGTGTCGTCATCGTGCTAACCCTTCTGAAGTGGTAGTGTCGTGGTCGTGCTAACCTTCAGTAGAATAGTAGTGCCGCCATCTTGCTAACCCTTCTGAGTTGGGAAGCGGTAGTGCCGTGATCGTGCTATCCCTCCGTGGAGTGGTAGTGCCGTCATCGTGCTAACCCTTCTGAAGTGGTAGTGCTATGGTCGTGCTAACCTTCCGTAGAATGGTAGTGCCGCCATCGTGCTAACCCTTCTGAGTTGTGAAGTGGTAGTGCCGTGATAGTGCTAACCCTCCGTGGAGTGGTAGTACCGCCATCGTGCTAGCCCTTCTGAAGTGGTAGTACCGTGGTCGTGCTAACCTTCCTTAGAATGGTAGTGCCGCCATCGTGCTAACCCTTCTGAGTTATGAAGCGGTAGTGCCGTGATCGTGCTAACCCTCCGTGGAGTGATAGCGCCGTCATCGTGCTAACCCTTCTAAAGTGGTAGTGCCGTGGTCGTGCTAACCTTCAGTAGAATGGTAGTGCCGCCATCGTGCTAACCCTTCTGAGTTGTGAAGTGGTAGTGTCGTGATCGTGCTAACCCTCCGTGGAGTGGTAGTGCCGTCATCGTGTTAACCCTTTTGAAGTGGTAGTGTCATGGTCGTGCTAACCTTCCGTAGAATGGTAGTGCCGCCATCGTGCTAACCCTTTTGAGTTGTGAAGTGGTAGTGCCGTGATCATGCTAACCCTCCGTGGAGTGGTAGTGCCGTCATCATGCTAACCCTTCTGAAGTGGTAGTGCCGTTGTCGTCCTAACCTTCTGTAGAATGGTAGTGCCGCCATCGTGCTAACCCTTCTGAGTTGTGAAGTGGTAGTGCTGCGATCGTACTAACCCTCCGTGGAGTGGTAGAGCCGCCATCGTGCTAACCCTTTTGAGTTGGTGGAGTGGAGTGGTGCTGTCTGTGAGCCCTTTGGTTGATTTGCCCCCTGAGAGGTCTTTGGATGGTTGTTTAGATTTGATGTTTGGAATGATGCTTGGACTGATGTTGTCTTGGTTGGTTGCCCCCTGAAAGGTCTTTTGTTGATTGTTAAATTGTTGCTTGAAATAATGTTTTGGCTTGATTTTGTGTTGGCTAGTTGCTGCCTGAGAGGTCTTTGGTTGATGCTTGGATTGGTGTTTGAATTGATGTCGTCACTCAACTTTTGTCGGTGTCTGCATCGGATCTCTCTTTCTGCAAAACTGGAAAACCAAATATGCAGGAAAAATAGTGAGCATGCACGTGAAATGTATGTGTCATGCAGAAATGCAGAATAAGATTTCACATAAGTGAGTTTGGAGGCGATAGCCGGGTTGGGCTCAACTTGCTGTAGGATCGATACTCTTTTGAATTGCTTTCAAATTTCGTGTCTTTGGGATTGCGAGGTTCTCATCTGATACCTGTAGTCATTTTTTAAAGGTAGTGCATCCATTGTGGATTTTCACACTAGCTTTTCTTAGCGGGAAATGCGTCCTTTGCGGATTTTCACATAACCCTGTGCCTTATTTTTGCCTGAAAAGGACCCAACCCAATCCAGCGACTTTTTTTTCTTCTTTTTAGGACAGACTGCCTGTTTCCAGGTTTTCACCCTATCATTTTGCCTAACTTTTATTTAGAGTGCCAATTACAGTTTTCATCTCTAACAGCTCTTTTTTTTTATACAAAGAGGTTGAAACTGTTGCCATAGATCCTTCTAGGGTAATCAACATGTACTTATGCTTATGTCATGGACGTCTAAGCATGATTCTTCTAATGATGTTGGTGTAAAATTGCCTTCGCAGTTGATAGTAAAATGAGATGGCTGAAGGACCTGAGTGGTGAGAGTAGTAGAGGATAGACAGTAGATGACTTTGATCACACAAAGTGAACTGCTCTGATCACATCAATATACCATTGCATAAATGCATGTGTTTTAATTTGATTTCATTAAACATGATCATTGTTTGGCATTAATCTCAAGAATACAAAACCTCATCTAATCTCGGGATGGATCTTGAAAGCATCAAGCTCCTTTCATCAATTTGCCCTCTCGAGTTTTCATGATTGAATATTTTCTCTCAGCCCTTAATTTTTGCCCAGAATGCTTTTTTTTTAGCCTTGGCCATGGAAACTCCTTAAGTCTGTCGATGTCGATTGAATTTGCTTTCATCTTCGTTGGGGAGGTTGTTTCTTCTGACGGTAGTTCTTTTTAGCATAAAAGTCTTGTTCTTGGGACTTGTGCAAACTGGCTGAGGTAATGAGTTTCTTCGCTTGGATCTTGGCCGTGAAAGTTTGTATCTTTATTTTGTTGGTTTTGGTGGCTCAGTTTTTGAAGTAACCCTTAATGGTTGAGATGGGGTTGTACATTGGTCTCAAATGGTTAAAAACTATAGGACAGGACTATAATTTTCTCTTTTTTTTTATCTTTTTTTTTTTCCTTTTTTTTTTTGTGAGGTAATGAGCCGTCCTCCTAAGTTTTGTTATAAGTGTCCCTGTTGGTCTCATATGATCAAAGGTTAGTCTTGATTGGCTTTGGGGTAAACATCTCAAATGGTTGGGAGGAAAGGACTCCTAAGGGCTTGGTTTTAATGTGTTATATATTTCTTGTGAAGGTTAAGGATTTTATTTGTCTAACTCCTGTACGGGGTTTGATTTTACTTTGCTGCATTGTATGCGCCCTAGATATTGAGGAAGAGGATTGGCTTTTGAAACGTCGCTCGTCGTCATGTTGGCATGTTGAAGCAACGTCGTCCCAACAATATCCTTGTCAATTTTCAAGTCCAGGCAAAGACTTTTTCATTTTCTTTTTTTTTTTACATTATCTCTCAGAATTTTCCTCTTTTCAGGTGTTGCATCAGATGCTATCAAGATTTTCTTCGGGTTTTCCAAAGTTTCGATATTAAACATAGTGTATTAGTTGAATTAATGTCAAAAATGAATGTATCATCATCATGTGAAACGAAATCATTAAAAACACCATACAAATAAGCAAAAATTGTTCATTTTATTGCAAACTGCAAACTGTGTCATAAAAGTTCTTGGAATGAAAAGAATCAAGCATCTAAAATAACTATCTTTTTCTCCACTATCACTAGTGGATTGAGAATACCAGATCATATTCATGGTGGAGGGACTGCATTGTAGCCTGCCTTCTTCTTCTTCTTCTTCTCTCTCTTCTCAGGATCCATGATCTGATTGGTGTCAATAAGATCCTGGATCTTATTCCTCAATGTTCGGCAGTAATCTGTCAGGTGCCCGGTGTCCTGATGGTAGGAGCAGTATTGGTCCTCTCTATGCCCTGGCTATCCTTGATTCATGCCTGATCTAGGTGCGAAAGTTCGTAGCTTGCCCTCTTTTATCAATCTCTCCAATACCCAGGATAGAGAGCGGCCTAAGTTGGAGTAGTGTCTCTGACCTTGCCTAACTCTAGTAGCTAAAACTTCTGCTGTCTTGCCATTTATGCTATTATTGCTCCCGGCACCACCTAATTTGTACCCTGACTGGTTCCCATAGCCTTTCCCAGCAAAATTATTTTGGCTTGCTTTCTTTGCTAGGTAAGCCGCCTTAGCCTCTACAGCAATATCCTTAAGTGACTCCCAATCCCTGAGCCCCTTAAAGTTGAGTAAATTTCTCAAGTAAAGGCATGAGTTCTTGATAAATAACCTGATCTGGTCAGCGGTGTCAGGCTTTCTCTTCATCTCCATAACCCTATTCCTCCACCTAATGAGGTATTCATGGAATGATTCATCGCTCCTTTGCTGTAAGAGCTCGAGGTCCTTCTGAGTGACCTCCATTCTAGTGCTGCAGCCGTACTGCCTCATAAATGCTTCAGTCAAAAGGTCCCAATCCTCCTTGGACCTCCTGTCCAGCCCGTGATACCAGTCTACTAGCGGACCCACTAAACTAAGGAAGAAATATTCCACCTTCTGCTTGCTCAACCCGGTGCCTTTCATTACCAGGGTATACTGTTTGATGTGTGCAGATGGGTAAGAAGTAGCATCGAACTTCAGTAGCTCGGGCATCTTGAACCTTTGGGGCAACAACTCTTCATCCCCCAGATCTCTGTCCTCAGGGTTAATCCCCTTTCCAGCTGACAGCATATGGGTGATAGCCTCAATCTGCTATCTCATCCCTCTTAAAGCCTCATCCTCTACTTCGGGTGCTCTGGGCCTCACAGCTTGGTGGACTATTGGCTCATCATCTTCCTCTTTCATCACAAAATCATCATTGGGGTTGGGGACCCTTTCCCTTCTTGGCTCGATGGGCGCAGCAGCTCTGTGCTCATTGATTGGTTGATAGGTAGCAGCTCCAGCGAGAGGAGCCTCCCCACCAGCAGGTGGTTCAACTTGCCCCCGAGGAGGGACTGCCGCTGATTGCAGAGCAACAGGTGGCTGCGGAGCAGCAGGTGCATGTGGAGCAGGAGGATGAGCAATCCGTTCAGCTATGGCGCCCATCATATCCAACATCCTCTGTATAAAGTCCTCTAGCCTCTGGCCAAGGTCTTGGGTGGTCAAAGCTCCAGTTTCTTTTGCCATTGATGATTCACTGATTGATGAGAATGACTCAGAATCCCAATCAGACACTAGTTTCGGCAACTCAAAGAGCAGATTTGTCCTTACTAGCCGACCGTCAGAACCTATAGTCAATGGCATATATAATGTATGATAGTGTGTTATACAACATTTACAATCACATTCAAGCAAGTAGATCCTTCCAACCTTATCACTCCCACACATGAGGTAATACGGTCTCTTTCATAGGTGGGCTTGATCCATGGATTAACGGGGAACCCAATGGACGCGTATGGTAAACGGTGGGAAACCAACAGCATAACATCTCTTAACTAATGCGCATACGTATGAGTTTTGGCCTTTATGTATTTAAACATTTCAACTAAATCAAAATGGGCTTACCGGGGCATGAAAGCCTTTGATAAAAGACCATTTAATTTGGTTGATTTTGTTCAATATATAATGGCCCACATAGCAAGCATCGTATTAAGGTACATGTCACCTAGGGGAAGTATCTATTGTCATTATATGAGGTTTGGTCATGGGTGATGATACTTTAGGGATACCTAAGCATGGTCCCTGCCAACGAGTCTAGCTCATCACGAACATAACGACCAATCGGTTCTCCATTTGATATACCATGATGGTACAAGGCTTGGGCTAGTGATTATCCCGAGCACTTCCCTACAATGAGTGAAAGTAGGGTTGTACTTTAGGAACACACTAGGGTAAAATAAGGGACCAACTAGCATAGTTTTAAGGCTCTAATGGATGCAATGCAATTTCAAAAAGAAATAAAATTTTCATTTGTTAATAACTCAATTATAAGTTTACCTTAATGCACTTTTGAAGCAAAGTTTCGATCAACCCCACGGAGTCGCCATTGTGACGCGCGCCGGACCCGCTTTTAGGATTCGAGGGATTGGTTCGTGTCTTTTTGATTTTGGGTTACACGAGACATTTTGGAATCCCCTACCCAATAGAACATTGGGAGGTACATCTAATCCCATGAAACCTTTAGGCACCTTTGAGGCATTTTGGAGTCGCCGTCTAATTTACCAGAAATTGGGAAAGGTCATCTAACCTCGGGGGTCTTAAACCAGAGAAGGTGTTCGGAACTTCACTTTTATTCATGTCTTAAGTTAAGTTTATAAATGAGTTTTTAACAAAACGAAATTCCATCTCTCATCTCACACGATCATACAATAAATTTAAAGCACATTTCAATCACATCGGAAAGCGATAAAGAAAGCATAAAATAAAGCAATAAATAAATTACAAGAAAAGTCTGGGACAGAACAATCCCCCAAAATAAAGAAAGCATAAATAAAATAAAAGGATAACTTGCCCCAAAAATTAATTACAAGGGCCCAAAATGAATAAATAAACAACTGCATCACAAAAAGAAGAATAATAAAATACATCGTACATAAATTGGGACATTTAATTAATTTTAGGAACATTGGTTCCTTTGATTAATCTTAAAAAAACTTGGAGAATTATTTTGGGCATTGATTGAGAAAACCGAGATGAGTGATCCCATTTTATGAAAATTAATTCTCCATTTGAAAGTGAGATTTTATTGGTTAAAAATAGGACATTGGTCCATTTTATTAGAAAAATCCCAATTTTATTTATTGTAGAAAAACATGAATTTTCATAATAAAAACGGATCCAAAAATACATTTTACATGCAACATACAAAATAATAAAATAGGAAAAATACAACAACAAAAAAATGATGCAAACAAAACTTTGAAGGCTTTTAATCCTCGATCCTCTAACTCGCCCACGGGTAACACTCAAATAAAAAAACAAAGTATTACAACCAAAAAAGAAAATGAAAATTATGGTTAGTAATTGAATCAAATCAAATAAATAAAATAAAATGGAATATATAAATAAACCAAATTAAGTGAGATGTATAAAATAAAATTAGATAATAAATCAAATTAAATTGAATGAAATGCACAAAATAAAATAATGAACAAAATTAAATTAAATGAACAAACTAACCTATATATTAATTAGACTAATCAACCAAATAAATCAAAGAAATAATAAGGATAAAAATATAAAGTCAAGAATGAAAGGTATGTAGACAAAATGAAGTGGACCCACATGACCAATCCATGAACATAAAGAGAAAAGAGAAAAAGGATGGCCACTATTCATGTGGCCATCATGCAAACAAAAGGAAAAAAAATAACAACAATTGATTAACAATTTGATTTAGTTGACAAACTAGGTTTATTAAATTCAAAATGCAAGATTGGCATGTTTAATTGATTATTTACATGTTATCACAATGAACATAAATATTTACATGGCAAAGAAAACAATCAAAATGAAACATATTAAATAATTACATGTTAAAATAATAAATGTTAAGAATAATAAGAAAGCGAAGCAAAACAAATTAATTACATGCTAAAAATAAGAAATCATGGCAAAATAAATTAATTATATGTTAAGAATAAGAAATCATGACAAAAGAAATTAATTGATTACATGTTAGAAATAAAATCAATAAAACAATATTTATATGAACGAAATAATAAATAATAATAGAATAAGATAAAAAATAATTAGTTCGGAGCCCAAAAAATTTACCCTCAGATTTGGATTCGATGGAATAATGATGATTTTTTTGGAAAATTCCTCAAACAAATAATTTAGCAATGAAATTAATCCCTTTGTTTATGGAGAAAACAAAGAAATTAATTTGAATGCTTAAAAGATTGAAAATTGATTTGAAAGTGAAAATTAATTCCTTTTGTTTATGGAGAAAACAAAAAAATTAATTTAAATGCTTAAAAGATTGAAAATTGATTTGAAAGTGAAAATTAATTCCTTTTGTTTATAGAGAAAACAAAGATATTAATTAGAGTGATTAAGAATTGAAAATTGAATTTTCAATCTCAAATAATCCTTGTTAATTTAAGAAATGGAAATATGAAATTTTTTGAAGAAAAATCAAAGAAGAAGAAAAGAACCAGCTCTCCAAAATCTGATGTGAAAAATAATGGAGGCTCCCCCTTGGTTTTTTTCATTTCAAATTATTTATATTATGGAAAAATAAAATCCTAATTCCATTAGGAAAAGAAATTTCATTTTAATTCAATTTCCTCCTTTTTTAATGATAAAATCATCTTTTATTTATTAATTATCAAAAAAATGATTTAGAATTTAATTTGGACTCAAAAACCTTAATTTGGGTGAAAAAACAAGTTTTGGTGCGAAAATCGACGGAAAACGGCGGTTGGGGCGGAATCTGGGTGTGCTGGCGCACGAATCCGCATGGGTGGGCAAGGATGGGCACGGAGCTGCGCAGCATACTTTGTGGGAGCGTGCGCAGATGCTCGCGCAGCACTTCGCACGAGCGCCCGCGCAGCGCTGGTGGAGCTCGCCCCCAACGAGCCGCAGCTGCCGCAATGGTCCGAAATTTTTTTAAATTTTAAATTGAAACCTTTCAAAATAAAATTAATACTCTCAAACACATTTTTATTTTTTAATTTTTAAAATATATATTTTTTATTTTTTAATTCTTTAAAAAGCAAATTTTCACCAGAAAAATCATCACTTTCAATATTTTTGCCTGCAAACGGGCATCTAATCATCATTAGGTAACCTTGGTCTAGGCTGCCTCAGGACCCGGTGTCTACAATATGTATATTTGGATCATGTAATATAAGAATGGTTATATTCTCTTTGTAATATGAATATCTCTTTTAAGTGTTCATTACTTCAAGTATGTTTCTATTAATTGATGCTTTCGCTTATTGAATGTTTAAGCATGTTTTGTTTTGCTTCCGCTTTAGATCGTGATTAGAGTGTTATGTTTGTGTTGTGATGCATGTGTAGCAGTCCAATATTCCTCCCGAGGTGTATTGGGGTGTTACAATGTAGCAATGTCAAACTTAGTCATATTGTTCACATTACTATCATATAACATTATAACTATGTGAATCTCATTATAACTATGTGAATCTCATTTCCACAGTCTATGTACCCTACATTTTTAAACTTATTAGCTTATATCGATCATATTCATTTATGTGTACTCTAGTTACAAACAAATTTAGGTCACATATTATTATACAGATGTAACCATATCACATATAATGTGCATGGTAATTCCATAAACCAATCATAATTTACATTGTAGAATTCTCATGCAATTTGTGCGTTTAAGGAGTTATTTTCCCTTATTTTACAGTTACTACTTATCCTTATTTCACATGTTATTTAGCTCACATATTCATTTTTATATCATATATTTGTATCCAACATATATTATGCTTTATGCGCACATCTTGATCATACGTGTCAAGGTATTTAGTTAATACATTAATATGTAGTTGTATACTTAACTTAACTCTTGGACACTTTATCATTTCATATAAAAGTGTCATTTGGAATCCATATTCCAAAGTTACATATCACTAGTTATCTTATATCACATATTACAGGTAAAAAACATAAAGTATGCCAACGCATAACCAAGATGCGTATAACCTTTGTAAAAATATTTAATTATGACATTCATGTGCATTCCATATTTGTTCTTTCATTTATAGTAACCCATTTAAGAATATAAACATGTTCACAAAATCTCTTTCATATGTTATTCGTATGTATATGCGAATCAATGCATCTTAAACATAACATGATTTGTAAGCGTATTTCAAGTAGGCTTTCATATGTCGTACATTTACATATATAAGTATGCATGTATCCAGATATTCATATACTATGATCATATAAAGCATATCATCTATTTCATATCATATTTTCTCATTTTCTTTATCTTGCTTTCTTTTAACCGTGATTAGCCTGCACACTACCTATAGGTGCGGATAACAGGTACAAGCAGTAGTTAGTATTAGTAAGAGATACCTAATCAATAAAGGAGGCAATAGCCTCAAGTTCTTGTCATAGTCAAGAGTGTCGAAGCACAAATTAAGATACAAAAGAGGCAAAAGTCTCATAGTCAAGAGACACCGTAGTATCACAAGAGCAGCTACAAAATCCTTCTAAGCATGCCTATTTATCCATAACTAAGACTCTAGTAGGCCTTATTTTGTTACCAAGACATATTCTATAACATTTGGGAGTCATATTGTAGTGACAAGCATGTGCACATATGTATATATAGATACACAAGTAAATAAATACATTTAATTGTCAATTAGTTCCTAACTTGTCCATGTAAACTTAAGTAAGATAAGATAATCACTATAGAGGCTTGATAGTGCTTACCATATGTTTGTTATTAAATAAAATGCATGAAAATTAATCTTATGGTTACATTCGTCTTTATCAAAAATAATATCTCATTGCTTTATAACATGTTTCATGTATATTGGGTCCACATTTATCATTAAACATGTGTTAGACAATTGCCAAAAACATCGAGGAATGTTTGTATTCATTTTAGTAAGAAAGGCTTTAAATTTTAGGTAAAAAATAAAGGTCACACAACGATGAGGAAATCCTAACAGCTGTGTGGGTGTCCAAATTCCAGAATTTCAGTCTAGAAGCATTTTACATGGCTATCAACGTAAGTGGATTAAAAATTGGTCCTAAGCTTTCTAGTTTAGTGGGAAAAAGTATACAATATAGAGGATTTATTCAATACTAGGGCTAATCTGCAGATTTGAAGTCCAAAACAAGAAAAGGATTCTGAGTACAAAGTTTTTAATTATTGTGGTTTATTTGTGATATGTATTTTAAATGTTCGGAGAATAATAGCAGAGAGATTATATTGTAATATGTAAAAGACATGTGTATGCATAAGATATAGTAAACTAGTGATAGTGAATGGCTTAGTGATGACTAATGTATGTGATAGTATGATTAGTGATTGTGAGAGCATTTAATATTATAACCTAAGTGAAAAACTATAGTGAACTAGTGATAGTGAATGGCTTAGTGATGACTAATGTATGTGATAGTATGATTAGTGATTGTGAGAGCATTTAATATTGTTTAGTGTCGCGTAGCGCTCCCTTGTGGTTGAATGATTTTCTGGAAATCTGATGATTAAGAGATGCATGTTAGTTTAAATGTTATGAGTTTTGGTTTGATTTAAGTTATAATGGATGATTGTTGAACTATGAGAGCAGATTTGAGTTGGATGGATGTTACTGTGATTTCCTAGTTTGCTACTATCGGGATTCTGGTTTTTGGTTAATTCATGAATTGATTGTGTAAAAGTTGTGTTTTTGGCTATTGTTTTGATGCTAGGAATGCTTGATCTGAGGTAAGATGGTATTTAGTTGGATTTTTGAAGTTTTGGGCAAGTTTGGAACCAAAGGAGTTCTGCAGATTGGAACGCGACTCTCTATCGTGAGACAGAGATCCGTGAATCCAGTGTGCCGACCGAACTACCATCTTCCAATCGGAAGTTCCATGGCACTCGTTCGCTCGCGCGATGGAGTGCTCGGTTGCCGAACGGAAGATGGGGAGATCCGATCGGAATGCCCTTAGAAAAGTACGATTCGTGCGGGCTGGGAAGCCAAGTCACAAGTCATGCAAGCAAGCATGACTCGTGACCGGCTATACAGCATCAGCATGAGTCGTGTCGAACGGTACGACTAGTGCCCCCTTTGTTTTTCCCTTCCCGATTGGCCTTTCAGCCAAGAAGAGCATCGACACGAGTCGTGTCGATCCTGCAAGACTTGTGTCCTCGCTTTTTCCCTCACGATCGGCGTCTCGGCCAGGAGAAATATCAACATGAGTCATTTTGACCTGCACAACTCGTTGTGACGCGCGCGGAACCTAGCAAAGGCCCTCTTTGGCGAGACCCACTTTTAGGGCTCAAGTGATTGGTTCGTATCTTTTTGATCTTGGGTGCCATGAGACATTTTGGATGCCTCCTTCCCAATAGAACATTGGAAAGGATTATTTGGCCTCACGGCACCTTTAGGCACCTTTGAGGTATTTTGGAGTACGAGAAAATGGGAAAGGTCTCTAACCTCTATTGGTCTAAAACCAAAGATGGTGTCCGAAAGTTTACTCTTATTTATGTTTTGGTTAATTATAAATGAGTTTTTAATTTCCTAAAATTCTATCTCTCCTCTCACACGATTAATGCATTTAAATTAAAAGCGCATTGCAAGCATCAAAAAAGCGATAAATAAAAGACTGTAAAGAAAGTAGTAAAATAAAGCGATAAAGGAAAGCTGTAAACACGTCAAGCACACAATTACAAGAGAGATTTGGGACAGAATACAATCCCGCATGAAAGAAAGCCAACTAAAATTGAAATGGAAATTGGGACAGAACACAATCCCAAGTAAAAGCTAAATAACATTGCCCCAAAAATAATTAATTACAAGGGTCCAAAAAATATATGAATATAAATTTAAAATAAACAAACAAAGTCAAGCATAAAAAAAGACATACATAAATCAGGGCATTCATTTGATTTAGGAACATTTTTTCGTTCACGCTCACTTAAAGAGGGATCGAAGAATTATTGAATTATTGGTTTGAAAAATCGGGATGAGTGATCCCATTTTTAAGAAAATTAACTCTTCATTTTAATCGTGATATTTTACATTCCTTGGCTAAAATGAGGGACATTGGTCCCAATTTTATTAATAAAAGTCCCAGTTTACTTATAAAAATATTTTTGTAATTTTTTATCCGATTCATGCATAAAATGAAAATATTTTATTTGCAAGCAAACACAACATAAAAAAAGGAATATGAAAGATCTCACCCAAACAGTGTAGTCCCCTGTGCGTCATGACCCCTCGGTGTGGTCAAGGGAACGCTCAAATAATGCAAGTCACATTTAAATCTCAGATGAAAAATAACATTAAAAATATTAGTAATAATTCTAAAAATTGATCAAATAAATATAAAATAAACATAGGACATGTTAATTTAATATACAAATGTTTTACATGCAAAGTAAATTAAAAGAGCCATGCAAAAGCCAAAAAATAATAATAAAAGTCAATGTCGAAGCAATGGTAATAACAATAATAAAATTATGATAACAATAATGATAATCAGGGAAGCATAATAATAATAATAATAATAATAATAATAATAATAATAATAATAATAATAATAATAATAATAATAATAATAAGGAAGAAGAGCAGCGGGAGTCACAAAGATCAAATTAAATCACAAATAGTATGCCAACAATAATAATCATATTAGAAATGCTAAGAATAAATGATAAACATGGTAATAATCACAAAAAAAACAATATTGACAATAACTAAGTGAAAAACAAAATTAGATGAGAACGGGTCAAAAAATATTTACCCTCAGAGTTTATGAGTCGGAAAAATGATGTCTTGATCCGTCCCCCTTGTCGGTTTTTGTGGTGATAAATACAAAGAAAATATAAGGATCTACATTTTAAACAAATGAAATGAAGAAAATTTTTTTGGAGGGATCATCCAAGACAAAAGGAAATTGATTTTCCTTGCTTAAATCAATCCCCAAATGAAAAATATTTTGCAAAAAAAGAAGAAGAATGTAACACCCCCTACCCATACGTAGGAGAACCCATCCGCAAGAGAGTGAGAACCCGTATGAGCAGGGGTGTCACCAAGCAAAACAGAACAATAACATTCATCCACATAATAACAACATACATAATACACAGTGAAAAATAAAACTTTAAAACCAAACTGATCATTCATAGATGGAATGATAATGTTCATTACAACTGTTCGGATATTACCAAAATAATTACATCATTCAGAGTTACAAAGCGGAAGCTGAACAAAAGACTAAAAACAATGAGAGTTCACTATTACAAAAAGAATCATAATACAAAAGAAGCTAAGTCCTATCAACAATTCCCTCTGTGTTGGCTTGACTTGCGGCGACTATCCCAAAAGCTATACACCTTCCTCACCTGCACAGATGAAACACCCGTGCTAAGCAATAACACTTAGTGGGAAAACAAATAACAATAATATGGATGGCCATTCACAATGGTCGTCGAGGCAAAACACATACATAATGGCCTAAGCTGAATATCATATAAGATATAATCATAATCGAATCAAATTCATAAGCATTCAAAGGTTCATAATCACATTCATATGCTAACTGATTCATATACTCATAGATAGAGTCATTCGGATTCACATTCTGATAACACAACGAAATATAACACCTGCTGACTCACAGTAGTGGATAATGAGTGAACGCATGGCAGTACCTTATGGGTATGAATCAGAAAGCAATATTACATTTTCTCATTTCAAAACATTTTACAAAGGGGATCTTAAACAAGATCCAAACACATTGAGGTTCGCAAGGAACCAACAAGGACCTGATCAGGGTCCAGACCAGAACTGAGGGCTGCAGCTACTGAACTTTATTAGGCATGCCTAACTATCCACTTATTTGACTCTAACAGGTCATGCGTAATCCATCAAATCACATTTATAGAATTCATATAATTATCCATGCATAATACATCCAATTATATTCATATACTTCATAAAATAGTCCAAGAATAAACCTAAAAGCATCACAAGTTCGGAAATTAAACATCGGAAATAACAAAAAGAAAACTTAAATTGAAGCCAGGGCTGTCACGCTCGCGACAGAGGCAAAACTGGCCCCCTGTCGCGATCGCGACAGTCTTCGCGCTCGTGCGAAGATAGAAGCATATCTCACTATCGTGCTTGCGATAGTGAGCGGCCAACAAAGGCTGTCACGCTCGTGACAAGGGACTGCCCAATCCGCTTGGCAGCCGAGCGCTCTGTCGCGCTCGCGACTGAGAGCTCTCGCTGCGACCGCTCTGTCGCGCTCATTACAGAGAGCTCTCGCTGCAACCGCTCGGTAGCCCAATCTGCTCAGCCACACAAATCCGCTCAGCCATGCTCAATGGCTTAATTCACGGAGCCCTGTCGCAACCTCGCAAAAGAGTCATGATTTCCAACTTTTACGCGAAAATCTGCGGAATTTCACACTTCCAAAGCACCCAAACCTCCAATCTCAAACACAAATCAACCCAAACTTCATCTTACCTCAAACCAACCTTCCCAACATCATCAACCACATAAAACACAATTTTTACAACAATTAACACAATCAAAATCATGCATTAACATAATTAAACTCCTCAAAAACAACAAACCCCAAAATTTTAGCAAAGTTCATCAAACTTAGAAATTTGCCCAATAATTCAACATTCATGCTTAGCAACTTGAATCAAACCAAAACCCATAACATTTGCACTAATATGAGCATCATCAAACCTTAATTTTCTAGAAATTCACTCAACCATACCAAATCACAAAAATGTACAAATTCAAATAAATTCCCAAACCTGAAATTCCTATGCTCCTAGTGGCAAGCTTCGCTCCCTCTTGCCTTCTCTTTCCCCTTGGGATCTTGAGTAGGTGCTTCTAAACCCAGAAAACCCAAGAATCATATAAACACAAAAATCTTAGGTTAAGAACACATGCAATTAAATCAAAAGAAGAAAATGAAGAAGAAGAAGAGAACCCACTAAAGACTTACCAAATCAAAGCTTAAGGAATGATCAATTTCCACCACAAAACACTTGGATCTAAGCTAGGGCACACTCTTGAAGAGGAAAAGAGGAAGAAGAGGCAAAGAGAAGAGGAAGAAAACGTGAGGGAGGCAGCAAAATGGTTGTCCCAATTTTCTCTCCTCTACTTGTACCCACTTCCTAAAACCCTAGCCACATGTCACCCTAGGATTGGAGGATCTTGATCACTCACACCATACACTCATGCAAGACACCACACATAAGACTAACCCTCACTAATTCACACACTAATCCCTTATGAGCATGCATCCACTAACACTACAAGAAAAATGCTCTTTAACGAAGGGAAATCCGGTCGTTAAAAGTTAAAATCCGGTCGTTAAAAACCTTTAACGACCGGAAAATCCGGTCGGTAAAAGCCCCTTCGTTAAAGGTATAGACGACCGGATATTGCATCCGGTCGTTAATACCTTTAACGACCGGAACTTTTCCGGTCGTTGAAAAGTGATTTTTAGCGACCGGATTTGCCCTTCGCTAATTATATTCACTTTTAACGAAGGGATTTCCGGTCGTTAAAAATGCCTTTTAGCGACCGAATTTTCCCTTCGCTAATTGTATTCACTTTCAACGAAGGGATTTCCGGTCGTTAAAAATGCCTTTTAGCGACCGGATTTTCCCTTCGCTAATTATATTCACTTTTAACGAAGGGATTTCCAGTCGTTAAAAATGCCTTTTAGCGACCGAATTTTCCCTTCGCTAATTGTACTCACTTTCAATGAAGGGATATCCGGTCGTTAAAAATGCCTTTTGGCGACCGGATTTTCCCTTCGTTAATTATATTCACTTTCAACGAAGGGATTTTCGGTCGTGAAAGATACGTTTTAGCGACCGAATTTTTCATTCGTTAATTAGGGATTTTAGTTCGTTAAAGAGACTAGATTTTTATTTCGATAATTATATTCACTTTTCAACCTTGTTACAAATATTGTTTTACTAATCGTATTTTCCCTTTGCTCATTTTATTCGCTTTCAATGAAAAAGTTTTTTGTCGTTGAGGATACTGTTGACCGATAAGTTTTTATTTTCGCTATATTCACTATCAATGAAAAAATATTCGGTAGTTAAAAATAGTCATGAATTTTTCATCATTCAAAGAAAATTCAGAAATTAAGAATTTTCATAATAAATAAAATATTTTATTTGACTATTACATGTACACATCATTGACACACATATATAAATCCAAAATTATAATAAATAGTTTTGTCATAGATTGCAAAATACCATATACAAAATATATCGATATTTCGAAATTGTATCATATACTATAAAATATAAAAACAGCCCCTGTCTATATCATTTTCTATTGACCTTAGAATATAAAAATTCTAAAAGAATGAATAATGAACCTTATATCTTCATTGTCCACTGTTTTGAAAACCTGTAGAATTTAAAACATAAATTTATAATTAAAATTCATGCATAAAAACAATAAATCAAAAGGCCAAATAATTGAATATAATTTACCTTAAATATTCAAAATCTCCCAACAAGTGTAATTATATATACACTTCAAAATATCCAAAATCCAACAAGTGTAATTGTATATGCACTTCAAAATATCCAAAAAATGACAAGGGCTGCAAAAAAAATGTAAAAAATAATCATAAGTATAATGTCATTATAATAATAAAAAAAATAGAATACAACTTACATTAAAATGGGAAGACAACTGTATGAGAAAAAAATTTGACTTTAAATCCAATTACAGATACTAATTTGTAACACCCTTAAACTATATATACACATACAACGGTTTCAACTATCAAACTTTACTATTTATTTATTCAAAACACAAATATGCCACCCAATTCTACCGAAATTTCGGCAGAGTTTCCTCTATAATATTGCCTATCCTCCTGTAAACAGAAAGTCTTTACACTTCAAATAAGCATATCTTTATTCACCCTTCTCCAATTCATACTCCAACACAAGATTGCCCATCCTCCAATTTAGGTTCATTCACACTCATATAATAATTTACAAATATCGTCCACTCAATACTTACATCAGTTATACAAAATACAAGGATACTATGATAATACATTAAAAAATATTTGCAATTAATGTTTCTTTAATAAAACACATACACCTAAAATCGAATAACTTTAAAAATTTAAATTTTACAATGATACTAAGTTCTGTCTGTTGAGAAAAAAAAAATTGAGTACCAAGCCAAAGGCAGTTCAGTAGGATCATTTAGCAATCTATAATGCTCTATTATTGAGTCTCAAGCCAAAATTATAGTCCCTCACATATCAGATTATGGAATTAGCTTTTTATGTTTTGATTGTATATGGCTGTCCATAATACTCCACTTGTTTTCTTCAATTTAGTTATCTCACACAACATAACTAACCCAACAAGCTAATTAATTTTTAATTATTCAATTAAAAAGCTGAATGTGATCCTGCTCATGAGTTATATAATATTATATTTCTCAGCAATTTCCTTCAAGCAAAGCATACGCTGAGCTCTTCTTCGAAAGCTATACATTCATATAACAACGATTTATTGCCAAGCATAGACCAAAACCCAATTTTTTATTACTCTAACAAATCCCTCACACTTGCCTACAGTATACCAATAAAATAGCAGAAACTTGCCCAAAATTACCCCATAATCTTACACTAAACTCAACAGATTTGTTGTTTAAATACGGTTATGGTAATAAAGTGTTTAGTATAAAAATTACAATGAAGACTAGTTGGGTTTTCAATATTTGGAGCGAGGTAAATGGCTCAATCATCATTAATATCTTTTGTTTTTACGGTAAATATTGTTTTTGCTATAACTTTTGCTACAAGTGTCCGATTGCTTATTATAATATGTTTTCGGAAAGCTCATTCCGAGCCGGTCGACTTTTACGGGGGCGTCGCCCTCCGTAACAGCCTATTTCGGGTCTAAAAAACAACGTTTAGACTTCTATTTTTAAGTTTGAAGTTTAGTGGTATTATTATAATTTTACTATTTTTTCATATAAATTATTTTTTTCCCTAGTTTTGGAGGGGACTTTTGACTTTGTCTCATATATAAGCCTATTAGAGTCTAGCACTACTGTAATTATTATAGGTACATATATTAACATATATAGATGTTTATATAAAATCAATAAAATGCATGCATCCTAAAAATGAAATTAATATAGATAACATTCTTAGAGGCTTTATCATATTTCAAGATTGTTATTGATAATAAATAATTTCGTATGCTAAATTATACCATTAATTGGACCACATTGATCAACAAAATGGCAATGGCTTAACTTTGAGCATATCACAGATATAAAGCATATCACAGACAACGTATCACAGACAGCATTTCACAGACAGCAATGGCTTAACTTTGAGCATATCACAGACAGCATGAACACAGTAAGAACACCCAGAGAAAAATGGCAACAGCATCAACATCCAGAACGTATAAACCACAGACAGAACGTATAAACATCATGAAAATTAATTGGTCCAGAATATGACATTGAGCAGAAAAGAAGCAAATTAACAATTACATTGAGTCATTCAACAGCAGAAAGAGAATTTTACCTGATATCACAATTTTACCTTGCAAATTTGAAGACTTTAAGACTGATAACCTGAAAACAATCAGAATTATTTGAGAATCATTCAACAGCAGAAAGAGAATCAGACAAGAGCAGAATGGGAATCAATCAAAAGCATTTAGAACTGGAATCAAAAGAAGAACGGGAATCAAAAGAAGACTGAACGAAAATCAAAAACAGAACGAAAATCAAAAACAGAACAAGAATAAAAACCGAACAAGAATCAAAAGAAGAACGAAATTAAAAGCAGAAGGGGAATAAAAAGCAGAACGGGAATCAAAAGCAAAAGGGGAATCAAAATGAACAAGAATCACATATCACCAAAATCAAATCAATCTTTTTCCAACAAAAACATAAGCATATACGGTTTTGAAAATCAAATAATCCAGAATATCAAAAATAGCCAATTTATTGAACTCACCTATTATAACAGATCGATTGGCTTAGTAGATATGCAATTCCTCAAATGAAGAGAAGATTAGAAAAACCCTATTCGACGAGAAGAAGAGAAAGAAATTTTTATGTTGGAAGATAGGAAATTGAAAAGGGTTTTGCGATTTTTAGGTTGGAAGATAGGAAAATGAAAAGGGTTTTGCGATTTTTAGGTTGGCTGTAGATCAAATGAAACCCTAGATCGAAGTTTAGGTGGGAAGATAGGAAACTGAAAAGGGTTTTGCGATTTTGTTGCTATTTTTTCATCTGCCGTGCTTGTTGTTTTTTTTTGAATAGCAAAGGTTTAGTTTTGTGCGTGAATGGCAGTTTTGTGTTATATTTTTAATGAAATAATAAACAATGATTTTGGAGGTAAGTTTTATTGAAGTCCCGCCAATTTTCCTAGACCAGTAACGACCGGATTTATAATATTTCAACGACCGAATTTTAAACTCTTCGTTAAATGGTAATAAAATTTAAACATTAACGACCGACTTTATTTCCCTTCGCTACTGATAAATTTTTACGACCGGATTTTAGGCCTTTTAACGACCGAAAATAATTTCATCGTTAAATAATAATAAAATTTGAGTTTTAACGACCGGATTAATTTCCCTTCGTTATTTGTATATTTTAACGACCGGATTTTTATTGTTTTAACGACCGGATTTAATCCCCTCGTTATATAACAATAAAATTTAAGAACTAACGACCGGATTAATTTCCCTTCGTTATTTGTATATTTTAACGACCGGATTTTTATCCCTTCGTTAAATTTTGGTCGTTAAAAGTCAATTTTCTTGTAGTGTAACAAGACCCAAATACTCACATCTTAATACAATACATGCACCCACACTATAATAAGGCCCACCAAACATGCATATTACGCAAAATACCCTTAACACATGCCAAAACTCTCATACATGCACACATACACATGGCTCAAACTACTAGGGGGAAAATGGGGTGTGATAACTCTCCCCTACTAACAAGAATTTCGTCCTCAAAATTCTCACCTGAACTGAACAATTGTGGATACTGAATCCTCATCATCGCCTCTGGTTCCCAAGTCGCTTCCTTGACTCCATCATGCTGCCAAAGAACCTTGACCAGAGGAACTTGCTTACTTCTCAACTGTCTCACTTCCCGAGCTATAATGGCTTTCGGCTCCTCATTATATAAATAATCTGAGTGAATCCGAACATCTTGAACTGATAGCACATGCGACGGATCCGATTTATACTGACGAAGCATGGAGATATGGAAGACATCATGCATTCTAGCCAACTCCATTGGTAAAGCAAACCTATAGGCTACCGGACCAACTTTCTCCAAAACCTTAAAAGGCCCAATGAATCGAGGAATAAGTTTACCTTTCTTGCAAAACCGCAATACTTTCCTCCAAGGTGAAACCTTAAGGAAAACTTTGTCCCCGACCTCAAACCGAATATCCTTTCTCTTCAGATTGGTATAAATCTCTGTCTATCTTTAGCCAATTTCAGATTCCACTGCACGACTCTGATCTTTTCTTCGATATCCCTAATCAACTTTGGCCCAACAAAAGATCGCTCGATCAACTCTGTCCAATAAACTGGAGTCCTACACGGTCGATCATACCAAGCTTCAAACGGTGACATCCCAATGCTCGACTGATAACTGTTGTTATAGGCAAACTCCATGAGTCGCACATACTTATCCCAACTACTAGAAAAATGCAAAGCACAAGCCCAAAGCATATACTCTAAAATCTGCATAAGTCGCTCGGACTGACCATCTGTCTGAGGATGAAACGCCGTGCTGATTGGTACCCAAAGCTCTCTACATTTCCTTCTATAACTTTGACACTATGGACAACAGCACACCATGCAGTCGAACTACCTCATCCACATACATACTGGCCAACTTATCCATCGAATAGTCCATTCTAACCAGCACAAAATGAGCTGACTTGGTAAGTCGATCCACAACAACCCAAACCGAATCATGCTTTCGCTGACTCACTAGTAAACCCAACACGAAATCCATGGCGATATCATACCATTTCCGGATAGGAACAGATAAAGGAGTGAGCAATCCCGAAGGGACTTGATGCTCAGCCTTTACCTGCTAACACATCAAACACTTCGCCACGTATTCCATAATGTCTCTCTTCATCCCAGACCACCAGTAGAACTGCTTCATATCTCGATACATCTTTTCACTACCTGGATGCATAGTGAAAACCATAGTATGTGCCTCACTCAAAAGCTTCTTCCTTAACTCATCACTCTCGAGCACATACAACCAGTTCCTATACATAAGCACCCAATCAAAAATTGAAAACTCAGACTGCTTACCCTGCTGGACCTCTTGCAAAACCCGCTGTAATCTAACATCATCCTTCTGAGCATCCACAATCGACTGTCTCAAAGTCAGCTTCACTCTCAATTGGGCAACCAAAGCCCCATCTGAATCAAATCTCCACTCGAACCACCTCAAGAACAAAGCCGAAACTGACTTCCTACTCAAAGCATCCGCAACCAGATTGGCTTTGTCCGGATGATATCCACAATGTAGTCATAGTCCTTGAATAACTCTAACCATCAGCGTTGTCTCATGTTAAACTCCTTCTACGTGAGGAGATACTTCAAACTCTTATGATCCGTGAAAATCCTACACTTCTCCCCATACAGATAATACCGCCAAATCTTCAAAGCAAAGATCACAGCTGCCAATTCCAAATCATGCGTCGGATAGTACTTCTCATGAGGCTTCAACTGACGAGATGCATAAGCCACAACTTTACCCTCTTATATCAATACACATCCGAGTCCAACTCCCAAAGCTTCACTGTACATTACAAACTCTTTACCCGAGATGGGCTGAGTAAGTACAGGAGCTTCAATTAACAAGCTCTTTAACTTCTCAAAACATGCTTGACACTTATCCGACCACTCAAATCTGACTCCTTTCCTCAATAATCTGGTTATAGGAGCAGCAATGACAGAAAAACCTTTCACAAATCGACGGTAGTACCCAGCTAAACCAAGGAAACTTCTCACCTTAGTAACATTCCTAGGCACTTTCCAATCCACAATTGTCTCAATCTTTGCTGGATCCACTTGAATACCCTTAGCTTACACAATATGTCCTAAGAAAGACACCTCTAGAAGCCTGAAATCACACTTACTATGCTTCACAAAAAAATGGTGTTCCCTCAACACTTGCAACACTAACCGAAGATGCTCTTCGTGCTCACTCTCATCCTTCGAGTAAACCAAAATATCATCAATGAATACTACTACAAATCGGTCGAGATATGACCTAAACACTGGGTTCATCAAATCTATAAAAGCCGCAGGTGCATTGGTCAAACCAAACGGCATCACAAGGAACTCATAATGGCCATATCGCATTCGAAATGCAGTCTTAACTACATCCGCATCTTTAACTCGATGCTAAAAATAACTCGACCAAAGATCAATCTTAGAGAAAATTCCTGCACATCTGAGCTGATCAAACAAATCCTCGATTCTAGGCAAAGGATACTTGTTGTTCACTGTGACCTTGTTAATTTGCCTATAGTCGATACACATCCTCAAAGAACCATCTTTCTTCTTGACAAACAAAATCGGAGCTTCCCATAGAGATATGTTGGGTCTAATAAACCCCTTATCCAATAACTCTTGTAGCTGAGTTTTGAGTTCTCTCAACTCTACAGGAGCCATCCGATAAGGTGCTTTCGAAATGGGCGAAGTACCCAGCATTATCTCTATGGACAACTCCACTTCTCTCTTGGGAGGCAACCCAGGCAACTCACTTGGAAACACATCACTAAACTCGCTAACAACTAGGATATCCTCAATCTCAACCTGATCATGCTTAGAATCCAATACAACCGCTAAAAACGCTTCACAACCCTCCTCATGAACCTCTTAGCTTGTATAGTAGAAATCACATTACTCAAGGAACTCGAACCCAAACCTTTCACCACAATAGAAGAATGATCTCTACTATATAACACAACCACTTTCCTATGATAATCAACCATAGCCCGATGCTTACTTAACCAATCCATACCCAAAATCAGATCAAACTCCTGAAACGGCATCTCAATCAAATCCACGGAAAATTCAACACCTTGAACCAATAGAGGACAATTCCTATACACTCTACTCACATTGATAATATGCCCTAAAGGACTGGTCACACAAACCTCATAATCTAACTCATCAACATCATGCAATTTATCAAACAATTTACTCGTGCACAAATATGAGTGTGTGGAACCAGGGTCAATTAGAGCATATAACTTAGTGTCAAAGAGTAGGAACTTACCAGCAATCACATCCGGAGCATCCTGCTCATTCTGAGATCTCATAGCATAAGCTCTAGCTGGAACCGTCAAGGGATGATCAACAGACTCTGATGGAGCTCCCTCTCTAGGCCAACCACCTCGACCTCTACTTCGGCCTCCACCACCACTGGCTTGCGGTGCATTCGATCTAATTCTGCTAGTCTCACGCTGATCGCCAGAAGCCTCACTCAACTTTGGACAGTTGGACAAATAGTGATTAGTGCTCCCACATCGAAAGCAACCACCCGTGAGCCACCTACACTCACCCCGATGGCATCTGATGCAGTGAAAACACTCAGGCAATGCATCAGTCCTATTACCAGAACCACCTCTGCCCGCATTAGAACCCATGACAGAACCTTGCCTCCTACCTCTCGAAGTAGGACTTGAGGAAGACTCATAATGCGGGTTCCTAGACCTCTTACCCGATAACGATGATGATCCTCCATAAGGGGGATTCCTTTACTGAGCCCTCTCTCTTCAGATCGATTCAGATCTCTTGGCTCACACTCCTGCTTGCCCTATCTGGTAGTACCCAATACCCGGAGTACTCATCAAAGAAATCAGCATAGCCCTCAAGGACTCATTCAAACCAGCCCCAAAATGCCTACATCTGAACTCCTCTGTCAGAACACCCTCTGGAGCATACTTAGAAAGACGGTTGAACTCTTTCTCAAACTGAAAAATAGTCATAGCCCTCTGCTTCAAACTCAAGAACGGTGCCCATTTAGCATCCTTGTAGGCCTGAGTCACATACTTACTTGCAAACTCCTTCTCAAAGAACTCCCAAGTGACCGGGTCAGGCAACTGGGGATGCCTATGGACCAACTTCCACCAATCGTAAGCGGATCCCTAAAGCAAAGCCACAACACATTCCACTTGCCTATCAGAAGGGCACCGAATCTCATTCAGAACACGCTCTACTTTCTCTATCCACTTCTCAGCATACTCAGACTCATCCAGACTTGTCCAATAGAAATCCTCCGCACCAGCTTTCCTCATGCCCTCTAAAGGGGCTCTCAGAGCTGTCACTCTCTCTAAAACACGAGCCATGTCCTAAGAAATCTTTAATATTGCCTAAAAGGGCATGGCTGCGCCACAAGCTGAACCCTAGGTATTTGAGCCAAAACAGACACTAAAAGATCTACTGCTTGAGGATTAACACTCTCAGCGGACCCCTCAAGTGACCCACGCACCGAATCAGAATCCATCTAAAATAATCACAAAGACAACTGCGTCAGCCAACACAGTCCTAGACATATCTCTATGCACAACAACACCCAAAAAATGCCTAAACCGGAAATCTGATACCAAAAACTGTAACACCCCCTTCAAATATATAGGAGAACCCATCCGCAATGGAGTGAGAACCCGTATGAGCAGGGGTGCCACCAAGCAAAACGGTACAACAAACATTCATTCACATAATTCATTCATTCACATAATATAAACCTACTTATATACAGCAGAAATTAAAACTTTAAAACCAAACTGATCATTCATTGATAGATGGAAATAATATTCATTACAACCGTTCTGATATTAACAAAATAATTACATCGTTCAGAATTACAAAGTGGAAGCTGAACAAAAGACTAAATACAATGAGAGTTCACTATTACAAAAAGAATCATAATACAAAAATCTAAGTCCTAACAATAATTTCCTTTATGTTGGCTTGACTTGCAGCAACTCTCCCAAAAGCTATACACCTTCCGCACCTGCACGGATGAAACACTCGTGCTAAGCGATAACCCTTAGTGGGGAAACAAACCATAATAATATGGACGGCCATTCACAATGGTCGTAAAGGCAAAACGCATACATAATGGCATAAGCTAAATATCATAAAAGATATGGTAATACTCGAATCACATTCATAAGCATTCAAAGGTTCATAATCACATTCATATACTAACTGATTCATATGCTCATAAATAGAATCATTCAGATTCACATACTTATAATCATAGTTATTCGGATTCACATTCAGATAACACAAAAGAGTATAACACCTGCTGACTCACAGTAGTGGATAATGAGTGAATGCATGGCGGTACCTTACGGGTACGAATCGAAAAGCAATATCACATTTTCTCATGTCAAAACAATTTACAAAGGGGATCTTAAACAAGATCCAAACACATTGAGGTTTGCGAGGAACCAAACGGGGACATGATCAGGGTCCAGAACAGAACTGAGGGCTGTAGCTACTGAACTCTATTAGGCATGCCTAACTATCCACTTATTTGACTCTAGCAGGTCATGCATAATCCATCAAATAACATTTATAGAATTCATATAACTATCCATGCATAATACATCCAATTATATTCATATACTTCATAAAATAGTCCAAGAATAAACCTAAAAGCAACACAATTTTGGAAATTAAACATCAGAAATCATAAAAGAAAACTCAAATTGAAGCCAGGGGTGTCACGCTCGCGACGTCTATCACGCTCGTAAAAGAGGAAAAACTGGCCCCCTGTCGCGATCGCAGCAATCTTCGCGGTCGCACGGAGACAAAAGCACACCTCACTGTCACGCTTGAGACAGTGAGCGGCCAACAAAGGCTGTCATGCTGGCGATAGGGAACTGCCCAATCTGCTCGGCAGCCGAGCGCTCTATCACGGTCGCGACAAGCATCGCGCTCACTGCGATCACTCGGCAGCCCAATCCGCTCGGCTATGCAAATTCGCTCAGCCACGCGCAAGGGATGAATTCACCGAGCTCTATTGTGACCTCGCAACAGTGTCGCGCTCGCAACAGAGCCATGATTTCTAACTACTGCATGAAAATTTGCAGAATTTCTCACTTCCAAAACACCCAAACCTCCAATCTCAAATACAAATCAACCCAAACTTCATCTTACCTCAAATCAACCTTCCCATCATCATAAACAACATAAAACACAACTTAAATCAACAATTAACACAATAAAACATGGATTAACTTAATCAAACTTCTAAAAAATGACAAACCAAGAAATTTCAGCAAAATTTATCAAACTTCAAATTTGCTTCAATAAATTATCATCCATGCATCATAACTTAAATCAAACCAAAACCCATAATATTAGCACTAACATAAACCACAACAAACCTCAAATTTCCAGAATTTCATTCAACATGCCAAAATCACAAAAATGCACAAACTCAAATAAATTCCCAAACCTGAATTTCCTATGCTACTAGTGGCAAGCTCCGCTCCCACTCGCCTTCTCTTTCCCCTTGGGATCTCGAGTAGGTGCTTCTAAACCCAAAAAATCCAAGAACCACACAAACACACAAAAATCCTAAGTTAAGAACACATGCAATCAAATTAAAAGAGAAGATGAAGAAGAAGAAGAGAACCCACTAAAGACTTACTAAATCAAAGCTTAAGGAATGATAAATTTCCACCACAAAACAATTGGATCCAAGCTAGGGCACACTCTTGAAGAGTAAAAGAGGAAGAAGAGGTAAAGAGAAGAGGAAGAAAACGTGAGGGAGGCAGAAAAATGGCTGTCCCAATTTTCTCTCTCCTCTATTTATACCCACTTCCTTAAACTATAGCCACATGTCACCCTAGGATTGATGGATCTTGATCACTCACACCCTACACACATTCAAGACACTACACACTAGACTAACCCTCACTAATTCACACACTACTTGTAACACCCCGAAATGTACCCTAGAAGGATTTGTATATTTTTGGGGATTTTGATGTTCGAAATCGTGTGATGTCATGGTCGAAGTGATTAAGTAGTAGGAAAAGATATGATTAGAATCAAGAAAAAGAGAGCCAAGGGTATTTCGGTAATTTCACATATATATGGATTTAACTGAGTGGAATAAATAAATATGGGGGCTAAATTTTAAGAATGGATCATTTATATGCTGAATGTATATGAGTTGTGGCATTAGATGTGTCGAAAGGAAGAATTCGGTATTAACGTAAAAGGTTCGGCAAGTGCGGCCAATTCCAAAAATTTAAAAGGTATTAAGTTAGGACTTAATTGAAGGGAGTAAGGTTTTAATTGAGGGCCAATGTAGGAATGATATATATGTAATGGGCCAAGGATATATTAAAGAAGAGCTAAAGGACTAAAAAGGGAAATTACCATAAAAATCAATTTTGTGCCATTAGGATGGTGCCACTTGGCAAGGTGGATAAGTATGAAGGTGAGAGAGCAGATTTTCTCCCCCTCCTTCTCCTGCCCCACGTTACTTTCCATTTTCTCTTTTTCTCTTCTTCTTCTTCTTCATCTCATGCCTTCCTCTCTTATTCCTTGCAAGCCCTAAGTTGTGTATAATGGAAAGTGCAGCTCAAGTGTTCTTAGTGAGAGTTTTGGCATGGTAGGGTAAGTTATGGATTCTAATTTTTGAAATATTTCCTCTTTGTTCAATTAGAAATCTTAAGTAATATTCTATGTTTTGATGAGGAAATTGGAGTAATAAAATTGAAGAAAGAGTATGGAAGCAAGAAGAGCAACCATTGAAGCTAATGGAGCAAAGGAGTTTGAGGTTTGGGAAAAGTTATATACTTTGGTGTGAATTCTTAATTATTGATTTGTGTATGAATGATTTTTTGTTTTGAAGTGTATTTTGTTTAAAAATTTGATTGGTTGTGTTGATGTGGTTATGTGGATTGGCTTGGGTTTAGAGAATTTGAATTTTCTGGGGATACTCTGTCCAGATTTCACGGGACCTTTAGTGTTTGTTTTAATTATATAGTTCTGCTCGTATTATGGTGTCCTATGTGTTATCGCGTGTAGCATTCCTCACTCATCGTATCATACTGCCTATGTTACCATATAGTATGCTATACGTGGTAAGGGGTGTTACATTTAGTGGTATCAGAGCATAGGTTTAGTCGGTTCTGGAAAACTAGGAGTTTAAAAGGTGTCTGTATGGTTTTGTGTTGGCCAAAGCGGATGTCCTCGTTCTGTATTGGTATTAGAAACTGCAAGTTTTGTATAAGTTAGGTGCAAAGTTAGAGAGCGTAGAGTTGATAGATCGTATTTCTTGTCTATTTGGATTGTTTATAGTTGAAAGATATGAAAGATGGCATTAACAATATCATTTGAAATTTTGTTAAGAAATTTTTCTAATATAATTGGAATTTTGGAAGGAATTTCTTATTTTAAGGGAATGTAGAGTAAGGATGTAAATGATTTTTATTTGAGGATTTTGGTGGCACTCTGTACATCTGTCAGCCAATTTAATTGGGAATTATTTGAACATAAGCATGTGTTAGCATGGGGATGGGAAAGTACATTGCCACTACATAAATCGCATTTGCATCATTTTGCATACATAACTCATTATACATTCATTTCATTCACATCCCTCATTCGTATGTAACAAGCACTCTGATTTGACTCAATTAAAAGTGGCTGACAGGCTGTGTTTTGAGTACGAGATTGTTTAGTGGAGATGTTGAGGAAGTGTAACGTGTAGATTACCATGAGTGTAGTTTGGCAAGTGAGGTAATAGATATTATGGTGACAAGATCCTACGTGTATATGTAAGTAGATTACATAAGAAGCCCTATGTTGGATCCCAACCAATAATAAGCTTATAATTGTGATATGGGTTAGGAATGGAGTAGCGATTTGTAGAGATAGGGTTTACTTGATTTAGTAAGATAGGTCTGATGAGTTCAAGTTGTCATTGTTTAAGAATATGTCCTGTCATGCGGATATTGAGATGTGATATGGGAATGATGTAGTGATTAAGAAGTGATAAATTCTGACCAAAGTGTGTAAGCTATGTGATAGTGGAATGTTAACGTATAAGTATGGTAGTCATAAACAATACGATATGAGAAGAATCCGGTGATTATGAATTTCAAGGACGAAATTCTTTTAGGAGGGAAGATTTGTAACACCCCGAAATGTACCCTAGAAGGATTTGTATATTTTCGGGGATTTTGATGTTCGAAATCGTGTGATGTGATGGTCGAAGTGATTAAGTAGTAGGAAAAGATATGATTAGAATCAAGAAAAAGAGAGCCAAGGGTATTTCGGTAATTTCACATATATATGGATTTAACTGAGTGGAATAAATAAATATGGGGGCTAAATTTTAAGAATGGATCATTTATATGCCGAATGTATGTGAGTTGTGGCATTAGATGTGTTGAAAGGACAAATTCGGTATTAACGTAAAAGTTTTGGCAAGTGCGGCCAATTCCAAAAACTTAAAAGGTATTAAGTTAGGACTTAATTGAAGGGAGTAAGGTTTTAATTGAGGGCCAATGTAGGAATGATATCTATGTAATGGGCCAAGGAAATATTAAAGAAGAGCTAAAGGACTAAAAAGGAGAATTACCATAAAAATCAATTTTGGGCCAATAGGATGGTGCCACTTGGCATGGTGGATAAGTATGAAGGTGAGAGAGCAGATTTTCTGCTCATCCTTCTCCTCCCTCATGTTCTTTCCATTTTCTCTTTTTCTCTTCTTCTTCTTCTTCATCTCACGCCTTCCTCTCTTATTCCTTGTAAGCCCTAAGTTGTGTATAATGGAAAGTGTAGCTCAAGTGTTCTTGGTGAGAGTTTTGGCATGGTAGGGTAAGTTATGGATTCTAATTTTTGAAATATTTCCTCTTTGTTCAATTAGAAATCTTAAGTAATATTCTATGCTTTGATGAGGAAATTGGAGTAATAAAATTGAAGAAAGAGTATGGAAGCAAGAAGAGCAACTTACCAGAAGAACCTGCGGTCTTAATCGCATCCTTGCCATACGCTAAAAACTCTGTGGGCGCTCGAGAAGCTCTGAGCAAATTCTCCACATCCTTTCTAGCTTGCCGAGCTAGACTCTCACTCATCTTATTAGGACAATCAGCTATCTGGTGTCCCAAGCTGCCACATCTGAAACAAGCTCCAGTTAGCACACAAACCCCGATGTCACTTCTGACATATAGGCAGTACCCACTTCTTCTTACACTTGTCCCCATGTTGCTTCTGACAATGTTGACACATCGGAGGTTCTCGAATCCTCTTACCCACTGACATCTCTCTACCTGATCCTTTTCTCTTTTGGGGAACGTGCCGAACAAATTCATGAGAAGCTCGAGGAGCAGTCAATCTATTAAAAATTTGAATCAACCCTTGCACTAAGGTCCTATCATAGAAAATAGGACCAGAATCTTCAATCAAAGGATGCTCGAAAACACTCTGATCAGCACTAACTGGGTTCACACTTTCTGTTGTCTCGCCCACCTTCTCACTCGGATCAAACTCCATCTAGACACGACACAAGACAAGACACATCTTCATTAGGCCACGACACAACCGACTCGCATGCAAAAACACGACACAAACCAACTAGCATACCAAGACTTGACACTTAAACAAACAAAGGCAACCAGAACCGCCAAATCGGCGCTCTGATACCACTAACTTTAACACCCCCATCATCGCCCCCGTTGGAAGGGCGCCGGCGGGTGCGCTACCCGACACTCACTCACATACTTGCACACATACACTAAGCAGAAGCACACATTCATACAATGATGACATACGAAAATACACCGTAAATTAAAACTTTAAAGAAATATTAGCTGAACATACATTAACTCGTATATATACAAACCATCATATAGCGGAAGCATAAGGCGAAAGAGAAAATGAAGGAATAACTGAAAACTTAATTACAATAAGATCCTTACATGACAAAATACATAAACAAAAAGCTACAAAATTACAAAATCTGAATACAGGAGGTAAAGCCAAAAATGACAAAACACTTTTAACTCCGATGTGGCCAACCCTGCAGATGCTCGACTCGAACTGAAACAAAACCTGCCACCTATACTTGAAAAGAACCCGTGCTAAGCGATAACGCTTAGTGGGGAGGAACAAAGACAAAAGGACACTAAACCAACAAACATATAACATCATGTAAAAATACATATAACTCATAGGCAAACACTTACCTGTTCCTCCGAAGTCTCAGATATCAGAAGGCGAATCATGCAAAGACCCAAGTTATATAAACATGTAGATGTTATATCGAAATACCCATATACCAACTAAAAGCTGATTCATACACAATGCAACAATCATGCAGAGGTGCACAGACACATTAACTAATACCCGAATTACGAAATTGATACATTATACTACCATATAATGATGTACACAAATATTATGCAATGCCACTAGAGGTCTAAACATACGATTATCATGCCATAATACATGCACCCTAACCGAGAACCGATTGACAAGGTCAAAGGATGACACTTCCGCTGCGCCACTCTGATATAAATAATATCGTAACGAAGACACTCCAAAGCAGAGACCAAAATAATAACATAACATCACATCATCATGCGAAAATACGAATAAATCTTACACACTTACTCAGATCCATTAAGTATCAACACATAATCTCTAACTATCTAAACAAGCATGAGACCGTCACCCAACAATGCTCATTCACTAACTAAAACCACTTACAAAGCTAATACACCATACCCTCACATTACTATATCAATACACGTAGCAGCATACAGAGAAACATAGAAACCTAACAACATGCTGAAATTACTACAACAGTAGAGACCAGCATAACATATACACAGCAATACTCCATAACACTACACAATATAAATGCTACCACACCATGTAATGTAAACACATGTCAACATACCAAAATCACTATGATGGCATAAACCAAGGAAATATATATCATGGCTCTACCTTCATAGCATTCAAGAGGACAAGTTCATAAGATTACACATATTAATTTGCATACTTAAAGCCACCACTGATCCGATTCACATGCTTATATAATAAAGACACACATTCCGAAGCCCATATTCACATTCGTATACATATAAATTGATTCCTCAAATCCTTACCATGCTCATTCGGATATCACATTCTCATAGATATTTCGAAGCAAAACAAAATAATAAAGCACCTGCTGACTCACAATAGTGGATAATGAGTTTACGGGCAGTACCTTACGGGTACAAATTGGCCAAAGGGGTACCTTACGGGTATAAATTGAAAACCTTTTCATTTTATTTAAAACATTTTACTGAGGGGGATCTTAAACAAGATCCAAACACATTAAAAAGGATCGCGAGGATCCGAACACATTAAAGGGTTCACGAGGAACCAAACGGGGACCTGATCAGGGTCCAAACGTCCACAAGTGCTGCAGCTAAAGATACTCTATTAGGCATGCCTAACTATCCACTAGACTGACTCGTACAGGTCAGGCATAAAACAAATCATGTTTCGAATCACATAATACATATACATATATATATCATCAAGCATAATCCAGAGTATAGGAGAGGTATACGTATATTCATAATGTCAGTCATACCCCGCACAAATCGTATGATGAAACATACAATATAATTCGATCAATACACTTTAGCACTATTCAATAATTCTAAAACATACCAGAGTTAAACATAAGACAATATTCTGCCAACTATTAACAATACATAATCTTAAACATGCAATGATACAATTTACACTTAAACATAGCATATTGTTTTAAGAGAAAGTTCCTGAATAAATGTATGCATAACACCTATCATGCTAATGCTTATTGATACAAAATCCTAATCATACGATAGATGAGGATAACTAAATATAAACCCTGCATAATCCAAATTACATTTAAGCATAACACAATCCACAAATAAACATTAATCCAATTTAAAGCAAGCATTTATATAGCTTAACATGTATATTCACATAATACAAATAATCATGGCATGATATAGCATGTGATCACTCTCTATATCATTTATAAAAATTCATATAGCATGGTCATTTACTACTCTTCATATATTTATTATATGCAAAGCAATTAACTTAATTAGAAACAAACAATATAATCCATCCATTGTATAGCTAAATATCCCTTTTAAAGACATAAATCATGTTAAAAGACACTAAATAACATTTAAAATCATACAAGACAGGAAAAGGAATGAAAAAGAAAGAAGTGGAAAAATTGCAAGAAGTGGGCAGAACCGTTTTACATGGCGGTATGGCCTTACCCTTACCGCCGTGTAAGACTCTCACACGGGGGCAAGGCTTAGGCCATACCGCCGTGTGATATGCCTCACACCTGGGCAGAATGGTTTTACACGGAGGTATGGCTTTGCCCTTACCGCCGTGTAAAGACATAGCTCCAGAATTCCAACTTCAACGATTCCCAATTTTTCACACAATCAATCACAACGAAATATACACATTTTGACCAGTAAATTAACACCAAAAACTTACCACAAACTTACCTTAGCTTTGCCATCCAAAATCTCAACTCAAACAACATAATATATCATCAATTTGTCCAAACATACATGAACTCAACATCCACAAATTTAGAAAATTAAATCAAGAGAATTAAACATTTTGCAATAGCTTATCATTCAATTTCTACACTTTAAAACTTAAAACCCACATAGAGTAAACCAATTTCATACTCAAATTTCCAGCAATCAAACATACATACAAAACCCAAAATCACATTCAAGCATAACCAAAGCATAAATAATTTCCCAAACAAATCATGCATAAACTCATATCAACACTCAAATTTCTGGAAATCACACACAAATACACATCCATGATCCAAGAAGAATGATGGCAGAGACAAATTAAAACTCCCAAACCTCTTGTTGCACAACAGCTTCTCTCTTTAAGCTTCAATCTTTAATCTTCTCTTTTCCTTTACTTTGCTTCTTCTTATCACCAATCACTTGCACAAACAAAACCCACAAATTACTCTTTCAAAACCCTAACTCCAATCCAAAGCAAATCAAAACCAGAAGAGAAATAAGAAAAAGGAGAAGCAAATCTAAAACGCAGGAAACCCTAACCCCAACTTACCCAAACACATATCTCTTCAAAGCTGACCCAAAAACTCAACCAAGGCACCAATAATCACCAACCACAAGAATAACATGGAGGAAGGGCAGAAAATAGAGAAGAAAAGAGAAGGAAGGGCTGAAGAAGAGAGGGGAACGAGAGCAGCCCCTTTCCAGCATTCTCTCTCTTTTCTTTCCTCCTTTTCTTTCTTCTTAATTAATGCACAAACCTAACAAGTCCACATGGCAGCCTCCTATTGGTCCAACCCAAAATATCTTTACTTATTACTCTTTGGTCCTTGGCAAATCCTACTTAAATCCTTGGTAAAATTGCACTTTACTCACGAAGACAATAATTCCTCACTTGAACTTTAATTACTTCTTCAATCGAGTCCTTAATACTCAAATTCCATATGTGCACATTACCAAAATATCCTCACTAATCCCAACTTAGCATGCACATTCCGACTAGGGCCATTTTGGGGTGTGACAGTCCCTGCCAATGGGTCTAGCTCATCGCGAGCATAATGACCGATCGGATCTCCATTTGATATATATTTTATAGTACGAGGCTTGGGCTGGTGATTATTCTTAACACTTCCCTACAATGAATGAAAGTAGGGTTGTGCTTCAGGAATGCACCGGGGTAAGATAGGGGACCAACTAGCATAATTCTAAGGCTCTAAAATGATGTGATCCAATTTTCGAAAAGAGATAGAATTTTAAGTTTTAAAAACTCAATTATACATTTTAACCAAAATACTTTCAGAGCAAAGTCACAAACAGTCCCCAACGGAGTTGCCACTGTGACGCACGCCGGAACCTAGCAAAGGCCCTCGTTGAACCCGCTTTTAGTATTCAAGGGATTGGTTCGTGTTTTTTTGATCTTGGGTGCCATGAGACATCTTGGATGCCTCCTTCCTAATAGAACATTGGAAAGGATCATCTAGCCTCATGGTACCTTTAGGCACCTTTGAGGTATTTTGGAGTCGCCACCCAATTTACGAGAAATTGGGAAAGGTCATCTAACCTCTATGGTCTATACCAGAGATGGTATTCGGAACTTCACTCTTGTTTATGCTTTGGTTAATTATAAATGAGTCTTTAATTTCCTAAAATTCTATCTCTCATTTCACACGATTGATGCATTTAATTAAAAGCGCATTACAAGCATTCAAAAACCATAAAAGGAAAGCGATAAATAAAGCAATAAATAAAGCAATAAAGGAAAGCAGTAACACGCCAAGCACACAATTACAAGAGGAAATTGGGGCGGAATACAACCCCAAATAAAAGAAAGCTAAAATGAAGGTTGGGACGGAATATAATCCCAAAAAGAAAAATAAATGATATTGCTCCAAAATTAATTACAAGGGCCCAAAATCTATGAACATGAATTTAAACAAACAAACAAAAAACAAACATAAGAAAAACATACATAAATCGGGGCATTCGTCTGGTTTAGGAACATTGGTTCCTTCGTGCTTATTTTGAAGAGGGATCGAAGAGTTAATTAATTGCTAGTTTGAAAAATCGGGATGAGTGATCCCATTTTTGGAGAAAATTTAACTCTTCGTTTCATTGTGTCATTTTACATTCCTTGGCTAAAAAGAGAGACATTAGTCCTAATTTTATTAGTAAAAATTTCGATTTAATTGTAAAAATATTTTTGTGATTTTTTATCTGACACATGCATAAATAAAATAATTATTTACAAATAAGCACAACAAAAAGAGGGAAATAAGAAAGGTCTCACCCAAACGATGTGCTCCTCTACGCGTTGTGACCCATCCGGGAGCTCACAGAGACACCCACATAACGTGACTCAAATTAAATTTCAGACAAAAAATAACATCAAGAATATTAGTAGCAATTCCAACAATTAACCAAGTGAAGATGAAATAAATATATGACACGATAATAACTAATAATGATAATAGCAGTAATAATGACATCATGGTGTCAAATAATGATGACACAAAATACACATGGAGCAATGATCTAATAATATCAACACCCTAAAATAATAATAGCAATAATGATAAACAATAATGAGCGTAAAATAAGTACACATAGAATGATGATGATGATGATAATAATAATAATAATAATAATAATAATAATAATAATAATAATAATAATAATAATAATAATAATAATAATAATAATAATAATAATAATAATAATAATAATAATAATAATAATAATGTTACAACTCAACATAACAATAATAATAAGTATAATAATAAATAATGATAATATAAACTAAACATAAAACAATGATACCAGTAGCAATAATACTAATAATAGGCTCATGCTAATGATAACAAAATAATAATGATGCTAATCACGTTCAGACACAAAGAAATCAAGTTAACAACATAAATAATGCATCAACAGTGGCAACAAAATTAAAAATGCTAGAAATAGATAATAAATATGAAAATAATAAAAATAAAATATTAACAACAATAAATGATAAAAAGAATAAATGAGAACGGGTCCAAAAATATTTACCCTCAGAATTATAGATCGGAAAATAGGATACCTTGATCCGTCCTCCTTGTCGATTTTTGGTAATAAACAAAAAAATATTTGAGAAAAAAGTTCAAGTTTTGAACAAATAAAACTCAAGAAACTAATGTTTTAGAGGGATAATACCAAGTAAAGGAAATTGATTTTCCTTGCTTAAAAAATCCCCGAATGAAAAGTGTTTTTGAAGAAAAAGGAAGAAGAAAAGCTACTAAAAAATCTAAATATTTTTTTTTTGCTTTTGCTTTCGAAATCTTTCTGCTGCCCTTGTTCTTGAGAGAAAGCTCTCCCTTTTTCTTGTGAAAAATGCAGCTCTCCTTCTCAAATGAAAACAAGGTTTTCTTTTAATTTCCTATCTTGGCCAAAAATGGGAAGAGACCAAAAGGTGCTTTCATTTTTAGTGTATCAAAGTTGCACAAAAATGTGAAAGAAACGGGAAAAAATGGACTGGAAATTATAGGTGACGCAGAACGAAAACGACCGAGCAAGACTCGTTCTGGCACAGCAAGACTCGCATGCCTTGCCCTCCCCTCGTGCAGGCCATCCGACCACTATCGCAAGCGCGACACTGATCGCGATCGCGACAGTGACCCCTTTATGCCCTATTTTTTTGATTTTGCCCCTTTCTTCTAAAATGAATTTTGTATCATTTCTTCATGGGTCTTTACTACTGTATGGGAATAATTAAGCTTATATATGTATGATATTATGATTTCTTTATGATAAATTATATTTTATGCTTTGAGCATGATTTGTATTATGTATGACCTGCAAGAGTCAATCTAGTGGATAGTTAGGCATGCCTAAAAGAGTTCTATAGCTGCAGCCCTCAGTTCTGTTCTGGACCCTGATTAGGTCCCTATTTAGTTCCTCGCGAACTTCAGTGTGTTTGGATCTTGTTTAAGATCACCTTTGTAAAATGTTTTGAAATGAGAAAATGTGATATTGCTTTTTGATTCGTACCCTTAAGGTACTGCCATGCGTTCAATTCGTACCCGGAAGGTACCGCCATGTGTTGCTCGTTATCCACTACTGTGAGTCAGCAGGTGTTGTGATTTGTTCTGTTATGCTTATGAGAATGTGAATCCGAATGGCTCTGATTATAAGTTTGTGAATCTGAATGACTCTATTTTTTAGCATATGAATCAGTTGGCATATGAATGTGATTATTAAACCTTTGAATGGTTATGAATGTGATTCGTTTATGATTATATCTTATGATATTCAGCATATGCCATTACGTATGTGAATTGCCTTGACGACCATTGTGAATGGCCGTCCATTCTATTATTGTTTGTTTCCCCACTAAGTGTTATCGCTTAGCACGGTGTTTCTCTCGTGCAGGTGCAGAAGGTGTATAGCTTTTAGGAGAGTCGCCGCCAGTCAAGCCAACACAGTGGGATTGTTGATAGGACTTAGCTTCTTTTTGTATTATGATTCTTTTGTAATAGTGAACTCTCTTTGTATTTAATCTTTTGTTCAGCTTCTGCTTTGTATCTCTAAAAGTTTTAATTATGTTGGTATCAGAACAGTTATGTATTAAATCTTATTATTCTATGAATGAATGATCAGTTTGGTTTCAAAGTTTTAATTTTCACTATTTATATGTATGTTTATATTATGTAAATGAATGTTTTGTACCATTTTGCTCCGTGACACCCTTTCTCATATGGGTTCTCACTCCCTTACGGATGGGTTCTCCTACGTATGGGAAGGGGGTGTTACACATCTTCTGAACCCCACAGGTCAGCAGATTGTTCATTCTCATCTTCATTTTTATCTCTACTCTCACTAGTGGACCAACAATCAATCGTTGCCATGAGAATTCCTTTTTCACTTGCCTTCTCAGGGCATGTGATAGCAATGTCTTCATTACCAAACAAGTCTTTCAGAATGTACCATTTGGGCAGACTTGACCCAATCATAAAAATAGGCTGGGGCACATTATTGTAACCAGATTTCTTATTGTTCCTCTGTTCTGGATCAGTGATTTGTTTAGAATCAATTAGATCCTGGATTGCATTTGTCAATGACTTGCAATTATTTGTAATATGTCCGGTGTGCTGATGGTATGCATAGTATTCATCATCTTTATGCCCTAGCCATGCTTGATTCATAGCTGGTCTAGGAGTTAAAGGCTGTAACTTCCTTTATTTTATCAGCTTTTTCAACACCCATGAGAGCGACCTTCCCAAGTTTGAAAAGTGCCTTTGACCGACTCTTGTGGCTGAGACCTCGACTGTCTTGCCTACCCTATTACCACTACTAGAGCCTGCTGATCTGCTAGCTCCATGGTTGCGATTGCTCCTTTTGGCATAGGCTTTATTACTCGTTCTCTTCTCTAAGTATTCGCTTTCAGCCTCTATAGCTATGTCCTTTAGAGACTCCCAGTCTTTCAATCCTTTCATCTTCAGCCCATCCTTCAGATATGGGCTAGCATTTCTGATAAAAAGCCTAATCTGGTCTGGAGTGTCCGGCTTCCTCTTTATCTCCATTACAAGGTTCCTCCATCGGGTCAAGTACTTGTGAAATGACTCCCCTAATTTTTACTGCAATAGTTTCACGTCTTTCAGATTTATCTCCATCCTCGTACTGTAGTCGTACTCCCTAAGGAATTCTTTTGTCAGCAAATCCCAATCTTCTTTCATTCTCCTATCAAGTCTGTGATACTAGTCAACCGCGAGTCCCCGTTAAGCTTAGGCAGAAATATTCTATCTTTTGCCTTTTTATCAAGGTTGTACCCTTCATTACCAGTGAGTATTGTTTCACATGTGCCATTAGATCCAATGTACCATCTAATTTTGGGACGTCAGGCATTTTGAAGTTCTAGGGAATTATATCCTCGCCTTCTAACTCTTTATCTTCGAGATTCATTCCTTTCCCGACTGTCAGCATACGAGACATTGCCTCGAATTTCTCTTCCATCTTTTTTCCACATTATCTCTTCCATCTGGGGTGCCTTTCCTCTACCACTACGGCTTCTTCATTCTCATCTTCTACGAAATCATTTTCAAGTTTGTGGGCTCCGCCTCTTCTTGGGCCCGAAGGCATAGTGGCTCTGAGATCAATAGGTGGTGGATGTACTGCCTCAGGAGGATCTTCCCTAACCATCTTCTGCTCATTTTTTCCTAAGGGGGGCGATCGGATTAGGTTCGAAAGGTGGTGTCATCGGTGCGGTCAGATTCCCCATCAGTGTCATTATCTAATTTTTGAATTCTTCTAATATCCTACCTACTTTCTCGATAATCATGGCGCGAGTTACATCAGATTCTCTTGGTGGGTTAGCCATATTGACTTCCATTCAAGATTCTGAAGTGCAGATTTTACTGCTATCTAAAAGCGATTCTGAGCCCCAATATGCCACCCTTTTAGATATTTCAAAAAAACAATTTCTAACCAGCCGACCACCGGGAACCCTAGACCACTTGGATGGATCCATGATGGCTGCAAAATATACCATGTTAGGATGATGCATTAATGACATTTAATGCATGGTCATGCTTCATGCAACATCCATAACCACATGCAAGCAAGTAGATCCTCCTAACCTTGTTACTCTCGCACAGGGTGTAACAACCCAATACCCCTTGGGAGGATATCAGGTCACTACGCACTCACATATGCATACATGTACATACAATCATATGTTAAAGCGGGAAAATATCCATTAGGCAAAAACTTACTTGTATTAATAAACTGTAAAATATAAATTATCATTCAACTATTACAAAATATCGTTATCCATATTACATGTTTATAATTATAGATAATAATTACACTTCATTTACTCTATTTCTATTTTTACACATATTGATGTTACTCAAAACACAGAAACTCAATCTTATACTTAGACTTCATTCCAGCTCTTAGTGGCCAGCAGATGAGTAAAACTCTATACCGGTCCGAACCTATACACCTACATGGGAAAACACTTATGCTAAGCGATAACACTTAGTAGGGATAAATGGAAGAAAAAGCGACTTCCAAGGAAGTCACAATATAACACAACACTGCATACCCTTAGTCATAAAATCATCTTATACAAAAAGTGATAACACTTCACTTATATTACATATGTTCATATACATGTACATGTAACATGCTATTGCTTTTCATATAAAGATATAAACATATAATAGTTTTCGCTACATCTCATATACAATACTAAACATTTAATAGCCTGAATTCATAACACTGGTGGATACGAGTACTCTGGATACTGATTAACAGTATCAAACATCTAGAGATTTAACTCAAAGTCAATTGAATACTCAAGGTATTCAACCTCTAGGCACAAACGGTGCCACTCTAGTAGCTATACTCTAACCCTTTATAAGCATGCTTATCTATCCACTACCTTGATTCTTCAGGCTTAACATAAAGACTTTATTCACTATATCATATACATTATAATTCTCAATTAATGATTATTAAGCATATTAAATTCCATTAAGAATACATATATAACATTTGGTAACATTTGACAAAGAAATATGCAAGTTGAAGGTACCTCACGGTGGTAACCTTTTAGTTATAATAGATCATAACTCTAATTATTCACTAATGAAATGGCCGAAAATGAACCCTAGTTATAATTTGCTTAATTGGCTTAACTAAGGGTGTGTGTGGATTAAATGTGTAAAGTTGGACTTGATTGTAATAAAAAGAAGGACATAATTGAGAAACTAAAGGAAAGTTGAGAGGCCAAGTTGTAATTTTGTACGATTTAGTTAATTGATGGTTAGTTAACTTAATTGTGGATTAATTCAGTTTAATGTGGGGCAAGGACTGTAGGTGGAATCCGTGTGGCACTTCATTTTGCTGCCACCACCACCATTCTCATGCAATATACAAGCTTGAGGAGAGAGAAGTCCTAGTTTTGCATGCGTTTTCCAACCATCTTCATCTTTTTCAATTTTTGTTTCTTCTACTCTCCATTTCCATGTGATTCCCTTAGAATTTCCATTTTATTTATTGAATTCTGCTATGGGGGAAATTAAGTATTAAGTAGTTAAAATTTGAAGGTAAGTGGTTCACTACTTGTTCTATCTTCTACTCCTTCTTATATTCTTGAATTGAGAAAGCAAGTGAATTGATGATTTTTGTCCAATTCTGGAAATTGGATGGAATTTGTAGAGGAAGGAGTAAAGAAAGATAAGGGGAAAGCCAAGCTTGGTGAACCTAGCTCAAGGGAAACTTAATAGGAGCATAGGAGAGGAGATTTGGGAAACTTGCCCTAAATTAATATGTGTTAATTAGTTTAGTTGATTTGAAAGTTGAATGCTGGTATTTGAGAATTTTCCATTTGACTTGTATGTAAATGTTGAAGGGTATGTGATTGTTGGAGGAACTTAATTGGCATGAGATTATGAGTTATCTTTAACCAATGAACTTTACCTAGAATTGTGGATTATATAAATGTGTGTTTAATTCTATGTACATGAAATTGAGATATTTGAATGGAAGTTTGTAATGTGTTAACTAATAAGATGAAATACATAATGGTTTCTGTATAAAATGGTGAGATAGTAAGTCTTAAGTTTAACAGAAAAATGAGGTAATTTGCAAAGATGTGTTTTGCAACTTGTGCATAGGTCACGGTGACAACCAAGAGATTGTCACCGTGAGATATGCAAAGTTTGCATTCTGCCTAGAGTGATTGATACGTCATGGTGACAACTAAATTAGTTGTGACCGTGAGGTATCATATAGTCTATTCTGCCCAAATTGGACTTGGTACGTCACGGTGACAACCAATTAGTTATAACTGTGAGGTATCAAGGTTTACAATCTGCCTTTACACACATGAGGATGTCACGGTGACAGCCATATTGGTTGTGACCGTGTGATACCCTAAAGTTGCATTCTGTCCGGGTATTGGATGCATGTCACGGTGACAACTAACTTAGTTGTGACCGTGAGATACCCTAGACTACATTCTGTTTTAAAACCTTTGGTATGTCACGGTGACAACCAAACTGGTTGTGACCGTGAGGTACCCTATTTTTGTGAAGAATTCTTATTCATTAAGGGTAATGCTTGGATGTTAAGTTAATGATTAATCACATACAATGACACTTAATAAGTGCTTCATGCTATTAATAAATGTGATGTTTATAAGTGAATGATTAATTTAAAGAGATCCATTGTGCTATGCTTAAGCCAACTATTTCAAGAGTAATGAGGTAAGCTAATACAATTGTATGATGAGTTTAAGCATGTGAATTCATTGTTAGTTTGCAAATGACTTGTTGAAATATGTGATCAAGCGAACTGTGAATTAAATTTAATAATCTTAGCCTGCATTAGCTGAGCTAATCTAGTGGTCGGGAATGGGCGTTATAACTCAACACTGCAAATCCTTAGTCACGCAAACATCTTATACAATAAGTGATAACACTTCACTACTATTACATGTATTCACATACGTGTACATTAACATGATATTAACATTTCATGGAAAGGTATAAACATATACCAGCCTTCACTACATCTCATATACAGTACATAATGTTTACTTGCCTGAATTCACATCAATGGTGGATACGGGTACATTGGACACTGCTTAGCAGTATCGAACATCTAGAGAGTTAATTCAATATACGAATACACAAGGTATTCAACATCTAGGCACAAACGGTGCCACACTAGCAGCTGCACTCTAACCCTTTATAAGCATGTTTATTTATCCACTACTATAACCATTCAGGCTTATACATATAACCTCTATACACTATATCATATACATTACAATCACTCAAGCATTTTATCATGATTCAATCATATATGGTCAATATTGCATGCCATGTTATGTTCAACAATTAAAAAGCATGTAATTTAACTCCTTTAATAACTATTATGCCATAGCATTAATTACATATAATTTCAATTGACAAACATTTATATACTCATTTAATAATGTTAGACATGAGTTAGACAAGCTATAGGAACTAGCAATGAAGTTCGGGTGCATTTCAGGTAGAAAAACATGCAAAATTTGCAAAATAGGGAAGGGTCACGGTGGCAATGAATTAATTATGACCATGAGGTCCAAAAATATTTAATTCTGCCTTTTTTCGACATTGGTCATGGTGGCAACGAATTGGTTGTGACCGTGACATACCTCAATTAGCAAAATAGAAGCAAAAACTCTTGATTGCTTCACTATGCTATTTTGTTTAGTCTAAACCGATGTCTAACCATCATTTTTGGACAAAACTCCCTTCTTAACAATTGTTCCCTCAGATGTTAATTTTCCAATGGAATAAATTTCAGGTTTTTTAACCTTGTAAAACATCAAATATGATCTATAAAACTTATACTGCTCCCATGACCCGGCCAAAGTGGATACACCTCTATTTTGGCCACTTTCAAGGGTCTTAGAGCAAGATTTTGCTCAGGGTTATTTCGGGACTTTTATAGGTATGGAAGTCATGGTTCTAACGGAACTACATTCACTTAATTTGGAGTTCTCAAACTCCACTTATGACCAAAAACTCACACAGAGGTCTGGTAAAAATGAGCATAGTTTCCCCAAAATCATAACTTACAATCACAACTATATGGCAACCCATCTAACATGATCAACACACATGTTCACAGATCTCAAGATATGACCTCTATCAATTTACACTTAATCACATATAATTTCTCAACTATACAATCATGTATCAATCAAACAATCAAGTATAATAACAACTCACAACATGCATCTAACACAACCACGCACAATTCCAACCCCAAAAGCAGCTTGAATCACTTCTCTTCTTGCTCACACCTTGTCCTTGTCCCTCTTGTCCATAGCTTCATGCACAAAATCATCCAAAGATAAACACTTAATTCACTTTAAATCAAAAACAGAAACCAAGCAGAAGAAGAAGATCATGTTCCAAAAATCAAACCACTTACCTTTCTAAAAACTCATCTACTCTCACTAACTCTTCAAACCAAACCAAGAACACAACTCAACTTAGGGTAAACAAACGGGGAGAAGAACAAGAAGAAAAGAGAAGGGAAAGAGCAGAAAATGGGACTTAACAAAATGAAATTCAACAATTAATTGGGGTAATTGTGGCCTAAGTTGGCCGGCCAGTTATTTCCTCAAAGAGTCCAACTTCAACTCACTTAAATGCATGCATATCTCAAACAACTAGGTGTCAACTCCCTATTGGTACAATATTTTAAGTCCTTGGTTAAATACAATTGACTCCCTCTTTCAAAATTCTATCTTTAATAACTTATTCTCTTATTAATTACATCCCTACTAACTCACAATAACATACTTGCACGAATGCTTTTGTACTCTTCACTACACAATTAACACTGTAATTCTTCTAGGGTACCATTCGGGTCCTTACTGTAACACCCCCTACCCATACGTAGGGGAACCCATCCGCAATGGAGTGAGAACCCGTATGAGCAAGGGTTACACCAAGCAAATCGATACAATAACATACAGCCACATAATATCAACATACAAATATACAGCAGAATTTAAAACTTTAAACCAAATTGATCATTCATAGATGGAATAATAATATTCATTATATGACTGTTCTGATATTACCAAAATAATTACATCTTTCAAAATCACAATGCGGAAGTGGAACAAAAGAATAAATACAATGAGAGTTCACTATTACAAAAAGAATTATAATACAAAAATCTAAGTCCTAACATCAATCCCCTCTGTGTTGGCTTGACTTGCAGTGACTCTCCCAAAAGCTACACACCTTCCGCACCTGCACGGATGAAACACCCATGCTAAGCGATAACACTTAGTGGGGAAACAAACAATAATAATATAGACGGCCATTCACAATGGTCGTCAAGGCGGATCACATACATATTATAAGATATAATCATAATCGAATCACATTCATAAGCATTCAAAGGTTCATAATCACATTCATATGCTAACAGATTCATATGCTCATAAATAGAGTTATTCAGATTCACATATTGATAGCACAACGAAGTATAACACCTACTAACTCACAGTAGTGGATAACAAGTGAACGCATGGAGGTACCTTACGGGTACGAATCAAAAAGCATCGTCATATTTTCTCATTCAAAAACATTTTACGGATCTTAAACAAGATCCAAACATATTGAGGTTCACAAGGAACCAAACGAGGACCTGATCAGGGTCTAGAACAGAACTGAGAGCTGCAGCTACTGAACTCTATTAGGCATGCCTAACTATCCACTAAACTGACTCTTGTAGGTCATGCATAATACATTCAATTATATTCATATACTTTATAAAATTGTCCAAGTATAAATCTAAAAGCATCACAAGTTTGAAAATTAAACATCGAAAATCACAAAAGAAAACTCAAATTGAAGCCAGGGGTGTCGCTGTAGACACCGGGTCCCGAGTAGCCAAGATCAGGATTACCCAATGATGAAATTAAGTATGCCGATCTATAGGCAAAAAGAATGAAGTTGGAAGTGACGATTTTCTTGTCGATTTGTTGTTTTAAAATTTAATAAAAATGTATTTCAAAAATACTTTTAAAGTATTTTAAAATTTATTTTGTGATGAAAAAAGTGAGTTTTTAAATTATTATATTTTATAAAAAAAAAAAAAAAAAAAAAACGAGGGACGGGCAGGCCGTCAGTCGCTCCTTCAGGCGGGCAGGCCGTCGGTCACGCCTTCAGACGGGCAGGCCGTCGGTCGCCCCTTCGTGCCCTTGTTCGTCCGTTTTGCCTATTTTGGCCATTTTGGCCATAACTTCATGCCATTTTGGCCAAGTCAGCAAGTTCAAGCAGCAGTAATAGAGGTGGGAAGACAGCTGAGGTGTCTGCAACAGGTGTAAGTCAGAGGTATTTCTCCAACTTGGGTAGGCCTTTATCATGGGTGCTGAAGAGGCTAGTAAAAGAAGGAAAACTGCGACCCCTATCACCTAGGCCGGCCAAGACCTAGGGGCAGCCAGGGCACAAGGAAAATGAATATTGTGCATTTCATCAACATACCGGGCATTTGACAGATGATTTTATAATGCTAAGGCATCGGGTCCAAGATCTAATTGACAACAAGCAGATCACCGATCCTCAAAAGAGAGAAAGCAAGAAGAAGGCTAATTTCAATGCTGTGCCACCACCTGTCTTTATGGTTGGGTCTAGCCTACCAGAATGGTATGTGATGCAGGATTTATACGGAAATGAGTATGTCGCTATCACTCGCCCTGAGGCAAGTGAAGAAGGGATTCCCGTGGCGACGATAGACTGTTGGTCCATTAGTGAGAGTGGAGATGAAGAAGATGAAGAGAAAGATGGAGAATTCGCGGATCTGTGGGATTCGGAAGAGGAGGAAAGAGTTGAGGCTGTAACAAGAAGTGGGAGAGTGGTCCCAGAAGTTGAGAAGCCACATGACCCAGTGCAATCACCTGCAGAAAAGGAGCCGAAAGAAAGTGTCATAGTGAAGCAGCTGAAAAAGACCACGGCTCAGATATCAATTTGGGACCTTTTGAGACAGTCCCCCTCCCACAGACAGAAGTTGGTTGAGGCATTAAGTGAGTCTACTGTAGCCACTACAATTTCTCCATCTGAGCTGCTAGACCTTGTAAAAGGGGGATCCGGAGAGAAACTGGTGTTTTCTGACGCAGACTTACCGGTAGAGGGCCGCAATCACAATCGACCGTTGTACATCAAGGCTCAAATTAATGACAAGCATACCGCTTGTGTTATGGTTGATGATGGCTCATCCATAAATGTTTGCCCTCTAGTTGCACTTCAGGCTTTTGGGCTAAATGAAAGCATGTTGAGCAAATCTGATTTAACCATCACAGCCTATGGCAATTCTCGAAGATAAGCATCGGGAACTTTTAGAGCTCTGGTCAGGACTGGGCCTATCGAGACAGAAACAGAATTTGTGGTCTTGCCTATCCCGGCGAATTTCTCAGCTCTGCTTGGAAGGCCATGGTTCCATAAATTGGGAGGAGTGCCCTCTACCCTACACCAGATGATTAAGATACCTCATGAAGGAGAGGTGGTGACTATTAAAGCAGCTAAAGAAAACCAAGTGTCTGCCTTGGGGATCTCTAATCGGCCATTCAGTGGTTTTCATATATCGATGATAGGAGAGGAGCAGGGTTTGGCAGATAGTCCTCAAGTAGTGAATATGATGAAGAAGATGCACTTTCTCCCAGGGGCTGGTCTGGGTAAAAACTCGCAAGGGCTGCAGGATGCTATCACCACACAAGGCCAGAAAGATCGGAAGGGTTTGGGCTACAAAGGAGAGCATGGTAAGAAGAAAGTATCGGAGAAGATTCCCCACATTTTAGAGAGTTTTATTCCCTCATCTTCAGTCTGTGCTTACACGGGAGAGGAGGAGCCTCTATGGGTAAATGGAAAGATCATTCCGGGGTTTGAAATTTTCAATGATGTCTTCGACTGGGATATTGGAGTTATCAAGTCTGCAGAGAACTTCTGGGATGAGGAGATCATGACTCAGTGCAGTGTCTGGGATAGGGATGAGCCTGAGGAGATTGTTACTGATAAGCTATTAGCCACCAGACTTAAGGGAAAGGAAAAGATGGTAGAGCTAGAGATTGAAGATTTGAAGATTTTATCGGATGTAGTTGAAAAGCCTCCACCAAGCCAAGAAGTCAAAGCCCAGTCGGCGGCAATGACATCATCGACAGAAGATGAAGACAATAGTTATTTAGATACTATTTTTATGCCAGAACTTTTTAATGACAATGTTAATGTTTCTGATTACATCAATGAGATGAACAACTTTGCTTACTTGTGTGATGTTTCTGATGATTTCATTCCTCATGATCATAAACATGATGCATTCATTTTTGACATTAACTCAACTAGCACGACTGCATTTAATCTCGAAACTTTGGAGAATCCAAAGGAAATTTTGATAGCATCAGATATAACTCCTGCGGAGAGGCTAAAATTTGAGAGAATATTAAAAAAATATAAAAAAGTCTTTGCCTGGACCTACGAGGACATGCCGGGAATCGATCGAGATGTAGCCGAACATGCCATTCCAACGTACCCAGAGAGTAAACCGGTCAAGCAAAAGCTCAGAAGACTTAGGCCAGAATGGGCTCAGAAGGTGAAAGAGGAAATCCATAAGCAGATTGAGGCTAAGTTTCTACTGGAGGTTAAATACCCGACGTGGCTGGCTAATGTAGTTCCTGTGGCTAAAAAGGATGGAAAAGTTCGAGTATGTGTGTACTATCGGGACCTGAACAAAGCCTGTCCGAAAGATGATTTTCCTCTGCCTCATATTGATGTGCTAGTAGATAGTGCCGCTGCTTGCATGATGTACAGTTTCGTAGATGGGTATGCAGGGTACAATCAAATCCTTAACAAGATAGTGGATCGGATTAAGACAGCCTTCATCACCGAATGGGGTACATTTGCTTACCGGGTCATGCCTTTCGGATTAAAGAATGCAAGAGCAACCTATAAGAGAATGGCCACTAGAGTTCTTAATGACTTGATCCACAAAGAAGTGGAGGTGTATGTTGACGACATGATGATCAAGTCAGCTACCAGAGAAGGTCATTTTGAGGCTTTAGAGAAGTTCTTTCAAAGGATCAATAAGTATGATCTGCGCCTCAATCCTAAGAAGTGCATTTTTGGAGTTACCTCGGGTAAGCTGTTAGGCCATGTGGTAAGCCAGAGAGGAATTGAAGTGGATCCTGATAAAGTCAGAGCCATTAGGGAGATGCCAGTGCCTCAGAAAGAGAAAGAGGTTAGAAGTTTCTTGGGAAAGCTTCAGTACATCAGCCGGTTTATTGCCAAGCTGGCTTTAGTATGTGAGCCCATCTTCAAGCTTCTTAGGAAGAATCAGCCGGTGGTGTGGAATAATGATTGTCAATTGGCTTTTGATACTATTAAGGATTATCTTCTGAATCCTCCAGTTTTAAGACCACCACGGCATGCCAAGCCACTGATCTTGTATCTGGCTATAGAAGACAATTCAGTGGGTGCCATGTTGGCCCAGGAGGATGATTTTGGGGTAGAGTTTGCTGTCTACTATGTGACGCCCGTTCCCTAACGACAAACTAGATCAGCTAATCTTAGTTAGAGAAGGTCGCACACACACACAGAAACACATGCGGAAACTGAATAATAAAATTTCATCACACACTATTTTAATTCATGCATCACATGCCAACTATTATTAGTCACACGCCTTAGCTATTCACATCACACACATACATGTGGGAGGTTACATCCGTGATTACTACATTATTACATGCCTTTACATATTCAAAATACATATTAACCATATAAAACTTATACAAAAGTCCCAAATAACAAGCCCCCAAACCTACACTATATACTTCCTATTGTTGACCGTAACAAAATGCGGGGGACGTCCTTCAGTCACCTCTCGTCCGTACCTGCACGGATTAGAGTAAATCCATGCTAAGCGATAACGCTTAGTGGGGAACTCATACATATAGCATATAATTTATCACACATCAGAATCATCATACATAACATGCTAATAATCATGCCAGATTAACCATTACTATATTCAATCATAAGGCATCAATTACTTATTCACATTTCCATACTTCCTTGTATCACAATCACTTCTGTTTATATTTAATTAACTTTTAGCCGAATAACTAATTAGCCTTTCTGCCACTTTGCCTGCAATTCAATGACGCGGATAACGGGTATCGCATCGGTATCTCTCAGATACTAGTAATCTCATCGAGACTACTTTTATTAGCACCTTCTGGTGCTTCATATCACATTAGTACCTTCTGGTACCTTTCATCATTCCACATATAACACAATCCAGTAAGGATATTCGCATTGTGATTCCCATGGAATCAGACACATTTAACGCATGGGGCTGCAGCACTTGACCCTATAGGCATGCCTAACTATCCACTACTTGACTCGCAGGCTTAAGTTGTTAAACACGTTATTCAGTTCACTTTTCACTTTACACATTTGTATTAGCACACAGCCATACATTTCATTTACATATTCAATAAACTTTCAAATTCAGTCTTCACATTTAATATTTACATAACTTAGCCCATTCAGACGTCATCATAGTTGTATGCATTTGTAGATCACTTAACACATATACATTACTTACTCATGCTGTCCTTCATTTCAGCTTAAAGCCATGCCATTTGAATGACCAAACACATTAGGATTATATTGCCAAAACAGGGTGGGTCACGGTCACAATGGATTTCATTGTCACCGTGACATATTGAAGTCCAAAACATAATGCAAATTGGGGACATGTCACGGTCACAACCAATTTCATTGTCACCGTGATGTGTTCCCAACTCTCGGCAGAATGCAACCTGAGGGTATGTCACGGTCACAATGAATCCCATTGTCACCGTGACATATTCTCACTTTGCAAAACAGAATGCTCCCTTGGGTACCTCACGGTCACAATGAAGTTCATTGTCACCGTGACATACCAAAATCCATTAGGCAGAATTGAACTCAAGCATACCTCACGGTCACAATGGATTTCATTGTCACCGTGACCTATGCAAAAACACCATAACATGGTTATGTTTTTCAGTCCATTTCTTCCTTCTCATTAAGACTTCAAATCTCATTCTCACTTTTGGCAATTAACCCAAATACATCAACCACACAATCAATAACACATACCTGATTTTCCCTTCTTGTTTGGCATTCAATAATAGTACAAATCATAATCACTTTCAAGCACTTTATCACAATCATATTGCTACTATAATCATACAATTTCGCATCACATAATTCATGCTCAACCTTCAATTTCACATATCATGCAATTCAGTTCAAAACCCTGTTTAACCAACACTAATCACATATTCATACAATTAGGGTTTGTTCCCAAACCTCGTCGCCTTAGCTCCTAATTACGACGGACGCTCGGCTCGCCGATTACAGCCTTTCCTTTATCTCTTTTCACTTCTTCAGCTAACAAAACAACACAGATGCTCAAGCTCAAACTCAAACCAATAATATCCCATCCAAACCAGCTCAACCAAGAAGAAAGAGTAGAAGATGAGAATATGCACTTATTCACTTACCTCTTAGGTTTAACCCTTAATTCTTGAGCAACTTAACATCAATATACTTACCCTTCTTTAACACTCACTCCCACGCAAGAAAGAAAAGAGAAGAACACAGAAAATTGCTAGATTACACAAATGAAACTCTTCCCTTCCCTTAACTCACTCTTGCATGCAAAGGTGTAGGTGGCATCCTCTCAAGAAGCCACACGAAAACCACTTCCTCTAATCTGCCTCCACTTTCCATTAAATCAAGTTATTTTATTCTTAGTTAATCCTTCCTTTAACTAGTTAATCAGCCTTTAACTCATGCTTAGCACAAACATTCATAATTACCATTTAACCCCTTAACTATACTGCTTCCTTTCAATTAAGTCCAATCCTACACATTCAATCCACTCACTCACATGCCAAATTAGGTTAATTCTCTTAGGGTACAAATCCGGCCATGACATACTATCTTAGCAAGAAATTCCTGACATATGAAGCCAAATATGTGGAAGTGGAAAAGATTTGCTTAGCAGTTATTTGGGCTTCTAAAAAGTTGCGGCAGTACTTTCATTCCTTCAGTGTACAAGCGGTTGCCAAGCATAACCCGCTTAGGTACCTTCAGGAAGCGCCTTCTCTGCTGGGAAAGATGGGAAGGTGGTTACTACTATTGCAGGAATTCGATATCGAATACATCACCAGGAAAACCATTAAAGGAAGAGCTGTAGCTGAGTTTTTGGCTGAGCATCCTATTGAGGGAGACCAATTCGAATACAATTTCCCATATGAAGATGTCATGGCCATAGCAGTACAAGGGTGGCAATTGTTCTTTGATGGGGCAGTTAACAGTAAAGGGGCAGGAGCAGGGATCATTCTTACGACCCCAGATGGTGAAAAGCTGCCATTAGCCAAGAAGTTGAGGTATAAAGCAACCAATAATGAAGCAGAATATGAAGCTTGCATCTTCTGATTGGAAGCACTGCTGGCTCTGGGGGCAAAGACCGCAGAAGTCTTCGGAGATTCTTCATTAGTAATTCATCAGATCAGAGGGGAATGGTCAGTTAAAGAAGAGAGGTTGTTACCTTATGTAAAGCACTTAAGAATGTTGAGCAGCCAGTTCGAGACTTGCACTTTTCACTTCACCCCCAGGGATGAAAATCAATTGGCTGATGCTCTAGCGACACTAGTGTCCATGTGGGATAACCCAACAGGGGTTACTATGAAACCCGTGCTAATCTCTAGCTCAGAAAAGCCTTGTTTTGAAGCTGAGCAGGTGATGGATGTTGGGGCCACTGATGGAAACCCTTGGTACTATGACATTCAGAATTATTTAGAACGGTCAATTTTTCCAGAGGAAGCCACTGAGAAAGACCAAAGGATGATCAGGAAGTTATCCACTCAGTTCATCAGTGTCAATGGCACTTTGTATAAGAGACAAGTTGATGGCATCCAGTTAAGATGTTTGGCGGAGAAAGAAGCTGAAAAGGTAATGGAAGAGGTTCATGCCGGAGTCTGTGGAGCTCACATGAATGGTTTAGCCTTAGCGAAGAAGATCATGCGCCAAGGATTCTATTGGCTCACAATGGATACGGATTGTTCAAAATATGTGAAGCAATGCCAGTTATGCCACCAATACGCAAATTTAAGGCATGTCCCAGTTTCAGAGCTACATAATTTGACATCTCCATGGCCATTTGCAGCTTGGGGGATAGATATCATAGGCGAGATACGTCCTACAGCTTCTAATGGGCATAGGTTCATTATAGTCGCCATTGATTATTTCACTAAGTGGGTCGAAGCTGAATCTTTCAAGAAGATTGATGCCCGAGACATGGCTAAGTTCATCGAGAGGAATTTGATATGCAGATATGGCCTCCCACACCATATTGTATCTGATAATGGGGTGCAATTCTTAGCAGAAACTAAACAGATGCTTCAGAAGTATGGAATCCAGCATCACAAGTCTTCTCCTTACCGTCCTCAAGCTAACGGTGCGGTTGAAGCAGCGAACAAGAATGTTAAAAGAATATTGGCCAAGATGGTTCAGAGCTATAAAGATTGGGCGGAAAAGCTGCCTTTTGCACTCTGGGGTTATAGAACCACAGTCAGAACCTCTACGGGAGCAACACCATTCTCCCTGGTATACGGAACCGAAGCAGTTCTGCCAGTTGAAATTGAGCTGAAATCTTTAAGGGTAGTCATGGAAGCCGAGATTCCAGAGACAGAATGGGCACAACAGCGATTGTTGCAGTTGAATCTGTTGGATGAAGATAGGTTGAGAGCCTATTATCACAATCAAGTTTATCAGAAGAGACTAGCTCGGTCCTTTAGCAAGAAGGTACGAAAGCACCCGTTGAAGGAAGGGGACCTGGTTTTTAAGATGATGAGGCCGGGAGTGCCAGACATACGAGGAAAATTCAGACCAACCTGGGAAGGTCCGTTCATTGTGAAAAAGTTGCTAACAAAGGGAGCAGCAATCTTGGCAGACAGTGATGGGAATGAGTTTAAAGACCTGGTCAATATCGATAGACTAAAGAGGTTCCATGGCTAAAGACTAGAAAATAAAAAGAAGAGAATAAATGCCCCGCAAGTCGAAAACCGAAAAAAGGCGGCCTTGCTAATATTGGGCGCCCTGTCAGGGTGAAAACCGAAAAAAGGCATCCTGGGCAAAAATTAAGGGCCAAGAGAAAATGTTCAATCGAGAAAACCCACGAGGGCCGATTGATAACAGGAGTTTGATGCTTACAAGATCTATTCCGAGATTAGGTGTGGTCTTGTGTTTTTGATTTCTGTCAAATGAAGATCATGTATGATGAAATCATATAGAAATGTACTCAATTTTGCAATGAATAAAGATTACAGTTTGCATTTTCATTGTCTTTTAGTTCTGCCTTAAAAATATATTATCTATTTATCTAATGACTGTCGCCTTTTTGATTTTGTCGGGAGGTGCCTAAGCGGATATGTGCTACTCATTTTTAGCGAAGGTTTTGATAATGGCCTTCTCTTGTAAAAAAAAAATAAAATAAAATAAAAAAAAAGGCCGTTAGAGATGAAAACCGTAACTGGCTCTCTAAGCAAAAGTTAGGCCAAGGGCAGGGTGAAAACCTGGAGACAGGCAGTCTGCCCTACAAAAAAATGAAATGAATAAAAGCCGCTGGATTGGGTTGGGTCCATTCCAGGCAAAAAAGTTAGGCAAAGGGTTATGTGAAAATCCCTAAAGGGACGCATTTTCCCACGAAGAAAAGTTAGTGTGAAAATCCATAAGGGACGCACTACCTTTAAAGCAATGACGTTTGATGCTGGGAGCGATAAGGCGGCATTCTTTCAGATAATCCTATTTCAATCAGTTAACACACAACACAGAACATGAATCCCGGGTAAATGATCATTGACCAGGGGGCAAAGGATATACACCGGACATCTCTTTCAGAAAACTTGTCGACGATCCTCAGGATTCAGGGGGCATGGTAGAGCAGACAAGCTATAACTTCAGCAAACCTTGGACCACCTAGAGCACAATCTATACATTTTTGCAAGCATTTGCATTCCATATCATACACACATGATTTCTTGTATATTCCTATGCATACAATCTTGCAGGAGAAATCGGCGGGGAACACCAACAAAAGCCGAATGACGATACCAGTCCAAGCATCTAAAGGAGCACAGCTCAAAAATTCACAGCGGTTAGCACGATGGCGGCACTACCCACAAGAGGTTAGCATGACCACGGCACTACCGATTCACAGCGGTTAGCGCGATGGCGGCACTACCCACAAGAGGTTAGCACGACCACGGCACTACCAATTCACAGCGGTTAGCACGATGGCGGCACTACCCACAAGAGGTTAGCACGACCAGGGCACTACCAATTCACAGCGGTTAGCACGATGGCGGCACTACCCACAAGAGGTTAGCACGACCACGGCACTACCAATTCACAGCGGTTAGCACGATGGCGGCACTACCCACAAGAGGTTAGCACGACCACGGCACTACCAATTCACAGCGGTTAGCACGATGGCGGCACTACCCACAAGAGGTTAGCACGACCACGGCACTACCAATTCACAGCGGTTAGCACGATGGCGGCACTACCCACAAGAGGTTAGCACGATCACGGCACTACCAATTCACAGCGGTTAGCACGATGGCGGCACTACCCACAAGAGGTTGGCACGACCACGGCACTACCAATTCACAGCAGTTAGTACGATGGCGGCATTACCCACAAGAGGTTAGCATGACCACGACGTCACCAGTTACAACCAAAAGACAGCCTGCCTATAACACGGCAACAACAATCATCATAACTCCGTCCAGCAGGAAGATCGCCGCTTCAGGTACGCGTTTCTTTCCTTTTCCTGAATTTTGGCTCACCTAGGCACCCACACACTAGCCTCCCCAAAATTGGGGGCAACTGTAGACACCGGGTCCCGAGTAGCCAAGATCAGGATTACCCAATGATGAAATTAAGTATGCCGATCTATAGGCAAAAAGAAGGAAGTTGGAAGTGACGATTTCCTTGTCGATTTGTTGTTTTAAAATTTAATAAAAATGTATTTCAAGAATATTTTTAAAGTATTTTAAAATTTATTTTGTGATGAAAAAAGTGAGTTTTTAAATTATTATATTTTATAAAAACAAAAAAAAAACGAGGGACGGGCAGGCCGTCGGTCGCTCCTTCAGGCAGGCAGGCCGTCGGTCGCGCCTAAAGACGGGCAGGCCGTCGGTCGCCCCTTCGTGCCCCTGTTCGTCCGTTTTGCCTATTTTGGCCATTTTGGCCATAACATCTTCATTTTAAATGCTTTTTAACTCATTTTTTTTGCAAAATTTAATTCAAAAAGCCTTCTATCTTCCAACCCAATAAATTCAGTAGTTTTTTGTAATTATGGGAATTAAATTAATTTAATTTCTTAATTAACAAATCTGAATTTTAAGGGGAATAAAAAGAGTTTTTTAGTGGGAATTAGTGGGGGGGATTTTCTTTAGAAAACATTTTGTTTTCTTCTTCTCTCTTCTCTCAACCAAGTTCTCTCAATTTCTAAAGGAATTTCCAGCAATTCTTGAGACAAAAAATAACAATTTTTGTTCTTGAGAATTTTTCTTATTTTCAATAGACAACTTTTTACTTTAAGACAAATAAACTAATTGTTTGATCTTAAGTAAATTTATCTTTCAAAATTTTATCTTTCTAATCATATTTTTCAAATCAACACAAGGAATTGGATCATCTACCTTCATTTCTTCAAGATCAATTTTGAGGGTAAACATTCTTGGCTCAATTTCTTAGTTTAATTTTTAATTTCATTTCTTGTTTATTTAATTAATTAACATGTAAATTCTTTTAGTTCTATCATTTTATTCTTCTTTTTATTCTTTTGCTTTTATTCAATTGATTATCATGTAAATTCTTTTAGATCTATTATTTAATTGTTCTTATTTCTTATTTTTTATTTAATTGTTCATATTTCTTATTTCTTCTTTAATTGTTCATGCTATTACTTTTGTTCATATTGTTCATCTATTATTATTATTATTATTATTATTATTATTATTATTATTATTATTATTATTATTATTATTATTATTATGTTATGTGTTTTTATGCATGTTAAATTCAATCATCATTATTTTATGCTTGTTTTTGCATGTTGAATTTTATTATTATCATGTAATTTTTTATGCATGTTGATTTTGTTAATTTGTTATATTGCATATTTATTATGTCATTTTAATTGGCTCGTCATACATAATGCAATTTTGATTGCCTTAATTTAATTGTTTTCAAGTTATATGTTTAATTATTTTTATACTAACTTCATTTTTATTTGTTTTTTTTCCTATTTTTCAATACTTATTTTTCATATGTGAGTTTTTACCAAGTGGGAGCCCATGGAGATTTGAAGATCCACTTGGGAGTTGTTTATTATTTTTGTTGCTTTTTATTATTTTGGTTTAATTGATTATTATGTAATTTGTAATAATAAATTTATTTTCATGCACGTTAATTAAGAAAATCACCAAAAATATTTTTATTAAACTAAATTGGATTTTATTTAATAAAAATGGGACCAATGTCCTAGATTTTTTATCCAAAATAAATTATCACTTTAAAATTGTTTTCTTTAATTATGCATGAGAGGACCAACGTTCTCATTTTTTAATAAATAGCCCGATTTATGTATGATTTGCATTTTATTTACAAATGGGGGTTGTATTCCGCTCCTAGTTTTATTGTAATTTATTTTGCTTTCATTTATTTTATTTATCATTTTTATTATATGATTGATATGCGTTTAATTAAATTGCATTAAAATTGAATGAGAAAAGGCACGAAATACTAAATTCAAAACTCGATTATAAACTTAACCAAGGTATGAATAAATGGGGAGTCCCAAACTTTCTCTGGTCTTTGGGCTCAAAGAGGCGAGAGGTTTACCCTCCAAGACACCTCTTGTGTTACGAAACTTGGCGTTAATCCTAGGCTCCTTAGGGCGAGAGGTTTACCTTCCAAGACCCCTCTGGCTGGCCCAAAACGGATACTAAGCGCAGTCTTAGGCTCTCCGAGGCGAGAGAAACTTTCCCAATGTTCTATTGGGTGGCGACTCCATGAAACCTCCTTGTTGCCCAACATAGACGCACTTATCGATTTATTGCAAGCTGTTAACGGACCCGCAAGTGCCCGATCGCCCTCAAGCGGGCGGTCATAGGGGCGGCCGAGCGGACATCCGGCGCGCGTCACAGTCGCGCTCGCAATATCTGTCGCGCTCGCGAGAGAGGCGACACTTGCCCCAGTTCGTGATCGCGGCAGTCTTCGTGCTCGTGCGGAGACAAAAGCACCTCTCACTATCACGCTCGCCACTGTTGTTGTGCTCGCGATAGTGAGCAGCCAATAAAGGCTGTCACTCTCGCGCACAGGTGCACTCTCGTGATAGGAGACTGTCCAAATTCGCTCGACAGCCGAGCACTCTGTCGTGCTCGCTACAGAGAGCTCTCGCTGCGGCCGATCGGCAACCCAAATTTGCTTGGCCACACACAAGGGCTGAATTCACCGACCTCTATCGAGCCCTCACGACAGAGTCGTGATTTCTAGTTCTTACGCGAAAATCTGCAGAAAATCACACTCCCAATTCACCCAAACCTCCAATCTCAAACACAAATCAACCCAAACTTCGTCTTACCTCAAATCAATCTTCCAATCATCATAAGTAACATAAAAAACATCTTTTACAACAATTAACACAATCAAAATCATGAATTAACATAATCAAACCTCTCAAAAGTGACAAACCCAGAAAATTGCATTAAAGTTCATCAAACTTAAAATTTGCTTCAATAACTCATCATTCATGCATCACAACTTAAAACAAACCAAAACGCATAACATTTGCACTAGCATGAGCGTCATCAAACGTCAAATTTCCAGAAATTCATTCAAATATACCAAAACACAAAAATGCAACAAATTCAAATAAATTCCCAAACCTGAAAATTCCTATGCTTCTAGTTGAAAGCTCCACTCCCACTTGCCTTCTCTTTCCCCTTGGGATCGCAAGTATGCGCTTCTAAACCCGGAAACCCAAGAACCATACAAACACAAAAATCCTAGATTAAGAACACATCTAATAAATTAAGAAGAAGAAGATGAAGAAGAATAAGAGAAAACCCACTAAAAACTTATCAATCAAAGCTTAGGAGATGATCAATTTTCACCAAAACCACTTGGATCCAAGCTAGGGCACACTGGAAGAGGAAAAGACGAAGAAGAGATAAAGAGAAGGGGAAGAAAATGGGAAAGAGGCAACAAATGGCTGTCCCCTTTTTCTCTCTCCATCTATTTATACCTACTCCCTAAAACCCTAGCCACATGTCACCTTAAGATTAGTGGATCTTGATCACTCACCCTACACTCATGCAAGGCACCACACACAAGACTAACCCTCACTAATTCACACACTACTCCCTTATGAGCATGCACACACTAACAAGACCCATACACACATACACCCTAATATCAAACATGCACCCACACTTTATTAGAGCCCACAAAACATGCATATAACCCAAAATACCCTTAACACATGCCAAAATACTCACAAACACACATGCAATCATGGCTCAAACTACTAGGGGAAAAACGGGGTGTGACACTTACAATTCTCCCCTCCTTAAGAAATTTTGTCCTCGAAATTTCCCTTGCTACTATACATATGACTAGACTATACTTTATACAACAACATCTGCATTAGGCCATGACACTAGACAAACACAAGCATCTCATATATACTCTATTATCCTATAGTCCTAAACCGCCTAAACCTATGCTCTGATACCACAAACTGTAATGCCTCAATACCCCTTGGGAGGATATCAGGGTCGCTACGCATACATATATATACATAATTTCAGAAGGGAAAAAAACATCATTAAATAAAAATATACATTTATATATATATATATAAACTGTATATATTACACGATATCATCATTCTTATATTACAGTTGTATCTGCCATTAACATTTACACTACGTATGCTATAGTTCTCTTTACATGCCACTATACTATATGGTACCAAAAGATCCATAAATAAAAAATAATTGACTCCACTCAAGCTCCTAGTGGCCATGACCTGTAGATGCTCAACTCATCACTCAACCTGCAAACCTACATGGAAAAACACCCGTGCTAAGAGATAACGCTTAGTGGGGATAAACAAAACAAATGACTTCTATTGAAGTCGCAAAAATAAATCAATATGCATATCACTAATCATGCTAATCTCAATTAACATACCATAACATATAACTTTTCATGCAATTAACTACCAGCTTTCAATTATCATACATGATAATTAATCATCTTGTTCTTGAATACTCATATAATCTCATACATGCATACCTCTTATACCATTCGCATATATATATATATATATATATATACCATGACACATTCTCTAGCTTTAACATTTATCATATACACTAAGTGATAACAAATCACTACATCTCATATATAGTCATGAACATGTACATTCATATACATATAATAAATCATAACTCTACTTATTCACTTAACACTGCAAATCCTTAGTCATGCAAATATCTTATACAATAAGTGATAACACTTGGTAACCATTTGGTTATGACCATGAGGTCCAAAAATATGCAATTCTGCCTTCCCTCGGCATTGGTCATGGTGGCAATGAATTAGTTGTCACCGGGACATACCAAAAATAGGCAAAACAGAAGCAGAATCTCAGGACTGCTTCACTACTCCATTTTGCTTAGCCTAAATAGACATCTAAACCTCAATTTTTAGCAAACTTTCCTTCTTAATAATTGTTCCCCAGATGTTAAGTTTTAAATAGAACAAATTTCATGTAAATTAGACATCTAAAACATTAGATATCATCTAAATAATCTATACTGCTCCCATGAACCTGCCAAGGCAGAGACACCTCTATTTTGGCCACTTTTAAAGGTCTTAGAACAGGAATTTTCTCATGGTCATTTCGGGGACTTTTATAGGTATAGAAGTCTTGGTTCTAATGGCTTAACAATCACTCAATGTGGAGTTCTCAAACTCCAATTATGACAAAAATACCACACAGAGGTCTGGTGAAATATGAACAGAGTTTTCCAATAATATAGGGTTTCTACTTTATAGTCATAAACTATATGGCAATTCATCTAACATCATCAACACACATATATACACATGTTAAACTATGACATCTATTAATTTGCACTTAATCACATATAATTTCTCAATTATACAATCATGTATCAATCAAACAATCAAGTATAATAACAGCTCAAACATGCATCTAACAAAACCACACACGATCCCAACCTTAAAACGCAGCTTGAATCACTTCTCTTCTTCCACTCAGATCTTCTCCTTTCCCTTATCTTTCCTCCTGTTAATAACTTATTGAACAAAATCATCCAAAGATAAACACTTAATCCAAACCCAAATCACTTTAAATCAAAAACAGAAATGAGAAGCAAAGGAGATAACACTAGAAACCAACCACACTTACCTTGCCAAGCTCTATCTCTCTTTCTCACGTGAACACTTTTACCAAGAGCAGAAAATAGTGACTTAACAAAATGAAATTCAATAATTAATTGGGGTAATTGTGGCCTAAGGTGGCCGGCCAGCTATTCCCCAAAAAGTCCAACTTCATCTCACTTAAATGCATGCATATCTTAAGCAAACTAGGTATCAACTCCCTATTGGTCCAATATATTAAGTCCTTGGTTAAATACAATTTCCTCCCTCTTTCAAAATTCTATCTTTTACTAACTCATTCTCTTTTCAATTACATCCCTACAACTCATAATATTACACTTGTACGAATGCTTTTGTACCTTTCACTATACAATTAACGCTGCAATTCTTCTAGGGTACCATTCGGGTCCTTACACAGGGGCCATATTGTCTTTTTCCTAGGTGGGATTAGCCGATGGGTCATTAGGGAACCCAATGAATGCGTATGGTGAGTGGCTGAAGACCAGCAGCATAAGCTCTCTTTATATAAAGTTCATACACATGGGTCTTGATTATCATGTATTTAAATAATCCAAACGAATTAGAATGGGCCTATCGGGGCATGAAAACCCTTGATTAGGTGACCATTCAATTCATATGGGCCTATTCAATACGTAATGATCGATATAGTAAGCATAGTATTAAGGTTCATACCGCATAGGGGAAGTATGTAATGGCCCAAATACTAGCTTAGTAGTATTCAGTGAATTTTATAGAGTTTGTAATGTGATTCCAGTACAGAGTGATGGCTTGAGTACCTTTAACTACAGTAGAGTTAAAAAGTCAAGTGTGCTCGAGGTATAGCAATCTAGGGATGGGTGACCTCAAGCTAGTTATATGGCTAGAATTGATAGCAGTTATTGGAGAATTTTTATTTGATAAAATTGATCTGTGAACTGTCAGTAGTCTATTGGTAAAATTTGGAGTGAAAATGAGGTCATTAGTGTCTCCGAAAATTAAGTTGAATTTTGCCTCTAGTTCGGTTCAATTGAACTAGGGTTTGACCAAACTTTGACTTAATTTTTAAAAATAGTAAATGAGCTCTAATTGATGTATTGTGGGTTGTGTAAAGTCTTAAAATAATTTTTAGGAATTTTTGACAGTATTAGATTACTAAATTACGGCAGAACCAAACAGTGTTGAATCGGACCATTTTTTATGAACCGGATCCGAAAAAACTACGATTGAGCTAAAATTTTGCAGGGAGGCTATTTTTCATATTGTAAGAAATATGAAATTGGTTGGAGTGAAAATAAGTTGAGGAACTTATAGATACCATTAAATAGTGGATTTGACCGAAAAATTGAAATTTTGGTTCAAATTGGTTGGACCACTTTGGTTGTGTAACACCCCAATGCCCCTTCGGAGGACAAGGGAGCGCTACACGGCATTAAACATACAATTTCCATATTCAATAACATTACTTAACATCACTATCACTATTGGCATACACTAAGGACTATAAGCCATACACTACCACTAGCTCATACACGATTACTAGTTCATTATAGTTCTCATTTTACAAGTTACAGATTTCACTTCTTAACTTACATATTACTATACAGATTGCAAAAAGAATAGTTATTACAAAAATGGAGCGTTAACTCTACAAAATCATTACACTCAAAATGACACTTTCCGCTCCTAGGGTGGCCTGCAGAACTTCCTTCAAAAATACGACTCCAATTGACAACCTACACGGGACACAAGCACCCGTTCTAAGCGATAACGCTTAGTGGGGATGTAGATAAATAAATACCAATATAAACATTCACAAGACACATACAATAACAAAAAAGAAACATGCTTAAACCACATACCAATTTATGTAACAGTCACTAAGTCGATATTGCTTTAGCATGCCAATATCCATTAGTACATGTTAAGCAAGAAGGTTACAATAACTATAAACCGCTATAAGTCAATAATCACATACCATGCTCAATAATCACTACACTATGCCAGCGGAAGGCTTCACTATCAGTATCACTAGTTCACTTAGCATGGCATCGATATTACACGATCAATAGGAACTATATTATCAATATATATATAAAACACAATACATTCTCTAACACCACATCATTATCAATCATACACACACATTTGTCATTGTTGGCCTGATTCGTCTTAGAGGTGGATACGGGTACAATAAATATTAATCACTAGAGACCGAAGTCTCAAACTCTTTATCTCTAAATACCCATCGGTATCGATCACTAGACACCCGTCGGTGTCACAGTAGCAGCCGCAATTCACTAGCCCTTCATAAGAATGCTTATTTATCCATAACTCGACTATAGGTTTATTAGTTTATTCAGTCATTATGCATTTATTCTCATGGCATTACCTATTTGCATAATACTCAAGCACATAGTAATACGTAGTAATAGTTGTTATCATAATGTGACTCATTCCCATAGTATTATTTATTCGCATGGTATTATTCATATATTAAGATTCAATCGCATAAGTAGATACTCATCACATTTTAAGAATCTCACATAGTGATGCAATCAAGCTTAGTTAGGCTTTCACATACATCCCAAAATCTCATGATGTTTTAGAAAAGAAAACTATGTTGAAGTACTTCACCGTAACAACCAATCTGGTTGTGACCGTGACATACTCCAATTCTTAAAATAGAATGCATAATTTCATACCTCACGGTGATAACCAATCTAGTTGTGATTGTGACATACGAAACAGTTCCTGGACATAATGTAAACTGGGGTATCTCAGGTGGCAACCAGATTCATTATCACCGTGACATACCATTTCTATCCAGACAGAATGTAACATTTGCATGCCTCATGGTAACAACCAATCTGGTTGTGACCTTGACCCATGTAAAATTGCCAATACACAGCTGTGTTTTACCAAGGCACAGCTGTGCTATATACACACTTTGCATTCTTGCATTCACTATCTTTTAGCTAACTCACTCACAACTCAAACACACTTTACCACATCACTTCACATGCCATAATACACAATTAAACTCTTGCATACATCTTTCTAAACTCGCTATACAAATTAACATAAACAATCAAGCAAGATATCAAAATCACACTACACCAACTTTGGTATGTCCATAGCATCTACTATCCACTACATATCAATATCACTATTCCATTCCACTAATCAATTTACACTGATTCACTATCCAATTCAAATCAATTAACAATATACACACCATAAGCATATCATTTAACACATCAAAACATATCAATACACACTCAGTCCCTAACCTCTTGGAGCAGTCCTTCCTTTCTTTCTATACCACCTTCTCTTTACCCTTGGCAGCTCTACTTGGCTCTTTAACTCACATGCACATACAACACATGCTCAATTCCATTAGACTCTACTCATAACTTAAAATTCAAATCAAAAATAGAAGGAGATGAAGAATACAAACTCTATACCAAGACATACATTTCTAGTTTAGTAGTTAATCTTCTTAACTAATGCTACTAAGTTCTTAGAAATCCATGGCAATTTGAAGAACAAGAGAAAGAGGGAGACGGATGAAGAGTTGAGGAACAAAAGATGAAGAAACCAAAATAACAGAATTTTTCCCATTCTCTCTCATCTAAACCCTTATATGTGCATGCAAGAAGGAGGTGTCAAATTCCCATCCCTCTCAAGCTAAGTGGCCGGCTCACACACACCCACCCACATGGCTTCCACTAACTCTTAATTAGACTTAATTAAGTTCACTTAGTTAACCTAATTCATCCATCACTTAACACAAATCATGCATTATTATCTTTTGATCACTACTATACTTTATTTTCTTTCAATTAAGTCCCTAGTTTCACATTTTCAATTAGGTCCAAATCTGTAAACCCTAATTAACACATATATAATTACACTAATCACACTCAATACTACTAGGGTGATTTTTGGGGTGTTACAGGTTGGACCAGTTCGGTTCAAATTCAGCTTATATAAACCCCTTAAGAGTAGATTTCTCTAGAGAAATCCCTAGAGAAACTGACCTTCTCCTCTCCTCCTTTAGCCTAAGTGAATTTCTTCCTTTCTTCTCTATTTTTCTTCCATTTTCTCTCCATCCCTCCCCAAATCCTGCCTATTAAGTAAATTTTAGCCTCTTTAGAATATGATGGTTGTGATTGGAGCTCATTTGAAGTGGAAGAAGTGGAATAAAAATAAAAGGAAAAGTTTATGTGTTAAATTGAGGTATATAAAGTTGATGTTTTCAAATTGGTTTAAAGGTTCAAATAGGTAATTTAGGATGTGTAGAGTATGTATATGTAATTATATTGCATAAAGGAATCAAATTTATGGTCATTTCTTTGATAATTGTATTCGGCCACTTAAGGAAGATAAAGGAAATGATGGTGTTTCAAGGAGCTAAGGCATGGAAAGTATGCTCAAGATGTCGAGAACAAGAAAATAAGGTTAGTGGATATAATATCCTTCTTTTTCCATTGAAAAAGTATGATTTTAGGTTATGTTCATATTGTATGTATGTGATTTATGCATGTTTAATTGAAATAAATTTGATAGACATGTTTAGAAAGGTTAAAAATGGGATTTTGAATTATTAAAATGGAAAGAAAACAAATGAATGTAGGAACCCTCGATTTGGCCGAATGGTATTCTTAAGGAATACTTGAAATACTTTGATGTTTAAAGCATGTAACAAGTATATTAGTGATGTATAACATGTGATTTAGTTATTTGAGTGATTAGAAGAAAGAAAACTAAGTGAAATGGTATGGACACACCTTTTCCAAATGGAATAGATTAGGGTAATTTAGTATACTTTGGTAATTGATTATGTGTCATGGCATAAAATGACATTAGAATGATATATAATAGAGTGTGTATTAAGTTAATTGGAATAAATGGAATTAAATTGAAATAATTTGGTATGATAATCTAATATGTATAAAGTAAAAATATTAACATGTATTATGTAAATTGTGTAAAATGTTATGTTTAGTGTTAATATGGGTTAATAAGTGAGATAGAAGTGATTAATGTTTAAAATGAGAAATTTTAAAGTATAGTGCAAGTGATGGCCGAATGAGTATGTTGATAATCTTATAGTTAATTTTGTGAAAGTGGTAATAGAAATGTTTAAAAAATAAATGTATAAATGAAATGGAGTGCAAAATAAATTAATTAGAATTTTTAATTATTTAATTGATTATTTTATATGTGAACATACATTATGTCTAAAGTGAATGTTGTGGGCTACGATATATTAAAGTAAAGAAATAACATAATTGATGTTAAAATTGAATAATAAGTGTATTAGAATGAAATTGATGAAAAAAAAGTGAAGTGAAAATGATTATTATATGATTAAATGAACTTAATAGCATAATTGAAGATATAAATGATAAATATATGAATTGGAAGTGAATTATAAGTGATATGTAAATTTTAAAGTGAAGTGTATTTGATGACCGAATGGTATATGTTGATATATTAAGTGATATAAGTGAAAATCTGATATTATTTGCCCTTAGTAATAGTCTGGTAGTAAAATCTAGTCTAAGATATAATTGGCTAGCCATAGGGATTCCACACCGCGATCTGAGTCATGACTACTCGCTATCGATTGGCCAATGACAGTCTATCTCAATGCAGTGTTCAGTGTTTGCAGATCTAGTGTCGAATAGTTCCTTTAGGATCATACTATAGTGTAGTGGATCTATGGGATCTACATCCCCTATATCCGGTTCGTAGATTTCTACCGGGTGTATACTAGGAGCATTATGGAAAAATACATTAAAATTGATTAAGATAGTGATAAATAAGAAAATAAGTGAAAATGGGATTAAATTGAAAGAAATAAAAAGTTTAGGGGCAAAATGGTAATTTTACACTTAAGAATGAAAATAAGTGTTAATTAAGTGAAAAGTGTAAAAGTGAAACTAAAATGATTAAATTGAAATTAATATGGAAAAATAAAGTGAGAAAGAACTTCAATGAAATAAATATAAAGTTTAAGGGTAAAATGGTAAATTACACTACAAGAAAATTGACTTTTAACGACCAAAATTTAACGAAGGGATAAAAATCCGGTGGTTAAAATATACAAATAATGAAGGGAAATTAATTCGGTCATTAGTTCTTAAATTTTATTGTTATATAACGAGAGGATTAAATCTGGTCGTTAAAACAATAAAAATTTGGTAGTTAAAATATACAAATAACGAAGGGAAATTAATGCGGCCGTTAGTTCTTAAATTTTATTATTATATAGCAAAGGGATTAAATCCGGTCGTTAAAACAATAAAATTACGGTGGTTAATGGTGTGAATTAGTGGGGATTATGAGAAGTAGAAAAAGAAAAGAGAGGGAAAGTCACGGAAGGGAGGCAGAACGGGAAAGAGACCGAGGAAGAGAAAGAGAGAGAGAGAGGGAGAGAGAGAGACGACGGAGCACGGTGGAAGGGGCGAGGAGGCTGGCAACAATTGACGGTGAGCAACCGGCTCCTCACAACACCGATCGGCGTCTTATTCCCCGTCACGATGTCACCGTTTCAGGAGAGCGAGAGGAAAACGACGAGCTTCTTCTGCATTTTTCGGCCAGCTCCGACGGCGAACGACGACACAAATTATAGGACGGGACTCCTGGAGGGCAGGCGAATCTTTTGGTACTCATGGGTGGTCCTCAATCACCGGCGACGAACAGATCGGCATTGGGAAGAACCGAGATTGCATTAACTTATTTTGTGATTAGAATTTTCAATGGCAGAAATCTAAAAGGGAAATCTTTATTATCAATTACTTGAGACTGGCCGGTCTTGTGCGAGTGACAATAGCTTGGATTTGATATTGCAATTTGCAATGTCAATGGCTGATTTCTAGAGGAATAGTTCTCCTAGCATGAATATTGCGCAGGTATATCATGGTATTGCCAATAAATTATCTTCATGATACTCTATTGTAGACACAGTTTAATGATTTTTTTTTTCTTAGATATACTTTTCTTAAACCATTTGTTTTTAATGTGAGTTCAATGCCGTTTTTGTTTTATGCCATTCTTGTCTGCATTAATCTGTCTTTGTAGCTTTGGATCTTCTTATTAGTTCTGTTTCCAGTTAGGTACTCTACTATGTCAAATTATACCCTTCCATTTAACGCTTCAATTGTGTAATATGCATGCTTTGATTTTGTTTGTACCGGCAATCACAGCCCTGAAAAAGGGGGCATATCTGCTGAAGTATGATAGCTGGGGCAAGCCAAAATTCTATCCGTTCTGGCTTTCTAATGTAAGTGCTAAGTAGCATCATGATGGAAACAGATATTGTTAGCTTTTGGGTTGAGCTTCCATTACTTGTACAAGTGCTTTATATGGCATGAAGATAGGGAACTCAATTGCTTGTGAGTTAGACATAAATGAATAGGGAACCAAACATTCCATATTTTCCCAGTATTTTGCAGCCTTCTTGGCATTATACTCAGACACATGGCTGCACATGTCATACAAAGACCAAATGAATTAATGAGAGAAATATACAGTTAATATATTATGCATCCACTATCTATCTCTCTCTCTCATAAAGGAAAATATATGATTGCATAACTCTGCATATATTATTTCTGCATACTAAAATTTCATTTGTTTTTACTTCAGGATGATAGGTTTTTGATATGGTATGCTGGCAAAGTGGAGAAGCAGCTTAAGCTAAGCCATGTTACAAAGATCATGCCTGGGCAACATACTGTATGTTGTTGCAATCTCTAAGAATTCATTTAAAACATTTTCCTTTTGCTTAAGAGTTAAGTCTGTGGCATCATTGAAATGATTATTACAAATGAAGTCATAATTTACTCATTAATTAATTATGTAGCTATTATAACTTTGTTTGCAAACTAATTAATTAAATAAATACTTTTGTTTTTGGGTGAATTCATCAGTATTGGAAGCTTACCTATGGACCAAGTCATGGAATCAGGTCTTCATCCAAACATTTAATATAAAGTCATAATTTACTCATTAATTAATTATGTAGCTATTATAACTTTGTTTGCAAACTAATTAATTAAATAAATACTTTTGTTTTTGGGTGAATTCATCAGTATTGGAAGCTTAGGTTCTGGGAATTCAAAAGCTTATGTTTCAAGAGTAACTATTGATGGTACTACGATTTCTAGTACCGCAAATGGTCTTAGAGCCTGATGATATGCATGGACAATACTAAATAAATATTTTCCTGTCATCGCTTCAACTTTATTTTGGCATATTGTGATTATATATATCCCCATCTGATTGCATTTTTATCCAGAATTTGACTTCTCATTGCTGGCAAAGGCACAGCTTGATGGCTTCTCAAAACTTAAGATAACAAAAGAAAGGTTTAGTGAATTAGTTAAATAAATTTAATAAATTTGCTGTTGTGAATTTATGAATTATGTGTTTCTAAAAAGAAAAATGAATTTTACAAGTCCCCAAATTTGTAAGATGCAAAAGAAAAAATCATTGACTCTTGCTATGTTTTTAATAGAAACCTGCATTTCTCTAACATTTGCATGTTCACTTCTATTCTGTCTTGATGAACCAAAGCATATAAAATACTTTTGGATTGCCCATAGAAATGATTAACATGAATAATATTGGACTTTTCTTTTATAGTTTGATATCTTTTAACAAACATCTTCTTTTGTGATTGAAATATTCCATGAAACTTTGTAGTTCAAATTAATTTGCCAGTTATATTCCATCAATATACATACACTTCCAGAATTGTTTTGTTGTCGCAGAGTTGGAGCTAGACCAAACTTGATGCTTTAGATTTCAAATAAAGATTTCAGTGTTGGCTCTTTTATTTGTTTATTTATTTTTTTTCCAGTTGGCATATTTATCCTTCATTAATTAGTTGTGACTGGTTTGTGTTCTTACATTTGTGAATGAATTTGGTATGCCTGATAGATAAATGAATTTCTTTTATGATCTGTCTCTAATGCAAGTCTCATGTGTAATGATACTTTTCGCTTACCATTACCGTTTCAGGGTAAATACTTGAATTTTGCTTTTATATAATTTTTATTGTTCATAATAAAGATGCCGTTATGTGAAAGAATACTGTGGGAAGTGAAAGTTTTTAAATTTAAGGTTTCATGTGCTTTTGTTGGCTCAGTATTGCAGGAAAGGCAAATTTGGAGAAGTCAGACCAGGAACCAGCTCTGAAAGCTCTTAAGGATAGGCTGATGACTAAGAATGTGGTATGTTGTTCAATGCTCTTGATTCTCTTTATGCAAAAATCCATTTATTAGTTTGTTCTTATGTAATTGCAAAGCTTATGAAGTTCTCTGTATTGGATTGTAGGCTGAGGAGATAGCTGAGAAGCTTTGTGAATCAGTTGCAGCAAGTCTTGAAGGTAAAAAGCTGGCATCGTTCACAAGGATATCTTCCACTGCTCAGGTCAGTTTGTTTTTGATACTAAGGTCTTTTTGCATCTTACTATTTTGATGGAGCTGTAAGTTCACTATCATGCCATGAATTATCTTACATTACTTTGCCTCTATTCTTCCTGATATAATGTTGGGTTCTTTAATCTATTTATTTATATATGACTTTATTGCTTACTTTAGTTATATCTTCATGAGTGTCTATTGATGTGATCACTGCAATTAACTGCCAATATAGTGTGTTGTTTAAAGAATGCCTATATCCTTGTTAATTCCATTTTTTCAGTCTGTGATATAAACATATGGAAAGATGAGATCCAAGACATTTAAACATGAGAATAACCTAATCATATATCTTTCACGATCCACAAAATAAGACTATAACAAAATTTTTGTTGTGTTTCTCCTCTACTGGCTACCAAATATTTATTTCAACTTGAAACAAATTTATGTGATGCAAGGCTAGCTGTTTTGATGTATGCTATTGTATTTTTGAAGTAGCTAACTCGCTCTCTATCTCTCTCTCTTTTTATTATTGATATTTTTGTTTGTGCTCGTGAATATTAATTTTACCTTTTGTTTTCATTTTGCAGGTCTTTAAAATTTTGGACAACGAAGTTAGGAGGTTTATTTTTCACATTTTTCTTAAAAATCGTTTGAATATAAATTAGTACAGAGAGGAGTTATTTTCTTGAACTTGTCATTGATAGTTTTTATACTTTGTAAATATGACTATACTTTGTAACTTTTCTTTTTCAACATATGAAAAGAGTTTATTATATTTTTATATAAAATATATGTGAATGATATGTGTCGTACATGTGATATTATAAAATGGTAAAAAGTATCTTCAAAAACCAAAAATTCCTTCGTTGAAATTGAATAAATTTAGCAAATGGAAAATTCGATCGGTAAAATAGTATTTTTAACGACAGGAAAGGTTGAAAAGTGAATATAATTAACGAAAAAAAAAATCGGTCGCTACAAAGTATTTTTAACGGCCGAAAATTCTTTCGTTGAAAGTGAATATAATTAACGAAATGAAAATTTGGTCGCTAAAAAGTATCTTTAACGACCGAAAATCCTTTCGTTGAAAGTGAATATAATTAACGAAGGGAAAATTCGGTCGTTAAAAGGTATATTTAATGACCGAAAATTCCTTCGTTGAAAGTGAACATAATTAGCGAAGGAAAAATTCAGTCGTCAAAATATATTTTTAACGATCGAAAATCCCTTCGTTAAAAGTGAATATAATTAGCGAACAGAAAATTCGGTCGCTAAAAATCACTATTCAACGACTGAAAACATTCCAGTCATTAAAAATTTTAACGATCGGATTCATTATCCGGTCGTCTATACCTTTAACGAAGGGGCTTTTATCGACCGGATTTTTCGGTCGTTAAAGGGTTTTAACGACCGGATTTTAACTTTTAGCAACCGGATTTCCCTTCGTTAAAGAGCATTTTTCTTGTAGTGTTATCAAAGAATAAATTAATAAGAGTATTTAAGAAGAAAAATGAAGGTTAAAGTGAAAAAGGGACTTAATTGAATGAAATAAAAAGTCTAGGGGTAAAACTGTAAATTTACACCTAACCTAATAGGAAAAATAAGTGATAATCAAGTGAAAAGTGTAATTAAAATGATAATAGTGTAAAGAATTTAGAGGGTAGGGACTAAAATGTAAATTGGCATAAAAGTGTTAAGTTGTGGACTAAAGTGTAAATTTGTAAGTTAAATAATGACTTAGCTGAAAAATAAGCACTAATAAGGGCACTTTAAGAGGTAATTGAGGACATAGTTGTGAACTTGATAAAAGTTAAGGACCTAAGTGTAATTTTTCAAAGGCACGGCAAATAAAGGATTAAAATATAAATTTGTATGTTAAAAATAAATTAAAAGTGCAAATTAAGAATAACTAATGGCATAATTGTAATTATAGTGAATTTGAATAACAAAATTGAAATATAAGGGTAACATAAGGATTAAAGCGTAATTTGGTTTGAAAATGATATGGCAAGGACTAAATAGTAATTTGTAGATCAAATGATAAATAAATGTTAGAATAAGATTATTTAGTGGCATTTTTGTAAAACTGAGACAATTAAGCATAAAATCGTTATTTGATAAAAGTTAGGGACCTAATTGTAAATTTACAATAGTAGGGCTAATTAAGGGATTAAAGTGAAATTAATCATTAACAAAAATATTAAATGCATAGTTGATATTAAGGAATAAATAATCAATGAAAATGGAATATTATGGTATAAATAATTATTAAGTGAATAATGGTTTTAATTGATTTAATATATATATAATTGGGTATGTGTGTGTAATTTAATTAAGTTTATATAGGGACATAATTGTAATTAAGAAATAATGAAGGGCAAAAATGTAAAGTAGTGGCATTATTATGAATAAGTGAAAAATGAGGGATTTAAGGGTAATTGATCCTAATAGTGCTATTATAAGGACCTAATCGTACATTAATAAGTGGATGAACTATTAAAAGAAATTATTAGAACAATGAATTAGTTATATGTTTGTAAATTAAGAAATGATAGTAGAAATTAATAAAACTAATAATGAGAATAATAATGATAATGTCAATTCAATGGAATAAAAGGGCAAATTCGTAATTATGGAAAATATGGAAGACTAAACTGAAAATTATTTATAGTAAGTTTCTTAGAAGGACTTTAGTGAAATTTTATTTTGATGCACGATTATTGAATGAGAAATTAAGAAGACTGATAAAATTAACTTTATAATTGATCAAATTAAAATAATAAAAGTGTTTAATTAAATATCAGTGAGGAATAATAAATGTAAAGATAATAGTAACAAACAGTAATGCAATTGTAAAGTAGTGTTAAAATAAAGAGAATAATGGTCACACTGTAATGTTAATCATACAATTGACTGTAATTGAAAGGGGGTTTATGTATTAATAATAATAACAACGAAAATAGTAAAATGTAAAGTTTATATTAATGAAATTGTCAGTGTCATAATTAAAAAGTAAAAGAGTAATGATAGGAATAATAAGTGTCTAGATAAATCAGTAATTTGTATTCTAGCGTTAATAATTCAGGAATATATTTCGAAGTACGGTTAATTGAAATTTAGTAAAATATATAAGATTTGAACAAGTGGAAAATATTAGTGCAACTGTAAAATGCAAGAGAGTTAGTGTAATTAAAGGAAAAGTAAAGGAATCGTTAAGGTCATAAAGAAAGAAAGTAAAAATGTTAAATTGGTACTGCCAAAAGTAATATTAACGACTTTTCTAATAAGTGATTAGATGACTAATGATGTGCTCAAGTATAGATTTTAAAAATAGACAAAGTGATAATAAGGATTGTTAATATAATTGATTGTTAATTAATAGACCGAACGTAGTGTTAGAGTTGTCATGATTAATAGTACACATAATAATGACACTGATAATAGAATTAAAAATGTTAAAAGATAGTTACAGAAAAGGAAACAATAGATATAATAAAGATAAATGACCAAAGTAAAGAATTGATACTCAAATAGTGGGATTAAGAAAATACATTTATATGTACATGCATGTAGTTATAGTAATGGAAAATTTCGGATATGTATCCACCACTGGGCATTTTTAATGCTTAGCGCATCGAGTGTTACTGAACGCAAGTTATAGTAGATCTTGATGTGGCCGAATATGTAGTGGTGACAGAAAGAAGTATTCGACTGCAAGGATAGAAGTTTTGATATGGCATGTATACGATTGCGGTAGAGGAAAGAAATGACGCATGGTATAAGTATTTGAATTGTGTGTTAGTGTAACTGTTATGTTATCGTGTATGTATGATTGTGATTGATTTTAAAAAAATTCCTTGATTGTTAAGTGCATTTGTAGTGCATGTCAGTGCAGTGCTGTGACATCCGATATCTGTACTATCTACGGGTATAGGGTGTTACAATTTTTATTAGTAGCAGAGCAAAGCTTTAGGCGGTCCTAAGATCGGAGATAGTGTAATGAGGACGAAGTGATACGTATACATGCCAAGAATAGGTATTGATGATAGAAGTGAGTAAATGTATGTAAGAAGACATAAGGATAGCATAAGTTCATAGAATTATAAGAGAATGCAAAGTATGATGGCTGATGGGAAGTAAATAGATTTCCTAAACTGAATGTTCTCACAGCATAACAAAAATTTCGAGGGCAAAATTTTTATTAATGGGGGAGAATTGTAATGGCCCAAATACTAGCTTAGTAGTTTCAATGAATTTTATAGAGTCTGTAATGTGATTCCGGTATAGAGTGATGGCTTGATTACCTTTAACTACAGTAGAGTTAAAAAGTTAAGTGTGCTCGAGGTATAGCAATTACAGGATGGGTGAACTTGGGATAGCTATATAGCTAGAATTGACAGCAGTTACTGGAAAATTTTTATTTGATAAAATTTATCTGTGGACTGTCAGGAGTCTAGTGGTAAAATTTGGAGTGAAAATGAGGTTATTTGGGTCTCCCGAAAGTTAAGTTGAAGTTTGCCTCTAGTTCGGTTCAATTGAACCAAGGTTTGACCAAACTTTGACTTAATTTTTAAAAATAGTAAATGAGCTCTAAGTGGTGTATTATGGGTTGTGTAAAGGCTTAAAATAATTTTTAGGAATTTTTGACAGTATTAGACTAGTGAATTACGGTAGAACCGAACAATATTGAATCGGACCGATTTAAGTGAACCGACCACCAAATGGACTCCCATTGAGTTAAAATTTTATAGGGAGGCTATTTTTAATATTGTAAGAATTATAGAATTGGTTGGGAGTGAAAATAAGTAGATAAACTTATAGAAACCATTAAACAGTGGAATTTGACCAAAAAACATAAATTTTGCTTCAAACCGGTTGGACCACTTTGGTTAGTCTGGTTCGGTTCAAATTTAGCCTATATAAACCCCTCAACACCATATTTCTCTAGAGAAATCCCTAGAGAAACTGAACTTCTCCTCTCCTCCTTTGGCCTAAGTGAAATTTTTCCTTTCTTGTCAATTTTTCTTCCATTTTCTCTCCATCTCTCCCCAAATACAAGCCTCCTAAGTAAATTTTAGCATCTCTAGAATCTGATGGTGGTGATTAGAGCTCATTTGAAGTGGAAGAAGTGGAAAAAAATAAGAGAAAAAGTTTATGTGTTAAATTGAGGTATGTAAAATTGATATTTTTAAATTAGTTCAAAGGTTCAAATAGTTAATTTAGGATGTGTAGAGTATATATATGTAATTTTATTGCATAAAGGAAGCAAACTTTATGGTGATTTCTTTGATAAATGTATTTGGCCACTTAAGGAAGATAAAGGAGATGATGGTGTTTCAATGAGCTAAGGCATAAAAAGCATGCTTAAGATGTGGAGAACAAGAAAATAAGATTAGTTGATACAATATCCTTCTTTTTCCATTGAAAAATATGATTTTATGTTATGTTTATATTGTATGTATGTGATTTATGCATGTTTAATTGAAATAAATTTGATAGACATATTTAGGAAGGTAAAAAATGGGATTTTGAATGATTAAAATGGAAAGAAAACAAATGGATGTAGGAACCCTCGGTTTGGCCAAATTGTATTCTTAAGGAATACTTGAAATATTGTGATGTTTAAAGCATATAACAAGTGTATTAGTGATGTATAATATGTAATTTAGTTATTCAAGTGATTAGAAGAAAGAAAACTAAGTGAAATGGTATAGACACACCTTGGCCAAATGGAATAGGTTAGGGTAATTTAGTATACTGTGATAATTGATTAAGTGTAATGGCATAAAATGACATTAGAATGATAATAGAGTGTGTATTAAGTTAATTGGAATAAATGGAATTTAATTGAATTCATTTGGTGTGATAATCTAATATGTATAAAGTAAAAATATTGACATGTATGATGTAAATTGTGTAAAATGTTACGTTTAGTGTTAATATGGGCTAATAAGTGAGATAGAAGTGATTAATGTTTAAAATGAGAAATTTTAAACTATAGTGCAAGTGATGGCCTAATGAATATGTTGATAATTTTGTAGTTAATTTTGTGAAATTGGTAATAGAAATGTTTAAAAATTAAATGTATAAATGAAATGGAGTGTAAAATAAATTAATTAAAATTTTTAATTATTTAATTGAATATTTTATATGTGAACATACATTATATCTAAAGTGAATGTTATGGGCTATGATATATTAAAGTAAAGAAATAACATAATTGATGTTAAAATTGAATAATAAGCATATTAGAATAAAATTGATGAAAAATGAGTGAAGTGAAAATGATTATTATATGATTAAATGAAATTAATGGCATAATTGAAGATATAAATGATAAATATATGAAATGGAAGTGAATTATAAGTGATATGTAAATTTTAAAGTGAGGTGTATTTGATGACCGAATGTTATATGTTGATATATTAAGTGATATAAGTGAAAATCTGATATTATTTGCCCTTTTTAATAGTCTGGTAGTAAATTCTAGTTTAGGATATAATTGGCTAGCCATAGGGATTGCACACCGCGGTCCGAGTCGTAACGACTCGCTATCGATAGGCTAATAACGATCTATCTCAGTGCAGTGTTCAGTGTTTGCAGTGTTTAGTGTAGTGCAGTACCAGTATTGAATGGTTCCTTTGGGATCATACTATAGTGTAGTGGATCTGTGGGATCTACGTCCAGCATATCCGGTTCGTAGATTTTTACTGGGTGTATACTAGGGGGATTATGGAAAATACATTAAAATTGATTAAGATAGTGATAAATAAGAAAATAAGTGAAAATGGGACTAAATTGAAAGAAATAAAAAGTTTAGGGGCAAAACGGTAATTTTACACTCTAGATTGAAATTAAGTGATAATTAAGTGAAAAGTGTAAAAGTGAAACTAAAATGATTAAATTGAAATTAATATAAAAAAATAAAGTGAAAGAGGACTTAAATGAAAGAAATAGAAAGTTTAAGGGTAAAATGGTAAATTGTCAAAGAATAAGTTAATAAGAGTATTTAAGAAGGGAAACGAAGGTTAAAGTGAAAAAGGGACTGAATTGAATGAAAAAAAAATCTAGGGGTAAAACGGTAAATTTACATCTAACCTAATAGGAAAAATAAGTGATAATCAAGTGAAAAGTATAATTAAAATGATAATAGTGTAAAGAATTTAAAGTGTAGAGACTAAAATGTAAATTGGCATAAAAGTGTAAGTTGTGGACTAAAGTGCAAATTTGTAAGTTAAATAATGAGTTAGGTGAAAAATATGCGCAAATAAGGGAACTTTAGTAAATAAGAGGTAATTGAGGACATAGTTATAAACTTGATAAAAGTTAAGGATGTAAGTGTAATTTTTCAAAGGCACAGTAAATAAGGGATTAAAATATATATTTGTATGTTTAAAATAAATTAAAAGTGATAATTTAAGAATAAGTAATGGCATAATTGTAATTATAATGAATTTGAATGACAAAATTGTAATATAAGGGTAACATAAGGATTAAAGTGTAATTTGGTTTTAAAATGATATGGCAAGGACTAAATGGTAATTTGTAGATCAAATGATAAATAAATGTAAGAATAAGATTATTTAGTGGCATTTTTGTAAAATGAGACAATTAAGGGTAAAATCGTAATTTGATAAAAGTTTAGGGACCTAATTGTAAATTTACAATAGTAAGGCTAATTAAGGGATTAAAGTGGAATTAATCATTAATAAAAATATTAAATGCATAGTTGATAATTAAGGAATAAATAATCAATGAAAATGGAATATTATGGTATAAATAATTATTAAGTGAATAATGATTTTAATTGATTTAATATATATATAATTGGGTATGTGTGTGTAATTTAATTAAGTTTATATAGGGACATAATTGTAATTAAGAAATAATGAAGGGCAAAAAAGTGAAGTAGTGGCATTATTGTGAATAAGTGAAAATGAGGGATTTAAGGGTAATTGATCCTAATAGTGCTATTATAAGGACCTAATCATACATTAATAAGTGGATGGACTATTAAATAAAATTTTCAGAACTTTGAATTAGTTATATGCTTGTAAATTAAGAAATGATAGTAGAAATTAATAAAACTGATAATGAGAAAAATAATGATAATGTCAATTAAATGGAATAAAAAGGCAAATTTGTAATTATGGCAAATGTGGAAGACTAAACTGTAAATTATTTATAGTGAGTTCTTAGAAGTACTTTAGTGAAATTTTATTTTGATGCACGATTATTGAATGAGAATTTAAGAAGACTGATAAAATTAATTGTATAATTGATTAAATTAAAATAATAAAAGTGTTTAGTTAAATATCAGTGAGGAATAATAAATGTAAAGATAATAGTAACAAATAGTAATGTAATTCTAAAGTAGTGTTAAAATAAAGAGAACAATGGTCACACTGTAATGTTAATCATACAATTGAATGTAATTGAAAGGGGGTTTATGTATTAATAATAATAACAACGAAAATAGCATAAATGTAAAGTTTATATTAATGAAGTTGTCAGTGTTATAATTAAAAAGTAAAAGAGTAATGATAGAAATAATAAGTGTATAGATAAATCAGTAATTTTTATTCTAGCGTTAATAATTCAGGAATATATTTCGAAGTACGATTAATTGAAATTTTATAAAATAAATAAGATTTGAACAAGTGGAAAATATTAGTGCAACTGTAAAATGCAAGATAGTTAGTGTAATTAAAGGAAAAGTAAAGGAATCGTTAAGGTCATAAAGAAAGAAAGTAGAAATGTTAAATTGGTACCGCCAAGAGTAATACTAACGATTATTCTAATAAGTAATTAGATGACTCTTGATGTGCTCAAGTACAGATTTTAAAAATAGACAAAGTGATAATAAGGATTGTTAATATAATTGATTGTTAATTAATAGACCAAATGTAGTGTTAGAGTTGTCATGATTAATAGTACACAAAATAATGACACTGATAATAGAATGGAAAATGTTAAAAGATAGTTACAGAAAATGAAACAAAAGATATAATAAAGATAAATGACCAAAGTAAAGAATTGATACTCAAATAGTGGGATTAAGAAAATACATTTATATGTGCATGCATGTAGTTATAGTAATGGAAAATTTAGGATATGTATCCACCACTGGACATTTTTAATGCTCAGTGAGTAGAGTGTTACTGCACGCAGGTTATGGTAGATCTTGATGTGGCCGAAGATGTAGTGGTGATAGAAAAAAGTATTCAATGGCAAGGATAGAAAGTTTGGCATGGCATGTATACGATTGTGGTAGAGGAAAGAAATGACGTATGGTATAAGTATTTGAATTGTGTGTTAGTGTAACTGTTATGTTATTGTGTATGTATGATTATGATTGATTTAAAAAACAAATTTCCTAATTGTTAAGTGCATTTGTAGTGCATGTCAGTGCAGTGCTGTGACATCCGATATCCGTACTATCTATGAGTATAGGGTGTTACAAAGTATTAATTTTCATTACTTGGGCTTTAGTCAAGGCGACGAAATTTTAGGGCTATCCAAGCATGATCCCTGCCAATGGGTCTAACTCATTGTGACTATAGCGACCGGTCGTGTCATCTTTTGATATACCATGATGGTACATGGATTGGGTTGGTTATTATCCTTAATACTTTCTCAAATTGAGTGAACGTAGGGTCGTACTTCGGAAATGCACCGGTAAATAAGGGACCAACTAGCCTAGATCTAAGGCTCTAATGAAATGTTCTGTAGTTTGAAAAAATGGATGAAAATATTTAACTTAAAAATTTAATTATATCTTTTAACCAAAGTACTTCGAAGTAAAATCTCGCAGTCCCCAGTGGAGTAGCCACTGTGATGGGCGCCAAACCCCTAAGGCCCAAAAAACCCACTTTTAGGGTATTTGTGAGGGGTTCGTAAGACCCGTAAAGATTACGATGGCGTCTATTTTGGGCAATAAGAAGTGTTTTGGAGTTGTCACCGAACAAAACATTGAGAAAGTTCATCTAACCTCATTGAGCCTAAGACAATGCATATGTGTCTATTTTGGGCAACCAAGAAGTATTTTGGAATCCCAAATCCTAATAGGACATTAGGAAGGTTCATCTAATCTCATGAAATCTAAGACCAGAGAGAGTTCGGGACTTTACTTTTATTCATACCCTGGTTAAGGTTACAAATGAGTGTTTTAGTTAAATTTTCGTCCTTTTCTCATGCAATTATGTAGAGTGAACCAAAATGAAGTCGCTTATTCAATTTACGCCATCTTTCGGGAGTGAAACTAATCAAAACAAAATAACATGTTAGAAAGTATTAAGATAAAGAATTAAGACAAAGAATTAAAACAAAGTAGATGACAAAAATGGTAGAACAATATTAAATATAACAAAAAATATAATGTAAGAAGAGGGAATTAAAAACAAATGAAAATGGAGAAAGAAGGGATCAGGGATGGCCAAATAACCAAGGGAGCGACGGCCGTTCTAGAGGTTACCGACGGGAGGAAGAGGCATCCCGTGATGACCTATCACTCGTTTGAGCGACGGCTGCCGGTAGGGCCTTCAACCTGTCGGTCATCTCCAGATCTCAAAAAAAAAGGAGAAAACCGATTAGAATCCAAACTCTTACATTTTTAAACCATTATCTCATGCAATAAATTACTAATGAAGTGAATAAAACGACAAAATAAGTTAATTTATATCTTGGAAACAATTCATATGTCTCATGCCAAGGTATTGAAATTAACGCAAGAATTATTAACCCAGGATGTTCACCCTTAGAATATTAATTTTTAGAAGGCAAAAGTTGTGTAAATCTCCTTCGAATTCCACAAGGATTAGTTGATAGTTGAACGAATTGAAACCACTTTTCCCTCTACAAAAATAGTTCTTTTTGAAATAATATAAAATCTTAGGAAGATAAATCAACAAAAAAGAAAATTGATTTCCTTTCTCGAATTCACTTTTATCTTTTGAATAGTTTAGAATTTTAGGAAGGTAAATCGATAAAAGAGAATTGATTTTCCTTTCTCGAATTCACTTCTATCTTTTGAATAGTTTCAGAAGAAAATAAATATAAAGAGAAAGCTCTTGTTTTAAACAAATCAATTTTTGCTTTTTCAAAAGGTTCTTTTTCCAAAAAAATCAGAATCCCCCCTTTCTTCTTAATCAGCCTTCCATTTATAGGCTAATGCTGATTTTGAGATAAAGATGAAAAATTAGATATTTATCTTTAAAGATGAATAATTTCAAATATCCTTAAAGATAAGTATCATGTTTGATTTATTTCTAAGGATAAAGGATATCAAATTATATTTTAGAGGATAAAATCAAATATTTTTATTTACCTTTGAAGATAAATATCAAATATTTGATTTATTCATAGAGATAAAGTGATTTCAAATAATCTTTAAATACAAAATCAAAAACCACATTTTAAAATTTTGTATTTATCCTCAAACAACTAAAATCTCGTTGTTAGGTGCCGACCGACGTACATCCCTCGGCCTAGGGACGGGCGTCGGTCAATAGGAGATAGCCTCACCTGAGAGCGAATGGCATCCGCTCGTATGAGAGGGACGGGCGTCCCTCGCACTAGCAATGGGCACGTGCTTGTATGAGAGCGACGGGCGTCCCTCTCTCACGAGTGACGAGCGTCCCTCTCGCAAGTGACGGGCACCTACTTGCACGAGGGACGGGCACCCCTCGAGTGAGAAACGGTGATCAACCATCGCTCAACGCATCCGACGGGCCTCCTTGTTGACCGACGCCCGTCGGTCAACCAAAAGATAAATTTTTCCATCTAAAAAGGCTTCTTTCAAAACAAAAGAGACTCAAAAGGATTTTTGGTCACCAATATCCTTAAAATTTGTGAAAATTAAGGGCGAAAACCTACAACCTCACTCCTTTACCTATGAAATAGGTACCAATATCTTCATTGGGTAACTCTGATCTGGGCTGCCTTGGGACTCGATGTCTACACCGTGTTCCTTTGACAATTTGTAAAAAAGTGATTGGTGCTCCCACATTGGAAACATCCTCCAGTAAGCCATCTACATTCACATCGATGCTATTTTATTACAATGTGGACATTCATATGTAGCATCTCCCTATCCACCAGTAGCACCTCTACCAGTGCTAGTTGCTTTAGTAGGCACCTACCATCTTCCTCTAGTAACAAGACCACTTGCCGACTCAACTTGTGAATTCCGAGCTCTCTTTCTTATGGAGGAACCACCTCTAGAAAAGCTTCTTCTTTGTGCTTTTTCCCTTATAGCTATCTCTGACTTTTCAATTCGCATTGCAACTTGAACTAGTTGATAATAACTCATAGTTTGAAAACTTGTCGTTGGTACCAAATGTTCTTTAATTATCTCACTAAGCCCCTCTTCAAATTGCTTGCACCTAAATGCTTCCGTGAGTATTGCTCCTGGTGTATATTTGCTAAGTCTGTTAAATTCCTTCTCATATTTCACCACAATTAAATTCCTTTGCTTCAAATTCAAAAATTGCTCCCATCTAGCCTCCCAATAAGCATCAGCAATATACTTACTTTGAAATTCTCGAACAAAGAAATCCCATGTGATCGAATCTGGAAGCAATGGATGTTTCAATACGAGCTTCCACCAGTCATAAGCTACACCTTGCAAGAGAGAAATTACCAAAGCAACCCTCTGCTCTGGAGGACATTCAACTTCTTTTAAAACCCTTTGTACTTTCTGTAGCCAATATTCAACTTTATCAGATTCCTCTAGACTAGTACCATAGAATTCTTAAGCTCAATGCTTCCTTACCACAACTATAAGAGCTTTAGGTGTGGTTAAACAGTCCAAAACCTTGTCATATCATGAGAAATATTAAATAAAGGCTTTAGTTGGCATAGCAGGAATATCACTATCACCTCTAATTGGTTCGGAATGACCAAAAATAGAGGGATATTGATCCCTAGGATTAACACTTTCAGCAGTTTCTTCCACAACGTCTTGGGATTGACCCATCCTATTTACTACAAAACAAGGACATCCATATTAGGCCAACACAAAACTATACACATGCATTTCCTATCCATTTAATGTCCAGAATCGCTTAAACCTATGTTCTGATAGCAGCAAATGTAACACCCCTTACCTGTACGTAGTAAACCATATCATGGCATGGCAGAATTACCTTGCCAAGTGAAGGGTGCCACTAATCTAGATGTAAATACTCTATTCACATACATCATTTATAGCTATAATACTTATTAGATTCATAGCATGGTATAACTTACACATCATAACTAGAATTATAAAATTTCTTTATTTCATTATATCATACTAATCATATTGCATATAATGAAGTTCATATTAACTTTTACATACCAAAAGCTATCATGATTCCATATTTATTTCAGTACATATCCAAAGTATTTAATTATAACAAAAAATTCTATTTACATTACTATATAAAATTGCAAAACCTACATCGATAAGCTTCCTATTGTTGTGTTGACCTTATTGGTTGCGTGATGTCCTTAGCGTCAGTATCAACTTCGGTACCTATAAGGATAGAATACTTGCGCTAAGCATATAGCTTAGTGGGGAATAAACATGATATAGATGACCACTAACAGCGATCATCATTAGACATACACACATGATGCATACATATAAACAAGCAATTTATAAAAGTCACATACATATATCTTAAATCCTTTTAAGCGCGCGTGCGCACACACACACACACACATATATATTCATCAAAGAATTCTCACAACATATCATTCATTTAACTTTATCTTCTAATAGTTTGCCTGCATTCCCAAAGGAGGGGGATAACGGGAAATACTGAATAAAGGGTACCCATAGGTACTTTGCACATATAGAACAATAACAGATCAAATTCAGATGGTGACCCAAACGGGGTCTAAAATAATGACCTAAATGGGGTCTACAAAAACGGAGGGCTACAGTAATAAAGGTCCCTATAGGCATGTCTATTTATCCACGTCTTGGTTACACTAGCGAAAAAATTTAGAGACGAAACGTTCCGTCCCCAAATCGGCTGTCGCTAAATTTAGCTATGGAAAAGCCATTTTTGTTGCTAAAAGGACATTTCTATTGCTATATTAGCTTTTCTAGCGACGAAAATGGCTTTTTGTCTCTAATTTAAATGAATTTTTAATTTTTTGTTTATTTTAATTTAAATTTTTTGATTTTTAAATGATATAATTAACAATATTATAAAAATTGTAATTGATAAAAATAATATAATTGAAAATGTATGTATTAAAATGAAAAAACGTAACAATAATGTATTGTAAGCTAAATGTTCTGCAAATACTAAATTTTATTGAAAAAATACAAACAACAAATTTATATTCATAGAATATCCAAAATTTAATGTAAATATATAGATTAATAAAAAAAAATATTTACAAATGTGTATCATTATTCTATATCCAAAATAATACAATGTATAGCATTAAACAAATACAAGATGTCCTAAAATATACCAATAACTAATCATGTGGGTAAATTAGTGTCTATAACCGATGTGTGAATCACGCATTGAAGTTCACCATACTCAACTTTCCATCAGTATGCTTGACCCAATCATGGAGAACATGTTTTGGAATAAAAGGCTCAAGGCCTAGTTCCTGAAAAAGAAAATAATATTGATTAGTAGATACTCTCTACAAAAAAAAAAAGGAAATCAGTGACAGAAATTTTCGTCGCTAATTTATTTTAGCGACACAATGACTAACCGTCGTAAATAGCTCCGTCGCAAGGAATTTTGCGACTAAAATATAAAAACAGTCGCTAAAAATAGCAACGGAAAAAACAGTCTCTAAAAATAAAAAATTTAGTCGCTAAATAACCCCTAAAATTAGTCGTAGGAAAAATTAAAAAATATTAGTGACAGATAATCCGTCGCTATTCCGTTGCTAAAGTATTAAATTTGAATTTCCAATTATTATTGTTATTATTATTATTATTATTATTATTATTATTATTATTATTATTACTTACAAAATTTAATTTATGTAAATAATAATTATGCAATATTATTAACAATACTATTAATTTAAAAAATATAATACCATAGACTCGAAATACCCAAATTTCTTTAATAAAATAAAATTAAAAATTAATTTACATATAATTAAAATTATATTAAATAATATAAACACTCATGTCCACCATCATAAAATATTTAAAAATTACAACAAAAAAATACTTTATAAAATCTTGAAATATCCATGGATCGCCACCATATGTGCAAGTGCCAAATCCATTTGCTTTTCCACCTTTCCCATTACCCTTCTCATCACTTTCACCTCCTGTCTGGGATCAAACGTATTAAGTTCAGAAATTGAAAAAACAAAATGAACAACATTAACAGTTTTCAAAATTTAATAATAATAAGATGCTGATGAATGAAAAAGGTAATGTAACTTCAACTGAGAACAATTTAATAAACCAAAAAAATCTTAACTTATGGGCCTGTCAGCCTCCTTTTGTATACCAAATAATGTCATGGAAATGTTTGGATACCACCAGTGAGGTAGGCCAAGATGCAAAGTGCATTACTCACAAATAAATTTTCAACCCCACATATATGTAAGAAATCTACATCATGAACCAGTATATATACATGCCAAAATAATCAAGTTTACTGTGCAGCCTACTCTAACTTATGCATCTAGAAGAACAAAAAGCATGTAAACACATATTCAAGAAAGGGATTAAAAAGTAAAAAACACAACATTGGCAAGGCATCCACATGGAGTTTACTTTGAATCCTACTTAACCATTTCAATATATTAGTGGTCATAATTTAAGATAATGATTCAATCATAATAATGTATAAATTATATATAGTTGATGGGAAGGTAATTTATTTTCAATAGTTTAGTTTTACCATCATCATTATATTTATTTTTTAAGTTAAATCAGTTTTACCATGATCATTATATTTAGTTAGACTGAAATGACTATTTCAAATCAAAATTTAGTCATTATGTAGCAATTCATGGAATCATTAGTATTAAGGACACGCACTAATACACACACAAGTTCACACTATAATAATTAAATAAATAAACATACATTCTTATTTTATAAAATATATGATTTGAAATAGTCATTTCAGTCTAACTAAAGTTTTTGTATTTTATAATTGTTGCAGGGTCCAACTCCAATCTGCCTTTGAAGCTCGGAATAGGTACACTTACACTATCACAAAACATTTATCTAATCAAAGTTTCAGCAGATAAGGACCAGCATAATCTACACTTCTTTTTTAACAACTCTATACTATAAAATTTCGCTTTTATTCACTTAAAATTAAAACCTTTTCATGCTACAAATTCATATTTAAAATTTGGCTCCTGGATACTAAGTCCACCTTGAATTTTAAATTGAGCAAGTTTAGAACCGAGGCATAGAAAATCACAGCAATGTTTTCTTCTTTGCTATATATGTAAGCCTATAAGCCCCAAAACAGACAACTGAAACTTTTAGTAAAAAGAAAAAAAAAAGAGGAATGTAATCTGATCTCACCTTAATGCTAACAAACCAATCATTCAACAATTTTGCTAGTTGCTCATCCTCAAAAGACCCCACCTCCATAACATGACACCTTATCAACAATTAACCAACAATCAATATCCATTCACTGATCATTCAAATCCATTACATGCGTTTACCAATTTCCAAAGAACAACAAAACTCACTAATGACATGTACTGTATCCAACTTCAAAGAGAAAGCACCACATAACCCAAAAACCAAAAAAAGCACAAATTGATTCACGTTAGCCATCAATTTCTCAAAATCCTACTACAATTAAAACCAAAAACCTCAAGAAGCAAAAGCAATATGGATATAAAGTACTCAATAAGAAGATAGGCACATCTCTTCTATGCACTTCAACAAAAGCTTCTTTCACCCCGAAGATACCAATCAACCTTCAATTCAAACACAAAATTGAAAACACAAACTAGATTAAAACTCACCTAATCTCTTAGCATAAGAAAATTAAACTTAAAATCCTAAATCCCTAATTTAGATAAATCTGTCACTCTCTCAAATCTCCCAAAACTTTCAGATTAAAACTCACCTTATAGCTGCCGTTTGAAGAAGAGGGGGCTGGTGACGTGACCGGTGGTTAGCGACAGCAAGAAAATGTCAGAATGGAGCTGCAAACTCGGAGCAAAATGCAATAAATAGAGGGAAGAAATGGGGTTGTCATCGCGTGCAAAGAGGAAGAGAATGAGAGAAAGGCCAGCGACAGCTGTAGTGAATGGAGGGGAGGGCGAAGATGGTGGAGACGGCGAGGGGAGATGGCTGTAATGACGATAAGGGAAGGAGAGAAGCAGGTGGGGGCAGCTGGAGAAAAAAGGGAGAGATCAGGGCTTAGACCACGAAAGGGAGGAGAAGAAAAAGAAAAGAAAAGAAAGTGAAAAAAGAAAATATAAAGGCCAAAACGACGTAGTTTTGGGCTAGGTCAGGGCAGATTTTTTATAATTTAGCGACTAAATTAGCGATGACCAATTTAGTCGCTAAACCGTCGCAAATCAAGCTTAGCGACCAAAATTTATGTTGCTATTTAGTCGCTAAATTTTTAGCGACTACTAGACAGTCGCAAAATTTATTAACAATTGAATAGTTTTTAGCGACAAAAAAAAAACAGTCGCTAATTTTGTCGCAAAAAAATGGCGCCATCAATTACCGCCAAAATTTAGCGACAGTTTATTTTTTCGTCGCTAAACTCAACACCAAATTGAAAATATGCATTTTCACGACGGATTCAGAAAATGGTCGCTAATCCATCGCTAATTGGCGACGGAATAATTTTAGTCTCTAATTCGCATTTTTTTGTAGTGACTATTGCCAAATCTATTGTTGAAAACCAAAGTTACTTTGCAGCTTACCTGATATAAAGGAAGATCATGCACACATCTTTTTGTGAGACATAATCGTGTATTAAAAAGTTTCCACTGACCAATCAATAATGAAGAAAGAATTAGAAGAGGGTGGAGCTTTTGAAGAATACCAGTGGATTCTAGCATCAAAGGCCTAATAATTAGTTGGACTCCATACACCAATTATTGATCCTTAATCTTATAACCTAAATAACTTAATCAGTGAATCAATTCACCATGGTTACTTTCTTGAGATATTGATAATGATCGGTTTCCAAATTAAATTAATGAAACATAACCAACAATTCATTAAATTGATTCATTATCCTACAAACTAAATTTAGAGAAAATAACCCCATCACATTTATGTTATACTTGTGTACTTATCACTAATCGCTATTAATTGAAGAAAAGGCTGAGTCAACTTGGCTAACTAAACATGTACTTAAAGCTTTAATTAAGCTTTAATTATTTTGTCCATGGGTTGGGACAGGGTTGATTTTACCCACGGTCACTCAACTTATCATTTATCACGCAAAAGTAACCGACTTTTTTTCTGACTTAAATGTCACTGAACTTTTAACATTTTTTTAAAAAAGTCATGTTGACCGGAATTTGGTGAGAACCCTTGCCGAATTGATGACATGGCATGTCATGTCAGAAACTACATGTCGTTTAACAATATTTCCAAGAAATGCTACATTTAAATCAATTTCACTCACAGTCACTAAACTTATCATTTATCGCGCAAAAGTAAACAACTTTTTTTTCCAACTTAAATGTTACTGAACTTCTAACATTTTTGCAAAAAAGTCATGTATTTACTATTCGTCGCCACGTGTCATATGCCATGTCATCAATCCGGCAAGGGTTCTCGCCGAATTCCTGTTTACATGACTTTTTTGTAAAAATATTAGAAATTCAGTGACATTTAAGTCAAAAAAAAAGTCGATCACTTTTATGCGATAAGTCATAAGTTGAGTGACTATGAGTGAAATTGACCCGTTGGGACCATATAGAAAATAATTTCATTTCATATTAAATTAGTTGGTTTCTATTTTATGAACTCCATTGAATACGTGCAAGCAAGCTTGTATCATCTATCTTTACATATTTTTATACACATATTTATGTGGTGACAATATGACATATTTTTTGAATTATGTAAAGGTATAACTCATTTATAATAATAATGAGATGGTAAAATTATATTTTTATTTATTTTAAGACTAATAATGTAAGAATATTATTGATATATATCAATGTCTATTTCGAACATGAATCAAACATATAATATTAACAATAAATTGTGAACAAATTAAAACATTTATTATCATATATTTATTTCAATATAATATTTATTCAAATAGAGACACATAACTCTTATTCAATCAATTGACATTAGCAACACAAAATTTCAACCGGTTTACTTTTTACCTCTTAGTGATGGATTTTTTAATTTTATTTTTGTCCAACAAAGGGCAATATTTGAATTTAATACTGATCACAGTACAACTATTCGATAATTTATATTTTTTTTCCTAAATATAGATAAGAATAGAATAATTTTATGCAGGTTAAGGGTACCCAAGCAATCACAATGGTGCAATATATTTTCTTTTTTTAAAAAAAATATCACTAATTCTTTATATGACAGTATATTTTATTTTATAAACTTTTAGACTAATCATTAAGATCCCAAAAACATATCTTACTAACATGATAAAATTGCAAACAGGTCCAGTGATCAAAATATGGGCCATCTAGTCTTTAGTGATTAGATATATCATCTATCAAAAACCAATTACATGACTTCTAAATTAGTCATAAAAATCCAGGGTATGAAACTACCATGTTTTGTTAACGCACTTATTCATGATAGGTTCAGAATGACATTAATTTAAGTAAATAATCAAACATACATAGCTACAGCTATATTAAGACTAGCAACAAGATTTCTTAGCTCTAAAAACGTAAAGAAACTTGAAGAACTCTTGAAATAACAAAAATAGACCTACAAGCAAAAAAATTCACTTCCTGTACCTTTCACCGTTGCATTAGCACTACTTTATTGATTGTCAGATTTCTTCTTCGCCATGACACCCCCAACATCCTCACTTGTTCTCGAATCCATTACAAAGAAAAAAAACACTGGTGCAATTAACCTTAAATCCTAGACAACAACAAAAAAAAAAGAATATATAACAGAAAATAAAAAGAATTTGCTTTCCTAGAATGACCTGCTGAGACAAATTTCAATTTTCATCATTAAAACCAAACAAATTTAGATGATTAAAGATAAGAAGCAACTGGCAATCATCAATGTTCTAAGAAAACCTTAAGATGAAATTTAAGTACCAAACAATTCCTATAGCAAAAATTATATTATCAAATAGAAACCCAGGTTCACCAACCAAAATCCTATTCTAGTTCCCTCCAATACTGACCTTATAACCTAAAAAACAATATTCTAGTTCCCTATCACCAACCAGTATTTCTATTCAATAGTAAACTAAACCAAATAAACAAAACCCACAAAAAAAAATGCACAAGAAAAAATAAATAATAATAAAATGAGAAATGAAGGAAATAAATGAGAAAAAAATAAAAAAAATAGAAAGACTGAAGAACATTGTCTTCAGATTTGCATATCTGAGGGTGGAGACGTGGGGTGACAGGCAGCGCGCTGCGGAGGAAAGGGGCGATAGCGGGGGAGCAGATCCATCGGGGGCGACTAGCAGCGAGTGGGGCCGAGGGAAGGAAAGGAGCCATGTGCGCGAGAGTGAAGGAGAGGAGCAATGCGCGCACGGCTAAATGGTACTGGAAGGGGGAGGACCGAGCGGCTGAACAACACAGGAGGGGGGAAGGGGGAGCGGCAGGGTGGGACAGTTGGGGGAGGGGTGGAGATCTGCGAGGGATAGAGGGAGGGAGGGAGAGGAAGAAAGAGAAAAATGCAGATATTTTTCTATATATACATTTGTTTTAGCGACAAAAATTCCCTTTTGTCGCTAATTTTCACATTCAGCGACAAAAATGAAATTCTGTCGTTAAATAAAATTAATTGTTAATATTTGGCGATGAATAACAATTTTGTTGCTAACAAAAAAAAACATATTAGCAACGAAAATGAAAATCCATCACTAATTTTCGGAGCAAATAATGCCGCGATTTTTTAGCGCCATCTTTACTGACATTTTATTTTTTTCCTCGCTAAAAACAGTCGATAAGAAATGGAGGGAATATTTCGTTGCTAATTTATTTAGCGATGAAATTTATTTTTCCATCGCTAAATAATTCCCATTGCTATTTTTTCGTCATTATTTTTGCATTTTCTTGTAATGTTATAGCATGCTATTTAATCAAGATATCCCAATTCCATTCATATTTAATCACAACATTGATTTATGATATGCATTTACCTTATAAGTAATTATGAGCAATTCTTATTGTGACGTGCGCCGAACCCCTGGAGGCCCCAAAAGCCCGCCTTTAGGCCATTTGAGATAGGTTCATGGAACTTGTAAGAGATTTACAAGGGCGTTTATTTTGGGCAATAACGAGGTGTTTTAGAGTCGCCACCCAATAGAACATTAGGAAAGGTCGTCTAGCCTCACTGAGCCTAAGACAATGTATGTGTATCTATTTTGGGAACTTAAAGATATTTTGGACACCTCCTTCCAATAGAACATTGGGAGGATTATCTAATCTCGTGAAGTCTTAGACGATGCGTATACGTCTTTTTTGGGCAAGCTAGAGATATTTTGAACACTCATTTCCAATAAAACACTGGAAAGATCATCTAATATCGTGGAGCCTAATACCATGCAAATTGGGCCTATTTTGGACAACAAGATATAATTTGGAGACCCCACCCTAATAGGACATTAAGATGATCCTCTAACCTCATTGAGCCTAAGACCAGAGAAGGTTTGAGACTTTCCATTTATTCATACCTTGATTAAGTTATAATTGAGTTTTGAATTTAAAATTTCATTCATTTTCCCATACAATTTAATGCATAAATTAAAGCGCAGATTATTCATGTAATAAAAGCAATAAATGAAAGCGGTAAATAGAAGCAAGATTAAAATAGAATAAGCGAAAATCAAATAAATTACAACAAAACTAGGGGCGAAATACAACCCCTATTGTAAATGACATGCAATCATACAGAAAATGGGGCATTTATTAGGGACGAGGACATTGGTCCTCTCATGCATATTCAAAAAAATAATTCTAAAGCATCAATTTTACTTGATAAAAATTAGGACATTGGTCCCATTTTATTAGCAAAAGTTCCAACTTGATTAATATAAATATTTAGTCATTTTCATATTAGCAGAATAAAATAATATTTAAATTAAATAGAAATTGAAATAAAGAGGAGTAGGGTAAAAGAATAGACCCGAATAAAGTTCTCAGATCATCGTGGTGTCCTCCATTTTTATTAACCCAAATCCAATAAAAAAATAATAAAACTCACAAAAATAAAAAAATCATGTTAGTGCAACAATTAAAATAAAACAAACATGATAAATAAATAGAGGAAAAGAATATATGAAAAATTATCATGAAAATAAAGAAAAGAAAGAAAAATGAAACAAAATGAAGAAAATGAAGGAGAAGGGCCCAAGGACGGCCCATATCACGCGAGCGACGGGCATCCTTGGGCCGACCGACAGGTGGAGGCAAAAACCCCCGACGGCCCGTCGCTCGGATGAGCGACGGCCGTCGGTGGAGCTTCTGCCTGTCGGTCATCCATAACCTAGAAAAATAAAGAAAATTAGCTGAAAAACTATTTTATTTTGAATAAAATGGAATTTTATGCATGAAATCAGTATGAAGGGATTAAATGCAGAAGAGGATGATCCAGAATGTTTACCCTCGGAATATTACCTTCGAAAGTGTATGTCGCGTGATTTCTATCCCTTGAATTCTATAAGAATTGATCTGTGATGTGCAATTTCAGGAGATTTTTGAATGCAAAATTGTACTTTTGAAAAACAAATCAAGAAAAGAAAATTATATTTTTCCTTCTTGATGTTTTGGTAGCAATTATGAATACTAAAAATGGTTGGATCGAATAGAAATGAATTAATCTCGTTCCCTCAGATTCGCCTTAATTTGAAGGATATTTGATGAAAACTTTGATAAATATAAAAGCAAAAACTTTTTGTGAGAAAACTCTCTGTTTCCTAAAAATTGCTAACCCTCAATAATGAGTCTCAATCTCCTTTTTATAGGTTAAGAAAATCATTCAAATAAATTCAAATTTGGAATTTAAATTTGAAAAAGATCTCTGAAATCAGAATTAAATCCGAATGATTTGCAGAATATTCTCAAAATCAAATGCAATATTTGAAAAGATTTGGAAGATATAGGAAATCTTCAAAATATATTTGAAAAAATTTAGAAAATATTGGAAAATCTTTGAAATTCTTTGTAAATATATTTGAAAAGATATGAAAAATCTGAAAAATTCCGTTCAATCTTGCAACAGATCAACGACCGACGGGCGTCGCTCATGGGGGCACCCTAGGCCTTTTGAGCGGTAGATCACTCCATGAGAGGCGGCTGCCGAGAGATAGATGTCGCTCGCGAGAGGCAGGCATCTCTCGCATGAGCGACGGACGTCTCTCAGCATGAGAGACGGCCGCTTGCCCGCGAGCAACAGCCGGCGCTCACCGCGAGAGACGGGCCCTTCACGTGAGCGACGGGCATCGTTTCCGCGAGAGATGGGGCCTGTCTCGCGTGAGCGACAGGCGTTGCTCGCGTGAGGGAGGCCGTCTTTTGGAACGAGCAACAGGCGTCTCTCCTACCGATGGGTATCCCGTTGGTGACCTAAAATCTAGATTTTCCCATTTTAAACTCCTCATAACGTACAGAAATCTCCCATCAACAAGAAAAATCTTCAATCCCTATAAATCCGAAGAGTGAAAGCTCTCAACTTTCATCCGTTTGCCCAAAAATAGGCACTGATGTTTTCATCGAGTAACTCTGATCTAAACTACCTCAGGACCTGTTGTCTGCAGTTGCCCCAAATTTTGAGAAAACTAGTACACTAGTGTCTAGATGAGCCAAAATTTAGAGGAGAAGGAAAGAGATGCGTACCTAAGGCTGTCCCTTAACTTCCGAGGTGTGTTTAAGCTGGTGACCTTTCGTTGTCGAGCCGTGGTGTATTTTTATCGCAACCCTTTGATAATTTGTTTTGCCACCTTCATTTTACTGGCCTCCTCTCGGCCTGCATGATATCTGACTGTCGTGAGATGCTGTAGCGGTCCAAATACCTGCTTAGAAGTGTCAGTGTATAATTTCAGTATTACCATGACGATCGCAGTGTCAAAAAGTGTAGTGAGTGATTTTATCAGTATTAAAGTTCAGTGATAAGTGGGTTGGAAATATAGCGATTCCAGGATAGGGGATCCTAGGGTAGCCATACAGCGGAGCCGGTGGCCGGTTTGCAGAAAAATTTTTATTTTGCGAAAATGATCTGTGGGCTGTCAGGAGTCAATTGATAAAATTTGAGCTAACAATGGAGTCAAATTAACCTTCGAAAGTCATTCTGAACGAAGCCTCCGGTTCGATTTAAATAGTAACCAGGTTTGACCGAACTTTGACTGATGCTCTAAATATAGTAAACGACCTCTGAAAAATTATCTAAAGGTATAGATGGACTCAAAATAGTGTGTAGAATAGTTTGGTGGTAAAAAATAAATTTTATGGAGACACTGAAAAATTAGTGAACCGAACTGATTTAGTTAAACTGAACCGAATAATGGCCCTAATTGAGATGGAATCAAGGTCTAATGGGCTTATAGGAGTGAAATTTATGCTAAGGGTGAAAAGTAAAGCGAACCGATTTAACCAGTGAACCGTACTGATCGAACCAGACCAGTTGACTTTGGTTTGACTTGGTATAACCAAAGTTTGACTCGACTCTAAATGGAGTTCTAAACCTCAGAAAAATTATCTGAAAGCATAATTGTGCTTGAAATATTATGGAGAATCAATTGGTAATGAAAAATAATTTTTACGGTGAAATAGAAAATTGAGTTATCGGACTGGTAAAGAATTAGCGGACCAGGAAACGGTTTCCGATTGAGCTAAAATTTTACGTAGAGGCTTAATTATATATTTAAAGAATTATGGAATTAATTTTGGGAGAAATTGAGCTTGGAAAGTAAGAAAAATAGTTTTTGGATGGAAAATGGGCTTAATAACATAAATGGGCTTTAGGGTTGGCCCAATTGGTTGAACCAAACCCAAGCCCACTTAAGACCCCTATATAAGGTAGAAAAATTTCCCATTTTCCAGATTTCTCTCCACCCTTCTCCTTCCTCTCTTTGGCCGAATGGTGTCTCTCTTCTTTCTCTAGAATTTTCTTCATTTCTCTTCAAAGTTCTCCCTAAATCCAACCTTCCTAAGTAAAATACAGCCTCTCTTTTCATTGATGATGGCCTCAAAAGCACATTTGAAGTGAAGAAAGTGGGAAAAATCATGTGTTAAAGGTTATGCTCTAAATTTAAGGTAAGAGATTTTGAGTTCTATAATTTAATCTAATGGTTCAAATAGGTAGTTTAGGGTATGTAGAGGATATTTATGTAGTTATATTGAATAAATGAAGAGAAATAATGGGTGTTTCCTTGGGTTATGTATTCGGCCACATAAGGAATCCCATGGAAGTGGTGGGTTTTCAAGGAGATAAGGCGTGCAAAGCAAGCTTAAGAGGTGGAGAGCAAGGAAATAAGGTTAGTGGATACAATATCCTTCCTTTTCCATTGTAGAGGCATGATTTTAGGTTATGTCTATATTGTATGTATGTGAAATATGCACGAATAATTGAATCTAACTTAGTAAATGTGATTAGTGGACCTAAAATAGTGTATAAGTATGACTAGATGAAATTGAAATACATTGGTATGAAAATTCTAACGTTGGCCGAATAGTATATTACGAATTTCATCTAGATTAAATGAAGTTTATGGCTTATAATTAATGGTTATAATATGTAGAACACATTTAAGGCATGATAGAATGATTAAAATAAATTAAAGAACACACAAAGAAAATTTAAGGTTGAGGCCGAATGGTATACTATGAATATAAATGGAATATATGATGAATAATGGCATATAAATTACATATTTAGTATGTTTAATATGTAAAGAGTATGATTGAGTGATTGAATGAAATTATAGTGCATGATATGAAAAGATGACACCTTGGCCGAATGGAAATCATGAGGATTTATGAGTATATCTTGATAACTAGAGTGTTGTAATGGCATAATATGACTAAGTGCTAATAAATGAGTGAGTATGCAAGATTTCAAGAGAAAATAATGTGTATGCCGAAATGTGTATGATGATAAAATGTGATATTTATATGAATAATGATGAAATATAGCCCTTAGTAGTTGTCTGGTAGTGAAATCTAATCCAGGATATAATTGGCTAGCCTTAAGGATTCTACACCGCGGTACGAGTTATGATGACTCGATATTGATAAGCCAGTGACGGCTTATCTCAGTGTTCAGTGTAAATTAGGGATCAGTGTAGTGCAGTGCAGTGAGAAATGGTCCTATTGGGATCATTTTATAGTGTAGTGATCTGTGGGATCCACGTCCCGCATATCCGATTAGTAGATTTTCTACCGGGTCCATACTAGGGGCATAATGTTGAATATGTGATAAATATGGTTAAAATAGCGAAAATAATGAAAATAAGTGAAAATTTGACTAAAATGTGATAAATAAAAAGTTTAGGGGTAAAACGGTAATTTTACAAAAAGTGGGCAAAAAATGAAAAAGTTAGATGAAAAGTGTAAGGGTAAGGGTAAAATTGTAATTTTGACAAAATGTGAGGTTGAAATAGTAAAATAGTGAAAAAGTGATAAAATGAGGACCTAAATTTAATTTAGTGAAAATATAAAGTTAAAAGTGGAATACAAGTGTAAAGAGGGTAAAATAGTAATTAAAATAAGTAAATAAGGGTAAAAGTGTTAAATGGAAAATATGCAAGGTTAAAAGGGTAAATAAGGAATAATGGAGGGTAAAGTGGTATTTAAGGTAAAAGAAAGGACATAGATGAAATTAATGGAAAAGTGGGGACATAAATGTCATTAATGGAAATGATAAGGGTATAGTTGGAAATCATGGAAAAAGAATAAGGATTTAAGTGAAATTAAAGAAATACTAAGTTTAATTAAAGGACTAAAATGTAATTAGTGAATAATATGATTAAGTGAGTAAATATGAAATAAATTGATAAATTTTATTATTATATATGAATAATAATTTAATAGAAAATAGTTATAATAACAATAATACTAATAATGAATTGGAAACCAATTAGTGGCATAAATGTAAGTGGAGTGATAATAATGAAATTGAAGAATATAACAAGGACTAAAGTGTGATTTTAATTTAGAGTATTAAAATAATGACTAATCGGTAAATTGTATGATAGATAATGAATTAGCGAAATAATGAAATTTATTTAGTGTCACTTTCGGAAATTTGGGCCATTAAGGGTATAATCGTAGAGTAGTATAAAGTTTATGAACCAAATTGTAAAATTTAATATTAAGGCTAGTTAGGAGATTAAAGTGCAAATTAGTTAATGATATGAATAATAAACACGTAATTGATAATTAGTGAATGAATGATTTAAGGAGCATAGAAAATTATTGCATGAATAATTATTAAATGAATAATAGTTAAAATTGATTTATACGTATATAGTGAATGTGAATGTGTGTACGTATTTTAATAAAATTTAAGATAATGAAGTAATTGCAAGTAAGTGGAAAGAAATGGACTATTAAATTAAATTGTGAAAATATTGATCGGTTATATGTTGATTAATTAAGGAGTGTTAATAGAAATTAATGAACTTGATAATGAGAGTAATAATAATGATAGTAATAAAGAAAAATGGAAAGGTAACTTTGCAGTTATGATAATTGCATAGCAATAAATCGGAAATCAATTATGGTAAGATATTTACGGGGCCATAGTGAATTAAATTATAGTGCAAGATTAGTCAACGAAGGATATAAAGGATTAATGAAATTAATGGTGTGTCTTACTAAGTAATAATATAGAAGAAGTTCAATTAAGAATAGTGGGAAAATAATAAGTGAAGGGTGAAAAAGATAAATTTTAGTGTAAATAATAAGAAAGTGATAATATAAAAAGAAAATTATAGATCCGTTATAATGATAATTGTATAAGTAAATGAAATTAATGAGGGAGAATGTATTAATAAGAAGACTGCAAGAATAACGACAATATAAATAAATGAATTAAAATAATTGTTAAGATAAATGTTTAATTGTAATACAGAAGATTTGATATAGTGAAAAATATTAATGTAAAGAATTAGTGTAATTCAAGAAAGCAACGGAAATATTAGTAGTATAAACTAAGCCATAATAGTAGATCAGTATCAAGAATATTGAAAACAGTGACTATTTAATAAGTAATTTAATAAACAATAGAGTGTTCGAATTTAGACCATAATTAAGTATATAGGTTAAGAAAAAGAAAGGAATTCACAAGTGACAGTATTGATATAATAAATAAAAGAATCGTTAGTAAGTTGATTATTAGTGGATAAACCAATATAGTGTAACCTATATTGAAAATTATCATTGAGCATAAAGGAAATATAGATTTGAGAACAACAAGATAAAGTACGTGATAATAAATAGTTACAGAAATAAAATAAGGTAATGTCAAGGAGTATTAATGGAATCGATTGATAAGTGATAAACCAATCGTAGTGTTAAAATATATAGAGTCGGCATATAATTAATAACGAAAAATTGATAATCGAATTGAAAAGTGTTAAGACATAATTATGAGAACGCAAACAAGAGATAAAATGATAATTGACTAAAATTAAGAACGTAATAGTTAAATATCGTAAAAGTTAATAGTGAAAGTGAGAATGATAGTGATATTGATAACAGTATTAATAATGATTTGAGTGATTACAGTAATAGTAAGAAAGATAAAGATAACGAACACCGCAAAAGTGTATTACAACGATTCAAAAGTCTTAGGAATTTATACTCCTATAATTCAAATAAAGTAAAAGAATCTATGTGTGTACATGCATGTATTATTAGTGTGGAAAACTTAGAATATGTATCCACCACTGGGCATTTTAATGCTCAGCGCGTAGAGTGTTACTATGCGCAGGTTATAGTAAATTTTATGTGGCCGAAGATGTGGTGTCGACGAGACCAAGAAATTGGCAGCAAGGATTGATGTTTGGGCATGGCATGTATACGACCGTGGAAAAGAGATACAAGGTATCTCATGTTGTGATGATTTCGTACATGTATGTTTGTGAATGTTATTGTTGAAAAAAAAATTCAGAGCTATCGATTGATTCTTCAGTGTCTGTCTATGCAGTGCAGTGTTTTGACATCCGGTATCCGCATTATTCTCGAGTATAAGGGTGTTACATTTATTTTGATATTAGAGCAAAGGTTTAGGTGGTTCTATGATCGGAGAATCAAGTGCTAAGTGAGTGTTAGGAGTTTAGGCGACAAGGTTTGGGAAACTATCTTTTTGTGTGCATGTTTATGACTTAAATTGTGTTTATTTTAAATGATGAGATGGGTAATTGAGATGAGTATGGAATAGGTAAATGGCTGGTATCCTAATTGCTGTAAATTGAGAATTGTGGTAGCTTTGACATGTACCCCATTTGGACTAAGGCATGTGATTGGTAATAGGTACGAACTGATTGAAATGAAACTGAATTTTTAAGGTTGATGCATATATGAATTAAAGTGAGTGGAATTTAAAATACCAAATAGTAATGAAGGGGAATATGATATAAAGTATTAAAGGGATGAATAAGTATGTGTTTAAAGGGTGAATTTTGTCTAATTTATGGGTTGGGGTGATTTACATGGCGGTATGAAATGGGCATACCACTGTGTAATCACATTCTGTTCTTCAAAAATGCTTGTCCGTGATTTTACACGGCAGTAAGGACTTTGCATACCGTTGTGTAAAGTCATTCTTTTTTTTTATCATATTATGTGTTGAGCATTTTACACGGGGGTAAGACTTTTCCATACCACCTTGTAAATGCATTCTATTTTGAGGGATTTGTGTACGGAATACTACACGGCGGTATGGTTTTTCCTTACCACCGTGTAGGATGTCTTACAAGGCGGTAAGATATTATCATACCGCTGTGTAAATGCCCTCTGTCCTGAAAATTGAAAGTTTGATTTTTCGTTCTTTTTCGTTTTATTTGAACTTGTTTTCATTTAAACCTTATTTATTGGCACTTCAGTTATTAAATGGTGATTAGCATGTGTATGATTTGAATCTTATTATAGACATGGGATTAAAGTTACACATACATGAGATTTATGTTGATAAATATGTATACACATATGATTGTATGTGTATGCCATAATGAGGGAATTGTGATGCGTACCATAATGTATTTGAACAATGTGATGTGGTATAATTGAATGATATCGTATTGCTATACTTAATATGACAATGAAAATAACCGAATTTATAATTTAGCCTGCGAGTCAAGTAGTGGATAGATAGGCATGCCTATAGGGTCTAAGTACTGCAGCCCAATGCGTTCGATTCCTCTGGAATCACAATGCGATTTGAATCCTTACTGGATTCCCCAATGAGAAATTATGTTGATATTTTGTACCTTAGGTTACCAATGCGAATGTGAGGTATCCATGAATACAAATGCGATTATTGTACCCATAGGCAATTATTGTACCCATAGGGTACCAATACGATACCCGTTATCCACATCTTTGAATTGTAGGCAAGGCTAAACTAATAAGAGTAATGAGTGAACAATGTGATATATGATTAAGTTAATTGTGAATTAAATGTGAATGTGTACACTAATGCGATGAAGATTATGCATGAGCAGTAACTATCTATTTATATGAATACAGAATATACACATATTTGATACCTAGATCTTGTTAACTTAAATTGATTGTTACTATGCTTGTAACATGTCATAATTTATAATTGAATAATTATTGTAATGTATGTCATATATATATATGTGTGTGTGTATGTTGTTTCCCCACTAAGCGTTATCCCTTAGCATGAGTTTGCTAATCCATGTAGGTTCGAATGCGAGGTGCTCGTGAAGGATGGGTTCCGCATTGCTATCGGTCAACACTAGGAGTACTTATAGTGTAGGTTTTGGGATTTGGGCAATGAGTTTTGTATTTATAATGTTTAATCCTTTTGTATCAAAGCAATATGAACGGATGTAACAACTAAGTATCATTTCAATAATGTGCATGATATATGTATAAGTATGTGTATGTGTCAGTACTAGCATGTGATATCCTTTATATGTGAATGCACGAGTCATGAAATTTAATTGTACAGGTTTTAGCATGTGTGTATGATAGCGTTTGTGCATGTGTTTGCTGTGTGGCGATCGTTCTCGACTGCTTTAGCTGATTCTATTTCAGTGGTTTAGAATGGGCATCACAAGTTGTGGTATCAGAGCCAGGTTTAGCCTTTTTTGGGTAATTGGGTAGAATAGGTGTGCATAGTTTTGTTGACCTAATGCGGACGTCCTTGTTAAATTGTGTAGTGGTGATGGATCCTTCTCATAATTCGAGAGAAGAAACAGCTGAAAGTGTTAACCCTCGAGAAGCGAACGTGTCTGGGTCTGGTCACTCTAGGCCAGCCAGTTTTGGTAATGAGGTTCCGATGGTTCCGATGGAGGCTTTATTAAAGATGTCTCAGGATATGGCAAGAGTGCTGGATCGAATGACAGCACCAAAGGCTCCACTTGAATCATTGAGGAAACATAGAGCGGAGGAGTTCCATGGTACAAGATTAGATGAATTTGATAAAGTGGAGTATTGGATAGAGAAAGTGCATAGAGTTCTTGGAGAAATAAGGTGTCCTCCGGATCAACGAGTAGAGTGTGTGGTATCATTGCTTCAGGGTGCAGCTTATGATTGGTGGAAATTAGTTTTGCAGCATCCAATGCTTCCGGATCCGATTACTTGGGAATTTTTCGAAAAGGAATTCCGGAATAAGTATGTAACCACGGCATACAGAGAGGTGAATTGGAAGCAATTTCTAAATTTGAGGCAAAGGGCAATGTCAGTGGCAGAATATGAGAAGGAGTTTTGCTGATTGAGTAAGTATGCACCATCTGGGGTCTTGACTGAAGAGTTTAGATGTCAATAGTTTGAGAAAGGCTTAATTGAGAAAATCAAGGCATTATTGATTTCGTTGACCACTGAACAAAATGTAAGTTATTATCAGATTGTTCAAGCCGCTATGCGAGCTGAGAGGTCTTTGGAGATACAAAAAGAAAGAATGCAGAAGAGGAATTCTAATCGTGGTGGAACTCATTCAGGCAAAAGATCAAGGGATTCCCAAATAGCACCACCGACTGAATCTGTGTATAGCTCAGCAGCTAGAGGTAAGAAGCAAGGGATAGCTGTTGTGTTTGGGACTAGTAGAGGTAGATCTGGTACCAGGAGTGAAGTGCATGACTGTTCTTATTGTGGAAAAAGGCACTGAGGGGAATGCTGGAGAGTAACCGGTGCGTGTTTTAGATATGGGAACACTGATCATTTCCTAGCCAATTGCCCGAAGGCATATGAGGTTGCTGGGAATCAGCAAGAACAAAGTAGAGATGGTTCTAATTTGCCACCAGCTAACAGAGGAAGAGGAAGAGGACGTGGCAGAGGTGGCCAGTCCAGGGGTAGAATGGGTCAGAAACAGTGGATAGGCCTTCTGCAGCACCAGCTTGAGCTTATGCAATGAAAGCCAAAGAGGATCAGGATGCACCTGAGGTTATAGCAGGTAGCTTCTTACTTTATGGTGTAGAGATGCTTGCATTAATTGATCCTGGATCGACTCATTCATATGTGTGCACTAAGAGGATATGTCATAAAATGCTTAATGCTTGTTTGCAATATGATATATGTGTAACAAGTCCATTGGGTAGTAATGTGAATGTGAATAAAGTGCATAGGGACTATCCATAGTAGTGCAAAGTTGTGCATTTCCGACTGATTTGATTGAATTACCCTTGATGAGTTTGATTCAATATTGGATATGGATTGGTTAAGTAAACATAATGCGATAGTTGACTATAAGAAAAAGACAGTGGTACTTCATAATAGTGAAGGAAATAAAGTGACCGTGAAGGGTATATGTGCTAATCCTCTTGTTAAGGTGTTATCGGCAATGCAAACATACAGATGTTTGAGAATGGGATGTGAAGTTTATTTGGCTCTTGTTTTAGATTCTAAATGAGAGCAAGTGAGAATTCGGGACATACCCGTAGTGAGGGAGTTTCCTGATGTGTTTCAAGAAGAATTGTATAGTGTGCCGCCCAGTGAGGGATGTGGAACTATCTGTTGATGTTATGTCTGGAATAGTGCCAGTGTCTAAAGCGTCTTATCGAATGACTCCCATTGAGCTAAAGGAGTTAAAGACTCAGTTGTAGGAGTTGTTAGATAGAGGCTTTATAAGGCCTAGTGTGTCTCCTTAGGGAGCACCGGTTCTGTTTATTAAGAAGAAAGATAGGAGCATGAGAATGTGCATAGATTACCGACAGTTGAACAAAGTAACGATGAAGAATCGTTATCCTCTACCAAGAATTGAGGATTTGTTTGATTAGTTGAGAGGGGCAAGTGTATTTTCCAAGATAGACTTAAGGTCTAGGTATTATCAGTTACAAGTGAGAAAGGAGGACATACCTAAGACTGTATTTAAAACTCGGTATGGACATTACCAATTTCTAGTAATGCCATTCAGGTTAACTAATGTGCCTGTTGCATTTATGGACTTAATGAATAGAGTGTTCGGGACGTATCTGGATTAGTTTGTTATGGTATTCATCGATGACATCTTGGTTTATTTAAAGAATGAGAAAGAGCATGAGCAGCATTTGAGAATCGTACTTCAGACTTTGAGGGAGCATCAGTTGTATGCTAAGTTGAGTAAGTGTGAATTCTGGTTAAGAAAAGTATCTTTTCTAGGGCATGTGGTATCTTTGGAAGGTATAAAGGTAGATCCATAAAAAATTGAGGCGATTGTGAATTGGAAGCCACCTAAGAATGTACCTAAAGTTCGCCGCTTCCTGGGATTAGCTGGATACTACAGAAGATTTGTGCAAGGGTTTTCTGTAATAGCTTCACCATTGACCAGATTGCTTCGAAAGGGAATTAAGTGTGGTCAGAAAGGTGTCAGTCAAGTTTTGATCAATTGAAGAGAATGTTGGTGGAGGCACCAATCCTAACTCAGCCTATATCTGGCAAGGAATATATTCTATTTAGTGATGCTTCAGGAATAGGTTTGGGTTGTGTATTGATGCAAGAAGGGAAGGTTGTGGCGTATGCTTCAAGGCAATTGAAGTCACATGAACAGAATTATCCGACCCATGATTTGGAGTTAGCAGCAGTGGTGTTTGCCTTATGGCTTTGCTAATTGTCTTGTGGATAATTCAAAAGTGATTGGATCAAATTCACTTTGCTATAATTTATAGAAAAACCTACAACCCGTATATTCGATAATCAAAATATAGTATTATAATAAGTACCTTTTTTTGGTGCATTAACATTCTCATGAAGTTGGTCAATTCGGATCGTCTGAGGTTACTTTTAAGATAATTCTAGCTTTCAGGAACCTTTCGATTCTCGAAAGTGAAAAGCTCCCATGTATCTTCTCCACTTTATCTCTGTTGTTGGAGCATTTTGGCCCGTTATAGAAGTCCGTATATGTAGGGAGCTTGAGCTTGATATATGGGACATCTCTCAATATCCTGCTCCATTAATAGCTTCCCCATGAACCGCATTTGACTCGATCGTCGCCACGGGCATTTTTCTTTTTCTTGAGGGCCATTTTGCTCAACTTTAATTCTTACAAAGAATTCCACCAATCCTATCACTGGAATAGCGATTTTGCCATATCCGACCAGTGTGGTGTTATTCGGCTTCCCCGTTATGGGGGTGCTCCTGGTCAACTTTTTCCTGTTGACGAATTGCTTTAGTTGTTGTGATGCTCGCTAAACCTCCTTATGTTTTCCTAGAGGGCTCGCTTTTGGGGTCCAAGAGGGTTCGCATCTAGATCTTGGGTAACATGAGATATTTTGGAATCTCTACCCAATAGAAAATTAGGAAAGTTCATCTTATCCCGTGAAACCTTTAGGCACTTTTGAGGTATTTTAGACTTGCCACCTAATTTAAAATTGGGAAAGTTCATCTAACCTCTAGGGTCTAAACTAGAGAAAGATTAGATACTTCACTCTTATTAATGCCTTAGTTAATTATAAATGAGATATCTCTCTATCAAACGTCATACAATTTAATTAATGCACATATCAAGAATCGAAGAAAGCAATAAAAAGCTATATATGAATAAAATAAAATAAACTACAAAAATAAATTACAAGATGAAAATTGGGACAAAAATACAATCCCCAAAATAGAAAGCCAAAGTAAAAAAAAAATAACTGACAAGCATAAAACGGGGTATTAATTAGGATAGGAATATTGGTTCCTTCATTTACACTTAAAAATTTGAGGAGGTATTTTTAGGCATTTATTGAGAAAACTGGGATGAGTCGTCCCATTTTATGAAAATTAACTCTCCTTTTAAAAGTTACATTTTATTGGCTAAAATGAAGACATTGGTCCTATTTTGTTAGAAAAATAACCAATTCATTAATAAAAATATTTTTCTGATTTTCTTTTTACCACGCATAAAATAGAATAAGTTATTATAAATTACATGGAAAAATAACAAAAATAAAGGAAAAATAAAAAAATAACCAAAATAACATAAATATGAACCAAACTAAAAAAAAAAGCCTCCAATCTCCTAAATCTCCTCATTCACTCATAAGAACACTCAAACAAAGGAAAAAACAAGAATTGTAGACAAAATAAAACAAAATAAAATTAATGTCAGCAAATAAATCAAAAATTAATTTAATCAAATAAAATAATAAATATAAATATTTCATGGCAAAAAATATTAAAATCATGCAAAAATATATATCACGCAAATATGGATTGAAAAGCATCAAAAATGAGAAAAAACAAATTAAAAGGGCACAAAAGGACAAAATGGAGGTGAGGGGCGGCCACACCAAGAGGGACCTCCTTCCCGCCCCTCAAGGGAAAGGAGGTGAGAAAAGCCCACAGTATACTTTCTTCCAATTTTCAAATCAAAACAACATTATCTCATGTAATTTTTCACATATTTTCAGTCGTTTTCATGCTAGATATTTGAAATAACATCTAGATATACAAATTAAAACATGAAAACAAACAAAATATCACATATCAACAAAGCTCTCAAAGTGTTCATCAATGGTGGAAAGTAAAAAAAAGAACAGTAAAAGAATGCATTTGGGACCTAGAAATTTACCCTGATAATTATTAATTATCGGAAAGATAAATCATGAATTGTTTCCTTGACATGATTCATAAAATCAAACAGAAAAATAAGAAAAGTTTGAGTTCTCTCTCTCTAAAAAACTCAAAAACTTGTTAAAAAAACAAAAAGAAGTTCTGTCTCAAGAAAAGAAAATCAATTTCTCTATCTCAAGCACTGTTTTTGGATTAAAGGTTGAAACTCTAATAAAAATTAGAAGAATAAAAATTATTTTCTATTTTCTCAAAAATAAAAAAAATCACAGATTGAAGCCCTCACCTTTTCTCTCTCTAAAATTCTATTTATATCCTTCTTAAACTAATCCTAGAGATTTTAAGAAAATATTAAGTTCAATTAATGTAAAATTCCTATTTTGAAATAAAAATCCAAAATCATCTCCTAAAAATCTCAAAAATCAATGTTATAATCAAAATTCCTGGATTTTGGGGGCCAAAATACCAGATGGGGGAAGAAGATGACGAGGGGCGGCCTCTTCATGCGGCCTGCTCCTCGCGATGGGCGGGTACATGCACGAGGGGCGCTCCCTCATGCTCAAGAGTAGTAGCAAGAGCAAGGGATGCTTCTTCACGCAACCCGCCCCTGTGGGGGTAGGCAACTGTCAGAGGGGCACCCTCGTGCGAGGAACGGCCTGCACACGTCAACCAAAAATATTTTTTTTTGAAAGGACCCGGTGTCTGCAGTTGCCCCCAGTTTTGGGGAAGCTAGTGCATGGGTGCCTAAGTGAGCCAAAGCTAAGAGAAAATGAAAGAAGTGCATACTTGAGGCAGCCATCTTCCTGATGTGCTAACGGAGTTGTGGCGGGTTTGAAGACTGCCATCAATGTGGCTCATCATTAATGCCACGGAGTTGTTCTGAAGACTGCCTTCGATGTGGCTTATCATTAATGGTCCTAAGTCCTTCTGAAGACTGCCGTCGGTGTGGCTTATCATTAATACCATTGAGTCATTCTAAAGACTGCTATTATCTTTGCTGGTGCTTATCCCGAATCTCTTTTCCTACAAAAATGAGCAAAACAAATATGCAGGGCATAGGAATGAGATGCGTACCTGTGGCACCACGTACCTATTGGGTCGATGTCAGATAGGTGTCCCCTAAAGGACGGTTGGTTGTTCCTTGGAGAACGGTTACCCCCTGGTGGACGGTTGATCGTGATTTTTATCTTCGAATCACACCAAGTCGTCATCTAAACTTCCAAAGTGTAAAAATCATCCTCTTAGCTTGCACCGAGTCATTTTCTAGACTTCTAAAGTGCTGATATCATCCTCTTGGATTACCTCAAGTTATCTCTAGACTTCCAAAGTGCGGATATCATCCTCTTGGATTACACCGAGTCATTGGATTTTGCGTTTGTTTGCCTATTAAGAGGTCTTTGGTGTTGTGCCACTTAAGAGGTCGTTGGATGTTTTTTTCCTCTTAAGAGGTCGTTGGATGTTTTGCCTCTTAAGAGGTCTTTGGGTTTTTTTAACTCTTAAGAGGTCTTTGGATGTTTTTGCCTCTTAAGATGTCGTTGGATGTTTTTTCCTCTTAAGAGGACTTTGGGTTTTTTGCCTCTTGAGAGGTCTTTGGGTGTTTTTGCCTCTTAAGAGGTCATTAGATGTTTTGCTTCTTAAAAGGTCTTTAGGTGTTTTGCCTCTTAAGTGGTCTTTGGGTGGTTTGCCTCTTAGGAGGACTTTGGATGTTTTTGCCTCTTAAAAGGTCTCTGGGTACTTTTCCTCTTAAGAGGTCTTTGGGTGTTTTTGCCTCCTAAGAGGTCTTTGGGTGTTTTTGCTTCTTAAGAGGACTTTGGATGTTTTTGCCTCTTAACAAGTCTTTGGGTGCTTTACCTCTTAAGACGTCTTTGGGTGCTTTGCCTCTTAAGAGGTCTTTGGATGTTTTTGCCTCTTAAGAGGTCTTTGGATGTTTTCCTCTTGAGAGAAATTGGAGATTTACCTCTTAAGAGGACTTTGGCTTGGTTTCAACCTGTGTAGACTTCATCTTGACCTGGTTGTCCAGCACAGCTGCGTGCTAATGTTAAGCTGAATTTTTCCTTGGCACACTTTCATTTGTGTGGTCTTTATTTAGACTTTTCCTGCAAAGTTGTGTGTATAGGAATATGTACAAGAGATTGTGTGTGTATGTGTGAAAAGTTATATACAGATGTTTGTAAAAGAATTGTATGATATGAAATGCATGCAAAAATGGATAAACCATGTCCTAGGTGGTTAATGGTCCGTTTGAGGGTATGGCTTGGCTGCTCATATTTTTTGATGCCCCCAAGGATCTAGAAGAGTGTTGTTTTGGCTTAGAAATTCTGAACCATAATCTTCTCAGAGAGAACCGTCCCGTGTGCATCTTTGCCCCCTATTCAATGAGCATGCGCCTTTTGCTAAAAGCTGTACAATATTCTACCTCCAAGGCTTTGACTCTCATCCTGAATTATCCATTATCTGCCTGAAAGGAGATTATTCGGACCACCTTATCGCTCCATGCACTGGTGGTCATTTATTAAAAGTAGTGCATCCCTTGTGGATTTTTACATTAGCTTTTCTTTGCAAGAAATGCATCCATTTGGGGATTTTCACATAACGTTATGCCTAAATTTTGACTAAAATGGACCCAACCCACTCCAGCAGCTTTTATTCATTTTATTTTTTTTTTTTAGGGCAGACTGCCTATTCTCCTGTTTTCAGGTTTTCACTCTGCCCTTTGGCCTAACTTTTGCTTAGAGAGCCAGTTACAATTTTTATCACTAACGGCCTCTTTTTTTTTTTTTTTTTGCCTGAAGAAGCTAAAATTTTTTTGCTTTCTAAACAGGGGTTGTATGGATTTTGATTTTCATCATAAAGATGTCGTATGACTAGTTTAAAGCCAATAATGAGGCGAATCAGCTAAAACGTCAGGATGATGATAGCAATGGAGGCCATATATAGTAAATTGTGCATATGTGAAAAAGAAACAATGCACTACTTTTTATGCTAGAACTTAAACAATTTTGAGTATCCGAGATAAAGTGCTCTTCTTATATTAATATATTATTACGTAAATGCATAAGTTCCCGTCCGATTTCATCACACATATTCATCATTTAGCATTAATCTCAAAAATACAAAACCCTATCTAATCTCGAGATGGATCCTGAAAGTATTAAACTCTTGTTATCAATCAGTCCTCTCGGGTTTTCATGATTAAACATTTTCTCTTTGCCCCTAATTTTTGCCCAAGATGCCTTTTTCGATTTTCACCTTAACGGGATGCCCAATTTTAGTGAGATCTCATTTTTTTTTCGATTTTTGAACCGCAGGGCATTTATTTACTTTTTTTCTTTTTCTTTCTTTTTTTTCAGCCTTTGACATGGGACCCTCTTCAGTCCGTCGGCACCAATGGGTTCCTTTGAACTTACTTTCATCATTATTAATCGGGATAGTTGTTCCTTCTAACAAGGCTTCACCTTGGCCCTTGTGCAAACTGGCAGAGACAGTGAGCTCCTTGTTTGGACCTTGACTGTAAAAGCCCGTACCTTATTATTGGTTAGTTTTGGTGGCTCAATTTATGAAGTAGCCCTTAATGGTTGAGATCGGGTTACAAGCTAGCCTCATATGGCTTAGGACAAAACAATTTTTTTTTTTTGGTTTTTCTTTTTTTTTTTTTTGGAACCTTTTTCACTTTGTTAGCATTGCTTAAATCTTGAATCTTCTTCCATCATTGCTGGCAAGGATGTTGTGACGCGCACCGAACCACAATGGCCCTGAAGACCTCCTTTTAGGATATTCGAGAGAGGTTCATAAGATTTGTAAAGATTATAAAAGCGTCTATTTTAGATAACAAGGAGGTGTTTTGGAGTTGTTACCCAATAAAACATTAGGAAAGGTCATCTAGCCTCACTAAGCCTAAGACAGTGCATGTGTGTCTATTTTGGGCAATCAGAGACATTTTGGAATCCTCTTTCTAATAGAACATTGGAAGGATTCATCTAATCTCGTGAAATCTAAGATGATGCATATGTGTCTATTTTGGACAAGACAGAGATATTTTGGAGTCCCCAGCCCAATAGAGCATTGGGATGGTTCATCTAACCTCATGGAGCCTAAGACAATGCAACTTCGGCCTATTTTGGGCAGCAAGAGATATTTTGGAATTTCCTTTTTAATAAAACATTAGAAATGTTCATTTAATCTCGTTAAGTCTAAGATCAGAGATGGTTCGAGACTTCCCATTTATTTATACCTTTGTTAAAGTTACGATTGATGATAAAATTTCATTCCTTTTCTCATTCAGTTCAATGCAATAATTAAAGCATTAGATCAATCATATAGTGAAAGCAATAAATAAAGTAAGCTCAAAATGAAGTAAATCAAAACTACAATAGCTTACAAAAAAACTAGGGGTGGAATACAACCCCCATTATAAATGAGCAGAAAAGAGAACCAGACACAAAGTGGGATATTTGATTAAGGATGAAGACATTGGTCTTTGCATGCATATTTAGAGAAAAAAAAATATTAAAATATTTATTTTGTTTTGACAAAAAATCAGGATATTGGTCTTATTTTATTTAGAAAAATTCCATTTAGTTGTAGAAATCTTTTGCGATTTTTACATTAGCGAGCTCAAAATAATATTTAGAATAAATTGGAAATAAAAATAAACTAAAAGGAAATAGGATAAAGAAAATAAACCAAATAGGAGTCCCTGGATCGTCCTAGTAGGCTCTCCTTTTCAACGCCCCATATTCAGTAGAAATAAATAAACTCACAAGAAAAACAAACAACACGTAAGTGGGATAATGAAAATAAAAGGAAATATCAGAGATAAAATAAATACATAAACAATAGATATAAATAGCTACATGTTGATAAAATGATTGTGAATAAATAAAATAAAAGAAAAAAAAAAAAGAAAAGTAAGATTGAACCTAGAATATTTACCCTCAAAATTCGAATTCGATAGAGAAAAAAATGATTGATTTTCTTATTTTGATCCGCAAAATTAGAATTGAAAATAATAAAAATAGGAATTTTATTCCAAGAAATAAAACTTGCTTAAAAAATAATGGAAGAAAATAAAAATTCTCAAGAGTAAAAAATTATTTTTCTTATCTCAAGAATGACTTTTTTTTAAAAAATTTATTTTTAAAACCTTAAGAAATTTTTTTGAAGAAGAATACTCAAAGAAAGAAAATGAAGAAAGAATTGTTTTGAAGAAGAAGAAATGAAAAATCCCAATCCATTTCTCGATACTCAACTAACGATAAAAAATTCAAATGTTTTTAAAATTCAAATAAAAAAACTCAAATCTTTTTAAAATTTAAATTAGAAATTTGAATCTTTTTAAAATTTGAATTATCATTAAAGATAGATATCAAAACTTTTTGAATTCAAATTAGAAATTTAAATCTTTTTTTTAAAATTTGAATTATGCTTAAAGATAAATATCAAATCTTTTTGAATTCAAATTAGATTTTAGAAAATAAAATCTATTTTTTTTTGAAGTTAAATTAGATTTGGAGATAAAATCAAATCCTTTTAATTCACATTAGAATTTAGAAGATAAGATGAAATCTTTGATATTTATTTTAAGGATAAATTTTAATAAAAAATAATAAAAAATAATTTAAAACCTATTTTAATTTTAAAAATTTAAAAAAACCATGAAAATACCAAAAATATGGGATAACAAATCAACTTTGGGGAAAAAATCTCGAAATCGGCGGAAATAGGCAGAAATCCTATTTGGGCGATCGACGGGTTGCCAGCGCTCGCTCTGGCATGCAAATGATGCTTCGCGCGTCACATGCACGCGGGGCGAGAGACGTCTCGCCCGTCGTGCATGCTCGGGTGAGCGACGGCTTGCAGCGCATGGGCGAGCCCTTGCCTAACGCACGAAGGAGGTCCACCTCGCATGTCGGCTGCCGTAAACGACCGAAATTTTTTTTTTTGAAGAAACAATTTTGACTAAAATACTATAATTTCCAAACTCCTTTTCTTGTTTTTATTTTTATTTTTTATATTTTTTATTTTTTATTTCTAAAAAGCAAATTTAACAAGGAAATCATCACTTCCAACCTTTTTTCTTGTGAATAGGCGTTAATTTTATCATTGGGTAACCTCTGATCTTGGTTTCCTCAGGATCCGGTGTCTACAGTTGCCCTTAATTTTGGGGAAGCTAGTACATGGGTGCCTAGGTGAGCCAAAATTCAGAGAAAAGGAAAGGAGCGCGTACTTGAAGCTGCTACCTTCCTGCTGTGTTAGTGGAGTTGTGGCGGGTTTCACTAACGCCAGTTTGTTGACGTGTTAAGCTACGCTCTTGGTGGCTAATTAACATCACCTTTTTGGCATATTACATTCCCGTTGAATTGATGTCGGATGGATGCCCTTTGAAGGACAGGTGGCTTTTCCCTAAAGAATGGTTGCCCCCTATAGGATTTTCGCTAATTTGTAGATTAATTGCCTCTAAGAGGACTTTGGATATTTGCCTCTTAAGAGGATTTTGGAGATTTGCCTCTTAAGAGGATTTAGGGATTTGCCTCATAAGAGGACTTGAAGATTTGCCTCTTAAAAGGACTTGGAGATTTGCCTCTTAAGAGGACATTAAAGGATTTGCCTCTTAAGAGGACTTGAGGATTTGTCTCTTAAGAGGACTTGGAGAATTGCCTCTTAAGAGGACTTAGAACAATACCTCTTAAGAGGACTTTGAGATTTGCCTCCTTAAGAGGTCTTTGGGAATTGCCTCTTAAGAGGTCTTGGAGATTTGCCTCTTAAGAGGTCTTTGGGAATTGCCTCTTAAGAGGTCTTGGAGATTTGCCTCTTAAGAGTTCTTTGGGAATTGCCTCTTAAGAGGTCTTTGGGAATTGCCTCTTAAGAGGTCTTGGAGATTTTCCTCTTAAGAGGTCTTTGGGAATTGACTCTTAAGAGGTCTTTGGGAATTGACTCTTAAAAGGATTTGAATTGACTCTTCAGAAGGCTTATAGATTTGGGGATTTGACTTTGTAGACTCTATCTTATCCTTGTTGTCCAGCATGGGTGAGTGCAAATGTTGAGCTGAAGCTGTCTGTGACTATCTTTTACGTGTGTGGCCTTTTCCTGCAAAGTTGTGTGAATCGAAATATATACAAGAGATTGTGTATGTATGTGTAAAAAGTTATATGCAAAATTTGCAAAAGAATTGAATGACGTGAAATGCATGCAAAGATGGATAGGCCATGTCCTAGGTAATTAAGGGTATGGCTTGGCCGGTCACATTTTTTTATGCCTCCAAAGAGTGTCGTCTTGGCTTAAGGATTCCGACCTATAATCTTGTCAAAGAGAATCGTCCGGTTTACATCTTTGCCCCCCTGGTCAATGAGCATGCGCCTTTTGTTATGGGCTGTACAACGTTTTGCCCCGGGACTCCAATTCATGTCTTGCATTCTACACTATTTGTCTGAAGGGAGATTATTTGGGCCGCCTTATCGCTCCATGTGCTCGTGGTCAATTATTAAAGGTTGTGCGTCCTTTGTGAATTTTCACACTAGCTTTTCTTTGAGGGAAATGCGTCCCTTTGGGGATTTTTACATAACCACGTGCCTAACTTTTGCCTAGAATGGACCCAATCCACTCCAGCGGCTTTTATTCCTTTTTTTTTTTTGAAGGATAGACTGCCTATTTTCAGGTTTTTACCCTGCCCTTTGGCCTAACTTCTGCTTAGAGAGTCAGTTATGGTTTTTATCTCTAACGGCCTTTTTTTTTCTTCTTTTTTTGTGTTTTTTTGGTTTTTGTTTAGCGGCTGTATGGATTTCAATTTTTCTCATGAAGGTGCTATATGACTAGCTCAAGATGATAAAAGACAAGTTAGCTGAAACATGACGACGATGATAGAAATGGAGGCCGTATGGGAAAAGAGAAACTATGTGCTACTTTTTATCCGGGAACTTAAACAATTTTGAGTATGCGAGATAAAGTGCTCTATTTATATTAATATATTATGGCATAAATGAGTATGTTCAGATTTCATCACACATGATCATCATTTGGCATTAATTTTAAAAATACAAAACCCTATCTAAACTCGAGATAGATCCCATAAACATCAAACTCCTGTTATCGATCAGCCCTCTCGGGTTTTCATGATTAAACATTTTCTCTTTGCCCCTAATTTTTGCCCAAGATGCCTTTTCGGTTTTCACCTTGACGGGGCACCCAATTTTAGCGAGGTTGCCTTTTTTCGATTTTTGACCTGCAAGGCATTTATTATTTTCTTCCTTTTTTTAGCCTTTGCTATGGAACCTCCCTTACTCTGTTGGCATCTATTGGTTTCTTTGAACTTACTTCCATCCTCGTTAGTCGGGGAGGCTGCTTCTTCTAACAGTGCCTCTTTTTTAGCACCAAAGGCTTCATCTTGACCCTTGTGCAAACTGGCTGAAATGGTGGGTTCTCCATTTGGAACTTGAATATGAAATCTTGCATCTTGCTTTTGTCGGCTTTGGTAGCTCAATTTTTGAAGTAGCCTTTAATAGTTGAGATTGAGTTATACATTAGTCTCAAATGGTTCAGGACAAAACTTTTTTTTTTTTTTGCTTTTTTCTAAAAGTAATGAGCTCTCCTTCTAAGTTTAGCTATAAGTGTTCATGCCTTACTCATCTTGGTCCCAGATGGTTAAAGGTCAATCTTGATTGGCTTTGTAGTAAATCTCTCAAATGGTTGGGGGAAAGGAATTTTAAGGCTTGGCTCTAATGAGCTATTTCTTGTGAACGCCCAGAGTTTCATTTGTCTAAGCCCTTTAATGATCGAAGTTTGACTTCATTGGGTTGCATCGTATGCATCCTAGACTTTGAGGAAGCAAAGGAATGGCTTTTGAAATTTTGCTCGTCGTCATGTTGGCATATTGAAGTAACGCTGTCCCAATAATGCCCTTGTCATTTTTTAGCATGTCATTCCAGGTCCATGCAAAGGCCGTTTCTTATTTTTTTATTTTTCTTTATTATCTCTCAGAATTTTCCTCTCTTTAGGAGTGATATCAGATGCCAACGGGATCTCGAGATTGAATGAGGCAGTATTCATTAAGTTAATATCAAATGTAAATGACTTGTGGTTGCGATCATGCATAGTGAAATCATGAGAGACATAAGCAAAAAGTCATTAATATAATTAACGTAAACAGTACTGCATATGTGAAAATTGAAAAAGTTCAATAATAAAATAAAAAGCATATCTACTAGAAAGTCTTCTCTCCTACTTCTTGTTGTGTTGTTGCCACCTTCTGGGACTCTTTATTAGTACCTTGAATCCCTTTATGACTTCTTCTTTCGATTCTCTAGATCAACGATCTGTTTGCTGTCAATGAGGTCCTGGATTTGGTTTCTCAAAGTCCTACATTCATCAGTCTCATGCCCTGTATGCTGATGGTAGGCACAGTACTGATTCGCTCAATGATCAGGATGTCCTTGACTTCGGGCGGGTTTAGCAGGCATTGGCTGTAACTTACCTCCATTTGTTAGCATTTTAAGTACCCAGGATAATAATCTACCTAGGTTGGAATAATGCCTTTGGTTTTTTTCGATAACCGCTACATCTTCTGTGTTCCCAGTTCGATTTTCATTATCGGGCCCTACTGACCTTCCAGCCCCCTAATTATCGTAATTTTTTCGGGTATAATTATCATTGATGGCCTTCCTTGCCAGGTATTCTCCTTTAGCTTCTATGGCTATGTCTTTCAGGGACTCCCAATCCTTCAGCCCCTTCATCTTTCGTGCTTCTCTCAAGTATGGGCTAGCATTTCTGATGAATAACCTGATTTGATCCGAAGTGTTTCGCTTCCTCTTCATCTCCATCACTCGGTTCCTCCACCTAGTCAATTTCTCATGGAATAATTCCCCTAACTTCTATTGCAGCAGCTTTAGGTCTTTCAAAGTCACCTCCATCCTTGTGCTACATCATACTGTCGGAGGAACTCCTCCGTCAATAGATCCCAATCCTCTTTGATTCTTCTATCTAGCCCGTGGTACCAATCTACCACGGGGCCTGTTAAACTTAAATAGTAGTATTCAATCTTCTGCCTCTTTGTCGGTGTCGTCCCCTTCATCACCAGGGAGCATTGCTTAATATGCACGGTGGGGTCTAAGGTGCCGTCAAACTTTGGAACATTAGGCATCTTGAAATTCTGAGGGATTAAATCCTCTCCCTCCAGATACTTGTCCTTGAGGTTCATCCCCTTTCCCATCATCAGCATCCTAGACATCGCCTCGAACTTCTCTTTCATTTTTTCTCTAGATAGCTTCATCTGTCTTAGGTGTTTTCCCTCTAACCGACATAGGTTCTTCATACTCATCCTCTTCAACATCATCCTCTATCTTGTGGGCTACCCCTCTTCTCTGCCCCGCAGCAGGCCTTAAATCCACTGGCTGTGGTCGAATCTCCTCAATTGGGTCTTCTATAGCCTCCTCCTGCTCATTTTGTCTCATAGGAGGGGCAGCTGGGTTTTGTGCGGCAGGCTGGACCATTATCGCCATCATAGCCATCATTCTGTTCTCAAACTCTTCCAATCTTCTTCCTACCTCTTTGACTATTACGGCCCAGGTGGCGTCTGTTCCTCTTGGTGAATTAGCCATTTTGCTGTTTATAAAAAACTGAGAGGAGGTAGCGTGACTACTTTCGAAAAGTGAGTCTGAATATTTTACCCTTTCTGGTAGCTCAAAGAATAGATTCCTACGTAGCCGCCCGTGGGGACCTCTTGACCACCTGGGTAGATCTATGATGGCTACAAAACATGCCCAGTCAGGACGATGCATGAATGACATGTGATGCATGGTCGTGATATGCAGCATCCATAACCACATGCAAGCAGGTAGATCCTTCCAACCTTGTTGCTCCCACACTTGAGGTCATGTTGTCTCTTTCCTAGGTGGGCTTGGCCCATGGGCTAACGAGGAACCCAATGGACGCGTATGGTGCACGGTGGAAAATCGGCAGCATAACCTCTCTTATTTAATATACACAGATATGGCTTTTGACCATTGTGTATTTAGGCAACTAGAATAAACTAGTATAGGCCTATCGGGGCATAAAAGCCTTTAATTAGGTGACCAACCAACCTATTTGGGTTTGACCAATACAGAATGATCAACACAGCAAGCATAGTATTATGGTTCATACCACCTAGGGGAAGTATCTATTTTCATTACATGAGCTTTGGCCAGGTTGATGATACTTTTGGGCTACCCAAGCATGATCCCTGCCAATGGGTCTAGCTCGTCATGAGCATAGCGACCGATCGGGTCAATATTTGATATACCACATGGTACTAGACTTGAGCTGGTGATTATCCTTAACACTTCCCTACATTGAGTGAACGTAGGTTCGTGCTTCGGGAACACATCGGGGTTTAAAGAGGGACCAAACTAGCATAGATCTAAGGCTCTAATGATATGTAATGTAATTTTGAAAAAGGGTGAAATTTTTAATTAAAACTCAATTATATGTTTTAATCAAGGTACTTTCAAAGCGAAGTCTTATTTAAGTCCCTAGCGGAGTCACCTTTGTGACGCGCGTCGAACCTCGGTGGCCCCGAAGACCCGCTTTTAGGGTATTCTAGAGAGGTTCATAAGACTTATAAAGATTACAAGGGCGTCTATTTTGGGCAACAAGGAGGTGTTTTGCAGTCTCCATCCAATAAAATATTAGAAAGGTCGTCTAGACTCACTGAGCCTAAGACAGCGCATGTGTGTCTATTTTAGGCAATCAGAGATATTTTGGAATCCTCCATCTAATAGAACATTGAAAGGATTCATCTAATCTCGTGAAATCTAAGACGATGCATATGTGTCTATTTTAGGCAAGCCAGAGATATTTTGGAGTCCCCACACCAATAGAGCATTGGGATGGTTCGTCTAACCTCATGAAATCTAAGACAATGCAACTTGGGCCTATTTTGGGCAGCAAGAGATATTTTCAAATTCCCTTTCCAATAGAACATTAGCAAGGTTCATCTAACCTCGTTGAGCCTAAGACCCAAGATGGTTCGGGACTTTCCATTTATTCATACCTTGGTTAAAGTTACGATTGAGTTTTAGAGATAAAATTTCATTCATTTTCTCATTCAGTTCAATGCAATAATTAAAGCATAAGATCAATCATATAGTGAAAGTATCAAATAAAGTAAGCTCAAAATGAAGTAAATCAAAAATACAATAGCTTACAAAAAAACTAGGGGCAGAATATAACCCCTATTATAAATGAGCAGAAAAGGGAAATAGATGCAAAGCAGGATATTCGATTAAGGATGAAGACATTGGTCTCTACATGCATATTTAAAGAAAAAATAATATTAAAATATCTATTTTGTTTGGACAAAAAATTAGGACATTGGTCCTATTTTATTTAGGAAAATCCCATTTATTTGTAGAAATCTTTAGCCATTTTTACATTAGCGGGCTCAAAATAATATTTACAATAAATTAGAAATAAAAATAAACTAAAAGAAAATAGGGCAAAAAAAATAAACCAATATGGCGTCCTTAGATCATCCTAGCGGGCTCCCCATCTCAGCGCCCCATATTCAATAGAAATAAATAAACTCACAAGAAAAATAAATAACACGTAAGTGGGATAATGAAAATAAAAGGAAATATCAGAGATAAAATAAATATATAAACAATAGATATAAATATCTACATGTTGATAAAATGATTGTGAATAAATAAAATAAAAGTAAGATTGAACCCAGAATATTTGCCCTTAAAATTCAAATTCGATGGAGGAAAAAGATGATTGATTTCCTTACTTTGATTCGCAAAATTAGAATTGAAAATAATAAAAATTAGAGTTTTATTCCAAGAAAGAAAACTTACTTAAAAAATAATGGAAAAATATAAAAATTTTCAAGAGTAAAAAATTATTTTCCTTGTCTCAAGAATGACTTTTTTATGAAAATTTTATTTTTAAAACCTTAAAAAATTTATTTGAAGAAGAAAATGAAGAAAGAAAATGAAGAAAGAATTGTTTTGAAGAAGAAGAAATGAAAAATCCCAATCCTTTTCTCGATACTCAACCCGCTATTTATAAGATAATTGAGGATAAAAATAATAAATTCAAATGTTTTTAAAATTCAACTTAAAAATTCAAATCTTTTTAAAATTTAAAATTCAAATTCAAATTTTTCTAAAATTTAATTTAGAAATTTAAATATTTTTAAAATTTGAATTATCCTTAAAAATAGGTATCAAATATTTTTGATTTCAAATTAGAAATTTAAATCTTTTTTTAAAATTTTAATTATCCTTAAATATAGATATGAAATTTTTTTGAATTCAAATTAGCTTTTAGAAAATAAAATCTAATATTTTTGAATTTAAACTAGATTTGGAGATAAAATCAAATCGTTTTAAATTCACATTAGAATTTAGAAGATAAGAAGAAATCTTTAATATTTATTTTAAAGATAAATTTTAACAAAAAAATAATAAAAAATAATTTAAAACCTATCTTAATTTTAAAAATTGAAAAAAACCATGAAAATACAAAAAAAAAAAATTGGTTAAAAAATAAATTTTAGGGAAAAATCCCGAAAAAAGGCCAAAATTAGCGAAAATCGACAATCCGGGCGACTGACGGGCTGCCAGCGCGCGCTAGCGATGAGCGAGCGACGCCTCGCCCGTCGCGCACTTCGCGGGGCAAACTCCGCCTCGCGTGTCACTCACGCGCTGGGAGAGCGATGCCTCGCCCGTCGTGCGTGCACTACGCAGCGCAGGGGCGAGCGCTCCAGCTCGTTGCTCTCTTGGCGCTCGCCTGACGCTCAAGGGAGGTCCACCCTGTGCGCCGGCTGCCACAAACGACCGAATTTTTTTTTTAAAGAAATATTTTTTACTAAAATACTATAATTTTCAAACTCCTTTTTTTTATATTTTTTATTTTTTATTTCTAAAAAGCAAATTTGACAAGAAAATCATCACTTCCAACCTTTTTGCCTGTAAATAGACATTAATTTCATCATTGGGTAACCTTTGATCTGGGCTATCTCAGGACCTGGTGTCTACAGATGTCTGCCATTTTTGTTAGTAGCTTCTCTTACTTTATCTTCTATAACCTAGAGCATTTGATCTGAGTTATTTGTACATTAAGTTACCTTCCATTCATCAACAGCTCTTAACCTACTTCCGCAAGATTAAGCCAAAACTTCCTTCTTTCCAAATAATAATGAACTCTCCTCCTAAGTTTAACTGGAAGAGTCTATGCCTTGCTCCTTTTGACTCGAGACGGGTTAAAGGCCAATTTTTTACTGATTTTGTGGCGACCATCTCAAATGGTTAAAAGGAATTCTGAGATTTGGCTCTAATGGGTTGTATATTTATTATTTGTTTTTGCTACCTCGGATGGTAATCTTGGATTCTTTCTTCACGGTATAGCGATATGTCTAAATAATTCTTTTATCGATTCCCAAGATATCATTCCCGGTCTAGGCTAAGGCTCCCTTTTTTTTTTCTTTTTTTTCGATCTCTCAGATTTATCTCTCTTCAGGAGTAATACCAGATCCCAACAAGATCTCGAGATTAAATGAGGTAGTATTCGTTAAGTTAATATTAAATGTAAATGATTTTGTGGTTGTGATCATGCATAATGAAATCAAGAGAGACATAAACAAAAAGTCATTAATATAATTAACATAAATAGTACTGCATACATCAATATTGAAAAGTTCAAATAATAAAAAGTGCATCTACTAGAAAGTCTTCTCTCCTACTTCTTACAGTATTGTAGCCACCTTCTAGGACCCTTTATTAGTGTCTTGAATTCCACTTACAACTCACGCTTTCTTCTTTCGATTCTCTGGATCAGCAATTTGTTTGCTATCAATGAGGTTCTAAATTTGGCTTCTCAGAGTTTGACATTTATCAGCCTCATGCCCTGTATGCTGATGGTAGGTGTGACGCGCGCCGGATCCCGATGCGCCGCCCTTTCGGACCGCCCGCACGTGGGCGATCGGGGCATTTGCGGGTCCGTTGACAGCTTGCGATGAATCGCAAGTACGTCTATGTTGAGCAACACAAAGGTTTCATGGAGTCGCCACCCAATAGAACATTGGGAAAGTTTCTCTCGCCTCGGAGAGCCTAAGACTGCGCTTGGTACCCATTTTGGGCCAGCCAGAGGGGTCATAGAAGGTGAACCTCTCACCCTAAGGAGCCTAGGGTTAGCGCCAAAGTCTCATGACTCAAGAAGTATATTGGAGGATAACCTCTAACCTCTCGAGCCCAAAGACCAGAGCTGGGTCCGGGATTTCTCATCTATTTCTACCTCAATTATGTTATGATCAAATTTTAATTATCATTGATTCGCTCTCTCTCCACGCAATGCAATTAATCAAAGGCGCATTTATTCACATTCAGAAAGCAATAAATGAGCAAAATAAATATCAAAGCGATAAATTACAATAATACTAGGAGCATAATACAACTCCCATTTATAAATGTACTATATATGCATAAATCGGGATATTCATTTAGATGGGAACATTGGTTCCAGACTAATTATTACAAAAGATATAAGATTATTGAATAAATTTAAATCTTTGTTTAGGATGAGAACTAGGACATTGGTCCAGTTTTGTTAACCAATATTTTATTTGGTAGAAAACATTTGTGTGGTGGTTCTTTTTAAGAGCGGTCGAAAATCATTTTATTATTACAGACCACAAATACGTAAAATGCAATAAAATAGTAATTACATATTTCTAAATAAATAAATAAATTGATACATAAATAATTGCATAAACAAATAATAATAATAATAACAATAATCAATAATGATAAAATGCTAACAACAATAATAATAATCACACAACAATAATAATATCAATAACAATTAGAATATGAACAATTAATAATAATAATAATAATAATAACAAATGATAATGATAATAATATGTAAAAACAGAAAAATAAATAATAATAATAATAATAATAATAATAAATATAATAATAAAAACAACAATTAATTAATAATAGTCATATAATAGCAATAATAATATTAAAAATATAAATTAACATAAATTAAATAAATAATAATAATAATAATAATAATAACAGAAATATAAATATTAAATAATATAATAAAAACAGAATTACAAATAAATATTAATAATAATAATAATAAAAATAATAAATAAATAATAATATTAATTAATATTAATTAATAATATATTAAAATAAATAAATATAGGCTCACCGGATTTCCCTCGCCGGAGAGTCGTCAGAGCGGCCGTTGGGGGCACCGCCAACACCGGATGGTAGATCGGAGCGCTGGGAGTCTCGCGCCGGTGGTCACGCGCCGGAATGTCGCCGGAGGAGGCCGGAGCTCGCCTTGAAGCCGCGCGGTTCTTCCTCGCCGATCTCCTCCACGCCGGCGCTGATGGCTGATCGGAGACCGTCTTTCGGTGTGCCGGGGTCTGCTCTCCACCGTAGCGGGGCGCGTGCGGCGATCGGTGGCCGGAGCTGGCCGGCGGAGGCCTCACCTCCTCCCTCTCTCTTTTCTCCTTTGCGTCGTCTCTGTTCCTCCCCGCCGATCTCCTCCACGCTGGCGCTGATGGCTGATCGGAGACCGTCTTTCGGTGCGCCGAGGTCTGCTCTCCACCGTGGCGGGGCGCGTGCGGCGATCGGTGGCCGGAGCTGGCCGACGGAGGCCTCGCCTCCTCTCTCTCTCTTTTCTTCCTCTTTCCCTTGGTTCCGGCGTCGTTTCCTGCGTTGGCTGGTCCCTGGTCTGCTCCTCTCTTCTCCCTTTCTTTTCTTTTCTTTTTCCTTTCCTTTTCTTTTCTTTTTCTTTCTCTCTTTCTTGGCTCTTTCTTTCTCTTCTCTCTTGATCTGCCGAGCCCCCCTTGATTTTGCTCATTATTTTCTATTTGTACCCTCAAATTAGGGCTAAGGGTGCACATGGTAATTTCCTCCTTTTCTTTTTTCATTTTCATACTTTAATTAATTAAATAACACACATTAATTAATTTAAACATTAATTAAACATTACATATTAATTACATTACATATTTTGCATCTTAATATAATTAATCTATTTAATATATCATATAATTTTTCTAATTAATTAAATAACTCACATATTAACTAATTAATCTTTAATATTTCATGCATTTTAATTGTCTAATTAAACTTACAATATTAATAAATTAAATTAACCCAACATTAATAATTAACTTCTAATTTTATCTAATCTATATTATATATTTTTATTTTTTCGGAGGGAATTACTAAGGACCCAAAATCACTTTTTGACATCAAACCCGACTCGGGACCCGATGTCTACAGTTGCCCCCAATTTTGGAGAAGCTAGTGCCTAGACACCTAGGTGAGCCAAAATTCAAGAAGGAAGAGGGAGAATTACATACCTGGGGATGCCGGACCTCACCTTGTGGGTGCTGGTACATGTGTCGTTGCTGGTCTTTGTTTCGACCTGCGTAGCTTTGTGAGATGTAGTGCTCTCTGACTACAACCTCTATTTGTGGCCTGTTCCACCACGAGTGTTCCGCTAGCCTCGTCTCGGCCTGCACGGGGAGACCCCGCCGGGTTCCTTGTCCCAAAAGGGATCTTTTTAATCGATGTCTGTGTTCAGATTGGTATTTCTCTGCACCTGTGACGGCTTTTCACCCTCCGTGCCTTTTGCCGGTTAGACCTCATCTCGATCTGTTCGGCGATGCGAAGGTACCCCCATCGGTCTCATCTCGACCTGTAGGGCTTGGTGAGATGCAACATGCTTTGGCTACAATCTCGGTGTGAAGAGCAGTGTTCTTTAACTGCAATTTCGATCTATGAGATGCGGTACTCTCTGACCACAGTCTCGATCTGGTGAAGAGCAGTGTTCTTTAACTGCAACTTCGGTCTGTGAGAAGCGGTACTTTCTGACCATGGTCTCGAAGTGAAGAGCAGTGTTTGTTTTTCTAACCGCAGCTTCCACTTATGCTGGCCTCATCTCGGCTTGCGCAGAGTTGAAGAGATGTAGCGCTCTCTGGCTACAAATTCGATGTGAAGAGCAGTATTCTCTAACTGTAATTTCGATCTATGAGATGCGGTACTCTCTGACCACAGCTTCAATTGGTGAGATGCAGCACTCTCTGGCTACAATCTCGATCTGGTGAAGTGCGGCACTCTCTGACCACAGCTTCGATTGGTGAGATGCAGCACTCTCTGGCTACAATCTCGATCTGGTGAAGCACGGCACTCTCTGACCACAGCTTCGATTGGTGAGATGCAGCACTCTCTGGCTACAATCTCGATCTGAAGAGCAGTATTCTCTAACTGCAATTTTGATCTATGAGATGCGGTACTCTCTGACCACAGCTTCAATTGGTGAGATGCAGCACTCTCTGGCTACAATCTCGATCTGGTGAAGAGCAGTGTTTCTCTAACCGCAACTTCGATTGGTGAGATGCAGCACTCTCTGGCTACAATCTCGATCTGGTGAAGCGCGGCACTCTCTGACCACAGCTTCGATTGGTGAGATGCAGCACTCTCTGGCTACAATCTCGATCTGAAGAGCAGTATTCTCTAACTGCAATTTTGATCTATGAGATGCGGTACTCTCTGACCACAGCTTCAATTGGTGAGATGCAGCACTCTCTGGCTACAATCTCGATCTGGTGAAGAGCAGTGTTTCTCTAACCGCAACTTCGATTGGTGAGATGCAGCACTCTCTGGCTACAATCTCGATCTGGTGAAGAGCAGTGTTTCTTCAACTGCAGCTTCGATCTGTGAGATGCAGCATTCTCTGGCTACAATCTCGATCTGAAGAGCAGTATTCTCTAACTGCAGTCCCGGCTGCGATCTGCTCTATCGCTGATATTTATCTTGAACTATCTTTTTTCTGCAAAAAGGAAGACACAAATTTGTAGGGTAAATTAAAAAGAGATACGTACCTGTAGCGGCACCTGCCTGTTGGAGTCACTGTCAGTTGACGCTCACTGGGAGACTTTGATGCTCACTGGGAGGTTTTGATCGAGAGGCTTTGATGCTCACTGAGAGGCTTTGATACTCACTGGGAGGTTTTGATCGAGAGGCTTTGATACTCATTGGGAGACTTTGATCGAAAGGCTTTGATGCTCACTGAGAGGCTTTGATACTCACTGGGAGGTTTTGATCGAGAGGCTTTGATACTCATTGGGAGACTTTGATCGAAAGGCTTTGATGCTCACTGAGAGGCTTTGATACTCACTGGGAGGTTTTGATCGAGAGGCTTTGATGCTCACTGAGAGGCTTTGATCCTCACTGGGAGGTTTTGATCGAGAGGCTACTCATTGGGAGGCTTTTGATGCTCACTGAGAGGCTTTGATACTCACTGGGAGGTTTTAATCGAGAGGCTACTCATTGGGAGGCTTTGATACTCACTAATTGCCCCCCAGCACAGCGTGTATAGGCTTGCTTTTCTGGGTAGAGTTTGACAACGTTGAGCTGAACCCATCATTTGGGTCACTTTTAAGCATAGGTTCTATTTGGACTTTTCCCCTGAGTCACATACATGGCAATATATACAAAATATTGTGTGTGTATGTGAGCATGTGTGTAAAATATATATATACATTTGAATTCAGATTTTGTACACTTTGGGTGATGTGTGTGAGCGTACAACTTATGTGTGACGTGCGCCGGAACTAGCAAGGCCCTCGTCGGGAATCCACTTTAGGATTCGAGGGATTGGTTCGCGTCTTTTTCGATCTTAAGTGTTATGAGATATTTTTCGGCACCTCCTTTCACAATAGAACTTTGAAAAGGACCATCCATCGCCATAACACCTTTAGGCACTTTTGAGGTATTTTGGAGCCGCCACCCAATTTACGAGAAATTGGGAAAATTTAACCTCTTATTGGTCTAAACCAGAGATGGTGTTCAGAACTTCACACTTATTTATGTCTTGATTAATTATAAATGAGCTTTTAAATTACAAAATTTTATCCCTCCTCTCACACGATTAATGCATTGAATTTAAAGCGCACATCAATCACATATGAAATGATAAATAAAAATGAAAATAATGACAAAATTAAATTACAACAAAACTAGGGACGGAATACAACCCCCATTGTAAATAAAATATAAATCATGCATAAAACGGGGTATTTATTAATGTTGAGGACGTTGGTCCTCTCATGCACAATTAAAGAAAATCATTTTAAAGTGACAATTTATTTTGGATGGAAAACTAGGACGTTGGTCCCATTTTATTAGAAAATCCAATTTTATTTGTAGAAATATTTTTGTGTGATTTTTGATTAAGCGTGCATAAAATAAATGGTTTAATTAATTATTACATGTCAAATAACTCAGTAAAACAAACAAAAAATAACAAGTACAATAAAAATAATAATAATTCTCCGGTCTCCTCTTCCATTCGCACGGACGCTCAAACAGGGGAACACAAGAATTTGACACAAGGAAAAACAAACACAGGTAAAATTGATGTTAGTGTCCAAACAAAATTCAATTAAACAAAAATAATGAACTAGGTAAAATATGCATATTGAGTGACTAGTAAATTAGATGATACATGAAGCTAAGTTGACATATTAAAATATTACGTTAAATGGTAAAAAAATAACAATAATAGCAATAATAATAACAATAATATTAAATAAATAGTGATAATGACGACAAAGACGACAAGAATAATAATAATAATAATGATAATAATGATAATGTGTAATGATAAATAATGACAATAGTAATATTAATGAAAATAACAATAATAATAGTAATGATGATAATAATAATAATGACGAACGATGAAATGAAACGATGGAAAAAATAATATTAGTAACCTTAGATCTATGTAAGAAAACACAGAAAATAATTAAAAATCAAACAAATGCAAAGGTCCACATGGTTAACAATTAATTAGCAAGGGTTATATTAAAAATGTATATAATGATGATGATAAAAATAAATATTAATTCTTATGATGATAAGAACGATAATAAAAATAATAAGCCAATGAAATCAAGTGAATAAATAAAAGGAAAAACATGCATCACGCGGTAATAACATTTAAGCATACAAAATTATAAAAGGGTGATAATAAAAGAGAAAATCATACAAATCCCGTTTTTATCATTATATAGATCTATCCATTTTTATGCCAACGACAAAATGAGAAGATGAATATTCATGCTAAAAAGATAGATCTCAAATCAAAAAAATACATACATGTATTAATTCACAAAAATAACAACATAACATAACTTAAGATAAATTAACATGAATAAATTGAAGTAAAAATGAGATGAAAAATAGGTCCAAGAATCTTTACCCTCAGAGTTAAATGATATTGAAGAACGATAGTCCGATCTAATCTCTTGTCAAGATCCGAAAATTAACTCGAAAATGTGTTCAAGTAAATCTTGAGTTTATGTCTAAAAAACTCAAGAACACCAACAAGAAAAATGATTTGATTTTTTTTTTGTTTGATATGTGATCTGAAAATTCAAGTTAAGGAATTGATTTTCTTTTCTCAAAGGTTTCAAGATCAATCAAAATTTTTAGAGATAAAAAAACTAGAGTGAAATTTAAGATGAAAACTTGTAGAGTAAAAGAAAAGATTTAAGAGAATTGAAGAAATATTTTTTGTTTTGGAGAATAATAAAAGATGAAATCCAAGAACCTTGAACCCTTTTGTTTTTTCCAGCAAACTCCACTAACTCCCCTCAAGAAGCTTTTCCCAAAATGACTTAGGAAAAAATCTATTTTAGAGAGAATTTTCTTACTCTTTCAAAACCAATTTTTTCTCCTTTTTCTCCCAAATGAAATCTCACTCACGTCAAACCTACCATCCTCTGCCCTCTCCAGCTCCCCTCAGATTTCCCCAAGATTCCCCCTCACAAATTTTCAACAAAACACACTCAAAAATCCAAAATTAAATCCCTAAAGTCAAATTTGGACAATTAACATTTTTATTTATTTTTAATTATTTTTGTCATTTTCTAAATTTTAATTCCCACCCTATTTGACCAATATTTATTAAATTTAATAAAATCTGAAAAAAATCAGAAGGAAAAATTATTTTTTTAGCCTAAAAAGTGAAAAACATTAATTTCGGCGGAAATGGGCGGTTGCGGCGGGGACTGGGCAGGATCGGCGAGATTTCTCGCCGATCCTGGGCGAGCTGGCGCGCAGCGTGCGCATCTCGCTGCGCGCTGCGTGCAGCGGGGCTTTAGCGACGCGCAACGGCGCGTCGCTCTTTCTCGCGCAGCGGGCGCTGCGCATCGCCCAGCGCCAGTGCACTGCCGCAAACGCACCGCCGCGCCCGACATTCGCGATATTTTTTTTTTTTCAAATTTAATTTTTTTTCAGAAAATATAATAAAATGAAATACAAAAACATGAATAAAAATAAAAATAAAAATACAAATAAAAATAAAAATAAGAATGAACACTTTAAAAGAATTTTGAGGAAAATAAAAGGACTTGACAAAGAAATGACCGATTCCTATTTTCTTGCTCATGAATTGGTCTTTATTTTCATCATCGGGTAATCCTAATCTTGGACCGACTCGGGACCTGGTGTCTACAGTTGCCCCCAATTTTGGGGAAACTAGCATATAGGTACCTAGTTGAGCAAAAATTCAGGAAAGAGGAAAGAAGTGCGTACCTAAGGCGACGACCTTCCTGTTGCTATGAAATGTAAATCATTTTTCCCGAACTGCAAACCTATTTCAGACTCGCGAGATGCGGATGATGATGCGTCGAGTCTGCTCCAGACTTACAAAACGCGATGGTTGTTCTCCTGAACTGCACCGAGTCTGCTCTAGACTTACAAAGTGCGGATGATGATGCGCCGAGTCTGCTCCAGACTTACAAAACGCGAGGGTTGCTCTCCTGAGCTTCACCGAGTCTGCTCCAGACTTACAAAGTGCGGATGATGATGCGCCGAGTCTGCTCTAGACTTACAAAACGCGAGGGTTGCTCTCCTGAGCTGCACCGAGTCTGCTCCAGACTTACAAAGTGCGGATGATGATGCACCGAGTCTGCTCCAGACTTACAAAACGCGAGGGTTGCTCTCCTGAGCTGCACCAAGTCTGCTCCAGACTTACAAAGTGCGGATGATGATGCGCCGAGTCTGCTCCAGACTTACAAAATGCGAGGGTTGCTCTCCTGAGCTGCACCGAGTCTGCTCCAGACTTACAAAGTGCGGATGATGATGCGCCGAGTCTGCTCCAGACTTACAAAACGCGAGGGTCGCTCTCCTGAGCTGCATCGAGTCTGCTCCAGACTTACAAAGTGCGGATGATGATGCGCCGAGTCTGCTCCAGACTTACAAAACGCTAGGGTTGCTCTCCTGAGCTGCACCGAGTCTGCTCCAGACTTACAAAGTGCGGATGGTGATGCGCCGAGTCTGCTCCAGACTTACAAAACGCGAAAAGTGCTTTCCAGCATAACTTCTGTTGTCTTCTGAATAAAATGAACTCCGATTAGATCAATGTATCATTGTGATCATTTTTAACTTCTGTGAAGGTTCAATTGTTACGATTTTACCAATTTTGTGATTTATCATATGATTTCCATGCTTGTCAAAAAAGATTTCTTATTTAAAGGGTATCCAAACATGCAAAGTGCAACAAAGGACATCTATATAAATGTTATTTTCGTACATGAATTACATCAAAAATCATAAATCTCCCTGAACATTGATTAAAAGATCATGGTTGGTGTGCGTCGCTTGATCCTTTATGGCTCATAGGTGTGTAGGAGGCTCTTGTGGGCTCCTCGGGTCTGTCTTGGTGTTGTCGTGTCTCCTTCACGCACCGCCCTATGCTTTACAATCTCTTGTCTATGGTTTGTAGTCTCTCATCCCTGCGCTGATTCATACGCTGCTCTACAGCCATTAATCTCTCATTCATTCGCTGTTCTATCGCCATAAGCCTCTCACCGATACGCTGCTCCATAGCCATCAGTCTCTCACTCATTCGTTGTTCCACAGCCATCAGCCTTTCATCAAAGCATTGGGATCTGGCCTCCACTACTGCTATAATCTCCCTCTGCATGGTTTGTATGAGGACCTCCATACCTATCTGGCTTTGCTCCATCCCGGGTCTAGGTGGTGGTGGAGGAGCTGCTGAAGTAAATGCCCCCGGAGATTCTAGACGATAGTAGGGGTGATACCTCCTATATGTCTGGGTATCTACCTCCGAAGCATGCATGGAAGGAGGAGGGTGTATCTGACCTTCTGGAGGAACTGGCTGCGATAATGAAGCATGAAAAAGACCACTCAAGTTAATGTCAAAGTCATCCAAATTGATGTCCATATCCGTATAGTCTGGCGACGAGTGAGGCCTTTCTTCTTCTGGATGTGGACGATAATATTCCCCGTCTGTCTGAGGGTGTGAAGGTTCTCCTTCCACTGATTGCGGATGGTAGCACTCCTCATCTGTCCGAGGTTGTAGAGGCTCCTCCGCCACTGGTTGCGGATGATAATATTCCTCACCTGTCTGGGGTTGTGGAGGCTCTTCTTCCACTGGTTGCGAGCAATAGTACTCCTCATCTATCTTAGGTTGTGGAAGATCTCCCTCATCCTGAAAATGATCTTTGAATGGTGTGGCAACCGTGAGTGGAGGCAAACGGTACATCCGTCGAGTTTCTGCCATAGTAAGAAGTCTATACTCTCCTGCTTGTCCAGGCAACTTCTCAACCATACCCATACCTTTGGCAAGGGCCCAATCGACATAAATGTCTTTGTCCATAGGCTGGCCAAAAGTGTCGGGGTCGTGCCCTAGTTGTAGTAGCAACCTGGTGACTACCCCACCAATACATATCTGCGCTATAGCTCTCCAAGTCTGTCTAACCATACCGGCTATGATCTCGTGACTAATATTGAGTTGGATCCCTGTTGCCACAGCCCATAGACTCCAAATCTCTGCTGTGTTGATGGCTCTAGGACTACCAGTTCTGCCCAAGTAGCTGCTGGCTAAAACCCTCTGAACATACCTGTATACCTGTGAGCCCAATAAAGTGCTCTTCGCCGTGTTGCGGTCATAATGGGCCCCTGATGCCGCGATCATTTCCCATTGATGTGCCAAAACAACTCTGTCTGGTACTTGTACCCGATTTCCCGTCGAAAGACCCATGATCTGTGCAAAATCCTGGCGACTCATCGTATGCTCCGTATCTTGGACCCGAAAATATATAGCCTCAGGGTCTGTGTTTGATCGTGAAAGTCCCCCATACTTAAGCGTAGCCAAGAACTCCCTAGTAACCCCTGGGTAAGTGAGGAAGGCTGGTGTGAGGAAATCCGTCCAACCCATAGCTGCTAACAGCCTGCTAACTTCTTCCCACATGCCCATCTGCTCTAAGAATTTTTGGGACATAAATTTACTGGACAAGAATCGCGAATCACCTAATGATCTAAACTTCCGCCTTTGTGTAGCATCCATCCACGTTGGAGGTGGGGCACTGGCTGGTCCTTTAGATGGGGCACGTCGTGGAGGCATCCTGAAAAGAGGAAAATTTACACAATTATTCATTCCTATACAATCCTTCTGCATACCCCCTGAATTGTTGAGGTGTGCTTCCAGACCAGTTCCACTGTCTAATGCCTCCTGCAAAATTAAAACCAATATCCAAGGCAAATTATGCGTGTGAATGTGAACATGCTCATGCAAAATGTGCGCGATGCATTCATCCAGGTGGTCTGGGTATCGAAGCACAATTTCATTCTCGAGGATCTTAATTGGGATGCTCCGTGGCTTATGGGTTCCGACTCATAATCTTCTCAGTGTGAATCATCAAGTGCGCATTTTTGCCACTTGGTCAATGAGCATACAGCCCGAATTTTGATTCATGTCTAGAATTAGGCATTATCCCGTCCTAAGTGGAATCATTAGAATTTATGCTGCCTTATCTCTCCATGCATCAGAAGTCATTATTTTAAAGGTAGTGCGCCCCTTGTGGGTTTTCACAGTAGCTTTTCTTTGTGGGGAATGCGTCCTTTTGAGGATTTTCACATAACCCTATGCCTTATTTTTGCCTAGGATGGACCTAACCCATCCTAGCGGTCATTATTATTATTCTTTTTTTTTTGTAGGACAGACTGCCCATGTCCAGGTTTTCACCCTGCCCCTTGACCTAACTTTTGCTTAGAGAGCCAGTTACGGTTTTCATCTCTAACGGTCCTTTTTTTTTTTTTTTTTTTAACTAAACCCTTTGTTGGCAAAACAATGGCGAGCAATCGCACACATCTAAAAATAATGTATTACTTCTTCAGAAGTGAAGATAATGGCATCACGCAAAATGAGCATACATTCGCGTACATGTAAATGTCTCCACGTGATTTCATTATTCATGACCATTATTTAACATTAGGCTCAAAATACGAAACCACATCTAATCTCGAGATGGATCCTGAAAGCATCAAACTCCTGTTATCAATCAGCCCTCTCGGGTTTTCATGATTGACCATTTTCTCTCAGCCTTTAACTTTTGCCCAAGATGCCTTTTTCGGTTTTCACCTTGACAAGGCGCCCGATTTTAACAAGGCCGCTTTTCTTTCGGTTTTCGACCCGTGGGGCATTTATTCTCTTTATTTTTATTTTTGTCTTTAGCCATGGAACCTCTTTAATCTGTCGACGTTGACTGGTTCCTTGAACTCATTTCCGTCACTGTCCGTCAAGATTGCAGCCCCTCTGGATAATATCTTCTTCAGAACAAAAGGTCCTTCCCAAGTCGGTCTGAATTTACCACGAAAGTCTGGAACCCCCGGCCTCATTTTCTTGAAGACCAAATCTCCTTCTCTTATGGGGTGCTTTTTGACTTTCTTCCCAAAAGATCGAGCCAATCTCTTCTGGTAAACCTGATTGTGATAATAGGCCCGCATCCTATCCTCATCTAGCAAGTTCAGTTGTAGCAACCGCTGCTGCATCCATTCTATTTCTGGCAGCTGGGCCTCTGATATTACTCTCAACGATTTGAGCTCGATTTCTACTGGTAAAACTGCCTCTGTCCCATAGACTAGGGAGAAGGGGGTGGCTCCTGTCGAAGTCCTGATACTGGTCCTGTAGCCCCAGAGTGCGAAAGGTAACTTTTCTGCCTAATCCTTATAAGTCTGTACCATCTTGGCCAATATTCTTTTGACATTCTTATTCGCTGCCTCAACTGCTCCATTAGCCTGCGGTCGGTATGGAGAGGATTTGTGATGTTGGATTCCATACTTTTGGAGCATCCGCTTGGTTTCCGCCAAGAATTGTACCCCATTATCCGACACGACGTGGTGTGGGAGGCCATATCTGCATATCAAATTTCGCTCGATGAACTTGGCCATATCCCTAGCGTCCACCTTTCTGAAGGATTCAGCTTCGACCCACTTAGAGAAATAATCAATAGCAACAACAATAAACCTGTGCCCGTTAGATGCTGTAGGATGTATCTCCCCTATTATATCTATTCCCCAAGCTGCAAATGGCCATGGAGACGTCAAATTGTGTAATTCTGAAATTGGCACGTGCCTCATGTCTGCGTATTGCTGGCATAACTGGCATTACTTCACATACTTTGAACAATCAGCGTCTATTGTAATCCAATAAAATCCTTGGCACATGATCTTCTTCGCCAAGGCTAAACCGTTCATGTGGGCTCCGCAAACACCGGCATGAATTTCTTCCATAATCCTTTCAGCTTCTTTCTCTGCTAAACACCTCAATTGAATACCATCCACTTGTCTTTTGTACAGTGCCCCATCCACACTAATGAATTGAGAGGACAACTTTTTAATCATTCTTTGATCCTTCTCAGTGGCCTCTTCCGGGAAAACCGACCTCTCTAAATAATTATGGATATCGTAATACCAAGGTTTTCCATCGCCAACCTCAACATCCATCACCCTTTCAACTTCAAAGCATGGCCTATCCGAACTAAAGACCAGCACCGGCTTCATGACCACTCCTTCTAGGTTATCCCATATAGATACAAGGGTGGCTAGGGCATCAACTAATTGGTTCTCATCTCGAGGCACATGGCTAAAAGTGCAGACTTCGAATTGACTACTTAGTCTCGTCAAACACTCCACATACGGTAGCAACCGTTCTTCCTTGATGGGCCATTCACCCCTGACCTGATGGACCACTAAGGATGAGTCTCCAAAAACCTCCGCTACTTTCACCCCCACGGCTGAGAGTGCTTCTAACCCGAAGATGCAGGCTTCATACTCAGCTTCATTATTGGTGGCTCCATATCTTAACTTTTTAGCTAAGGGGAGTTTTTCACCCTCTGGGGTCACCAAAATTACTCCTACTCCAGCTCCCTTGCTATTCACTGCCCCATCGAAGTACATCTGCCACTTCTGTGCTGTGATGGCCAATACATCTTCATCAGGAAATTCGTATTCCAATTGGTCACCTTCAATCGGGTGGTTGGCTAAGAACTCCGCAACTGCCCGACCCTTAATGGTCTTTCTGGTGATATACTCCACATCAAACTCCTGCAGCAATAACAACCATCTTCCCATTTTTCCTAGCAGAGAGGGTGCCTCCTGAAGGTATCGGAGAGGATTTTGCTTTGCGACCGCCTGTACCTTGTAAGAATGGAAATAGTGCCTTAGTTTCTTTGAAGCCCAAATTACTGCTAAACAAATCTTTTCCACCTCGACATATTTGGCTTCATAAGGAAGGAATTTCTTGCTGAGGTAGTAAACCGCAAACTCAACCCCGAACTCATCTTCTTGGGCCATCATAGCGCCTACAGAATTTTCTTCTATTGCCAGATAAAGGATTAATGGCCTGGCCGGCTGCGGTGGCCGCAGAACTGGTGGGTGTAAAAGATATTCCTTGATAATATCAAAAGCTTTCTGGCAGTCATCGTTCCACCTAACTGGCTGATTCTTCCTAAGGAGCTTAAAAATCGGTTCGTATACCGAAGCAAGCTTGGAAATGAACCTGCTAATATATTGCAATTTGCCTAAAAAACTCCTAACTTCTTTTTCCTTCCGAGGCGTTGGCATCTCCCTGAATGCTTTAACCTTATCTGGGTCTACTTCAATTCCCCTTTGACTCACCACATGGCCTAACAGTTTACCCGAGCTTACCCCAAAGATGCATTTCTTAGGGTTAAGACGAAGGTTGTACTTGTCAATCCTCTGGAAGAACTTTTCCAAGGCCTCAAAATGTCCCTCTCGAGTGGCCGACTTGATCATCATGTCATCGACATATACTTCCACTTCTTTGTGGATCAAGTCATCCAAGATCTTGGTGGCCATTCTTTGGTATGTTGCTCCTGCATTCTTTAGTCCAAATGGCATAACCCGGTAGGCAAATGTGCCCCACTCAGTGATGAAGGCCGTCTTAATCTGATCCGCGATCATATTGAGGATTTGGTTGTATCCCGCATACCCATCCACGAAACTGTACATCGTGCAAGCTGCAGCACTATCGACCAGCACATCAATGTGGGGCAATGGAAAATCATCCTTCGGACATGCTTTGTTCAAATCTCAGTAGTCCACACATACCCGAACCTTTCCATCCTTTTTAGCTACAGGGACGACGTTAGCCAACCATGTTGGGTACTGAACCTCTATTAGAAACTTTGCTTCAATCTGTTTATGCACCTCTTCTTTTACTTTTTTGGCCCATTCTGGTCTGAGCCTCCTAAGCTTCTGTTTAACTGGCTTACATTCTGGATAGGTCGGAATGGCATGTTCAGCTACCTCTTGATCAATTCCTGGCATATCTTCATAGGTCCAGGCATAGACTTTTTCATATTTTTTTAATATTCTCTCAAAATTTTCACTTTCTTCAGGAGTCACATCAGATGCTATCAGGATTTCTTTTGGGTTTTCCAAAGTCCCGAGATTAAATGAGGTGGTATTAGTTGAGTTAATGTCAAATATGAATGATTCATATTCGTGATCGTGCACAATGAAATCATGAGAAACATCACACAAGTAAGCAAAGTCATTCATCTTATTAAGACACTCGAAATTACAAGCATGATTGTCAAACAGTTCAGGAGTAAAAAGTACATCAGAAAAGCTATCATTAGCGTCCTCTGCTGATACCGATGCTGAAGTTGATGGCCCAATGCCTTGGTTGTTCGCAATCTCCAGGTCCTCCAATTCTGGCATTACCACCTTAGCCTCCATTTTTCCTTTGCCTTTCACCCGCATGGCTAGCAGGCTGTCAGTAACGACCTCTTCAGGAACTTCCCGATCCTATACCAAACTTTGATTGAAAATCTCCTCATCCCAAAAACCTTCTACTGACTTGACCATTCCGTCGGACCAGTCAAAAACATCATTGAAAATCTCAAAACCTGGAGTGATCTTGCCACCAATCCACTGTGGCTCAGCCTCCCCACAATAGGCACATGCTGATGCTGCTGGCATGAAACTTTCTAAGATATGCGGGATCTCTACAAGCTTCTTCACAAGCTTATTTTTCTTAGTTTCAGCGGTATAACCCAACCCTCTTCTATCCTTTTGCCCTCTCATAGTGATAGGTGCCTGGAGCCCTTGCGAGTTTTTGCCTAAACCGGCACCCGGGAGGAAGTTCATCTTTTTCATCATACCGGCAATCGGAGCGGTCCCCTCTAGACCATCTTCTTCATCCACCACAGCCACATGGAACCCACTGAAGGGTTGATTGGAAATCCCGAGGACTGACACTTGATTATTATTGGCTGCTTTGACTGTCACGACCTGGCCTTCATAAGGGATTTTGATCATTTGGTGGAGGGAGGACGGAACCCCTCCTAGTTTGTGAAACCAAGGCCTTCCTAGTAGTACTGCGAAGTTGGCCGGGATAGGCAGGACGACAAATTCAGTTTCTGTCTCAACTGGCCCAGTTTTTACTTGTGCCTTGAAAGTCCCAGCAGCTTGTCTTCTTGAATTGTCATAGGCAGTAATGGTCAGGTCAGATTTACTCAATAGGCTCTCATTCATCCCAAAAGCAGATAATACCACTAGTGGACATACGTTGATGGAAGATCCGTCGTCCACCATGACGCAAGCCGTATGCTTCCCATTAATCTAGGCTCTGATGTACAGGGGGCGATTGTGATTGCGACCCTCAATTGGTAAGTCAGCATCGGTGTAGACTACATTTTCTCCAGATCCCCCTTTCACCATGTCCAATAACTCGGTAGGTGAAATGGTGGTAACAACTGTTGATTCACACAAGGCTTCCACTAGCTTTTGTCTGTGACTCGAAGACTGTCTCAGCAGGTCCCACACCGATATCTGAGCCGATGTCTTCTTCAGCTGTCTCATTATCCCATCCTCCTCGAGTTCCTTTTCTGCAGGCGCAGGCACTAGGTCTTGAGGCCTCTCCACCTCTGGAATCACTCTACCACTTCGGGTCACAGCTTGTACCTCTTGCACCTTCTCTTCACCCTCGGAATTCCACGCGTCCTCTAGCTCGTCAACTTTTCCATCCTCGCTTTCGCTGGTCAAGTCCCAATATTCTATCATGCCAACCTGAAGCTTCTCTTCATTAACCCCCTGCTCGGGACGAACAATGGCCACATAATCATTACCATAAAGGTCTCTTAACACATACCCTTCCGGCAGGCTTGAACCTATCATAAAAACAGGTGGGGGAACAGCATTATACCCAGCCGTCTTTTCCTTTTCCCTCTTCTCAGGATCAGAAATCTGTTTATTGTCAATCAAATCTTGAATGCCTCAGCCTCGTACAGTTGTCTGTAAGATGCCCAGTGTGTTGGTGAAATTCACAATATTCATTGTCTATGTGCCCCGGCTGCCCTTGGGTTCTACATGGCCTAGGTGGCAACGGTTGTAGTTTTCCCAATTTCATTAATCGCTTCAATACCCAGGATAAAGGTCGACCTAAGTTTGAGAAGTGCCGTTGGTTCACTCCTGTGGTTGAAACCTCGGCCGTCCTTATGATTTTATTACCATTGCTAGAACTTGCCAACTTGCTTGCCCCCAGATTACTGTAGCTCTTTCTGGCATAGGCCTCATTGCTTGTCCTCCTCGCCATGTACTCACTCTCTGCTTCTATGGCAATGTCTTTTAAAGACTCCCAATCTCTCAACCCTTTCATTTTCAATCCGTCCCTTAGATATGGGCCGGCATTCCTGACAAACAATCGAATCTGGTCAGGAGTATCTGGTTTACGCTTCATTTCCATAACCCGATTCCTCCATCGAGTGAGGTACTCGTGAAAAGATTCCCCCGGCTTTTGCTGCAGCAGCTCTAAATCTTCAGCATGATCTCCATCCTAGTACTGCAATCATACTGCTTTAAGAATTCTTCAGTCAACAAGTCCCAATCTTCTTTGGATCTTCTGTCTAACCCATGATACCAGCCGATTGCAGGCCCCGTAAGGCTCAAGCAGAAGTACTCAATTTTTTGCTTCCTGGTTAGAGTTGTCCCCTTCATTACTAATTAATACTGTTTGATGTGCGCCATGGGATCAGAAGTACCATCAAACTTAGGGATATCGGGCATCTTGAAATTAAGGGGAATTAGGTCATCACTATCCAACTCCCGGTCTTCAGGGTTCATTCCTCTCCCCACAGTCAGCATCCTTGTCATAGCTTCGAACCTCTCTTCCATTTTTTTCCACATTGCTTCCTCGACTTTAGGTGCCTTACCCTTCGTTGGGACTGGGACCTCCATGTCATCTTCAAAGGAATCATTATCAAGGTCTACAACCCTTTTTGGTTCGGGTGCACCCCTAGGTTCAATCACTAGCGAGTGTAAAATCACCGGAGGATCCTCCTTGCCCAAATCTTGCCTCTCTTGTCCCACTACAGGAGCAACTGGTGGCTGCCCAATAGGTTGGGTCATTATGGGAGCATTTGATGGTTGCCCCGCAGACTGTGTCATCATAGTGGTCAAATTTCCCATCATCGTCAACATTCTATTTTCAAATTCTTCCAATCTCTTACCCACTTCCTCAGCAACCAATGCACGAGTAGCCTCCAATTCTCTGGGAATTTCAGCCATACTTAATGTCGCTGAAGATGAAGTTTACTGCTTTCTGTATCTGACTCTTGAACTGACACCCCTCCAGGTGACCCGAAGATAGGATTCCTGATCAGCCGTCCACTAGGATCTCTAGACCACCCGAATGAATCTATGATGGCTGCATAACTCACTTTGTTAGAATGATGCGTGAATGACGTGCATGGTGCATGATCGTGAGCTATGCAACACGTCACAACCACATACAAGCAAGTAGATCCTTCCAACCTTTTAGCTCCCACACACGAAGTCAATTGGTCTCTTCCTAGGTGGGCTTAATCCGTGGGTCAACGGGGGACCCGAGGAATGCGTTAGTGTATAGTAGCACAACGTCTCTCGAGATGCGCACACATATGATTTTCGGCCCTTATGTATTTGGACACTTCAACCAAATTAAGATGAGGTTATTGAAGCTTTAAAGCTTTCCATAGAAGACCACTTAATTTGTTTGATCTTGTTTAATACACGATGACCCACGTAGCAAGCACTGTATTAAGGTACATACCACCTAGGGGAAGTATCTATTGCCATTACATGAGCTTTGGTCGAAGGCAGTGTTACTTTAGGGCTACCCAAGCATGGTCCCTGCACGACGGGTCTATCTCATCACGAGCATAACGACCGATCGGGTCACCATTTGATATACCATTTGATGGCACGAGGCTTGGGCTGGTGATTATCCTTAACACTTCCCCAAATTGAGTGAAAATGAGGTCGTGCTTCAGGAACGCACCGGGGCTAATAGAGGGACCAAACTAGCATAATTCTAAGGCTCTAGCATGAATGCAATGAAATTTAGATGAGAGATGAAATTTTAGTTTTAAAAACCCAATTATACATTTTTAACCAAGACATTTTCAGAGCAAAGTCACAAACAGTCCCCAGTGGAGTCGCCACTGTAACGCGCGCCGGAACCAGCAAGGCCCTCGTCGGGAATCCACTTTAGGATTCGAGGGATTGGTTCGCGTCTTTTTCGATCTTAAGTGTTATGAGATATTTTTCGGCACCTCCTTTCACAATAGAACATTGAAAAGGACCATCCATCGCCATAACACCTTTAGGTACTTTTGAGGTATTTTGGAGCCGCCACCCAATTTACGAGTAATTGGGAAAATTTAACCTCTTATCGGTCTAAACCAGAGATGGTGTTCGGAACTTCACACTTATTTATGTCTTGATTAATTATAAATGAGCTTTTAAATTACAAAATTTTATCCCTCCTCTCACACGATTAATGCATTGAATTTAAAGCGCACATCAATCACATATGAAATGATAAATAAAAATGAAAATAATGACAAAATTAAATTACAACAAAACTAGGGGCGGAATACAACCCCCATTGTAAATAAAATATAAATCATGCATAAAACGGGGTATTTATTAATATTGAGGACGTTGGTCCTCTCATGCACAATTAAAGAAAATCATTTTAAAGTGACAATTTATTTTGGATGGAAAACTAGGACGTTGGTCCCATTTTATTAGAAAATCCAATTTTATTTGTAGAAATATTTTTGTGTGATTTTTGATTAAGCGTGCATAAAATAAATGGTTTAATTAATTATTACATGCCAAATAACTCAGTAAAACAAACAAAAAATAACAAGTACAATAAAAATAATAATAATTCTCCGGTCTCCTCTTCCATTCGCACGGACGCTCAAACAGGGGAACACAAGAATTTGACACAAGGAAAAACAAACACAGGTAAAATTGATGTTAGTGTCCAAACAAAATTCAATTAAACAAAAATAATGAACTAGGTAAAATATGCATATTGAGTGACTAGTAAATTAGATGACACATGAAGCTAAGTTGACATATTAAAATATTACGTTAAATGGTAAAAACAATAACAATAATAGCAATAATAATAACAATAATATTAAATAAATAGTGATAATGACGACAAAGACGACAAGAATAATAATAATAATAATGATAATAATGATAATGTGTAATGATAAATAATGACAATAGTAATATTAATGAAAATAACAATAATAATAGTAATGATGATAATAATAATAATGACGAACGATGAAATGAAACGATGGAAAAAATAATATTAGAAACCTTAGATCTATGTAAGAAAACACAGAAAATAATTAAAAACCAAACAAATGCAAAGGTCCACATGGTTAACAATTAATTAGCAAGGGTTATATTAAAAATGTATATAATGATGATGATAAAAATAAATATTAATTCTTATGATGATAAGAACGATAATAAAAATAATAAGCCAATGAAATCAAGTGAATAAATAAAAGGAAAAACATGCATCACGCGGTAATAACATTTAAGCATACAAAATTATAAAAGGGTGATAATAAAAGAGAAAATCATACAAATCCCGTTTTTATCATTATATAGATCTATCCATTTTTATGCCAACGACAAAATGAGAAGATGAATATTCATGCTAAAAAGATAGATCTCAAATCAAAAAAATACATACATGTATTAATTCACAAAAATAACAACATAACATAACTTAAGATAAATTAACATGAATAAATTGAAGTAAAAATGAGATGAAAAATAGGTCCAAGAATCTTTACCCTCATAGTTAAATGATATTGAAGAAAGATAGTCCGATCTAATCTCTTGTCAAGATCCGAAAATTAACTCGAAAATGTGTTCAAGTAAATCTTGAGTTTATGTCTAAAAAACTCAAGAACACCAACAAGAAAAATGATTTGATTTTTTTTTTGTTTGATATGTGATCTGAAAATTCAAGTTAAGGAATTGATTTTCCTCTCTCAAAGGTTTCAAGATCAATCAAAATTTTTAGAGATAAAAAAACTAGAGTGAAATTTAAGATGAAAACTTGTAGAGTAAAAGAAAAGAATTAAGAGAATTGAAGAAATATTTTTTGTTTTGGAGAATAATAAAAGATGAAATCCAAGAACCTTGAACCCTTTTGTTTTTTCCAGCAAACTCCACTAACTCCCCTCAAGAATCTCTTCCCAAAATGACTTAGGAAAAAATCTATTTTAGAGAGAATTTTCTTACTCTTTCAAAACCAATTTTTTCTCCTTTTTCTCCCAAATGAAATCTCACTCACGTAAAACCTACCATCCTCTGCCCTCTCCAGCTCCCCTCAGATTTCCCCAAGATTCCCCCTCACAAATTTTCAACAAAACACACTCAAAAATCCAAAATTAAATCCCTAAAGTCAAATTTGGACAATTAACATTTTTATTTATTTTTAATTGTTTTTGTCATTTTCTGAATTTTAATTCCCACCCTATTTGACCAATATTTATTAAATTTAATAAAATCTAAAAAAAATAAGAAGGAAAAATTATTTTTTTAGCCTAAAAAGTGAAAAACATTAATTTCGGCGGAAATGGGCGGTTGCGGCGGGGACTGGGCAGGATCGGCGAGATTTCTCGCCGATCCTGGGCGAGCTGGCGCGCAGCGTGAGCATCTCGCTGCGCGCAGCGGGGCTTTAGCGACGCGCAACGGCGCGTCGCTCTTTCTCGCGCAGCGGGCGCTGCGCATCGCCCAGCGCTAGTGCGCTGCCGCAAACGCGCCGCCGCTCCCGATATTCGCGATATATTTTTTTTTTTCAAATTTAATTTTTTTTTTCAGAAAATATAATAAAATGAAATACAAAAACATGAATAAAAATAAAAATACAAATAAAAATAAAAATAAAAATAAAAATGAACACTTTAAAAGAATTTTGAGGAAAATAAAAGGACTTGACAAAGAAATGACCGATTCCTATTTTCTTGCTCATGAATTGGTCTTTATTTTCATCATCGGGTAATCCTAATCTTGGACCGACTCGGGACCTGGTGTCTACATTATGATAAAAAAAACTTACCTGCTTGCCCCCGGCATGGCGTGCAGGAATAGGCTTGCTTCCTGCTCAAAGGCTTCAAATTTCGCCTCTTCAGAGGACTTTGAGATCTTTGCTTTCTCAGAGGACTTAAAAATTTTGCCCACTCAGATGACTTTGAGATTGTGCCTCCTCAAAAGACTTTTAGATTTTGCCTCGTCTCTTCGGAGGACTTAGAAATTTTGCCCCCTCAGAGGACTTTGAGATTTTTTTTCTTTTTATGCCTCTTCAGAGGACTTTGAGAGGAGTGTCGAGCACCATGTATGCATGGAATGCATGTGAGAAGCTATGCATGCAAATGTTCAAGCATGAGAAATGTATGCAGAGGGATAAGAATCGCCTCTTGAGAGGACTTAGAGAACTGATTGCCCCGGAGAGGACTTAGGTTGATTAAGAATCGCCTTTTCAGAAGGCTTGAGAATTGCCTTTTGAGAAGGCTTTGGAGGTTCGCCTCTTGAGGGTTTAGAGATTTGCCTCTTGAGAGGGCTTTGAGATTTGTCAGCTTGTCTATGTGGGACTGATGTATACTATCTAGTGTGTGTTGGACACCATGTATGCATGGAATGCTTGTGAAAAGCTATGCATTTATGAAATGACATGCAACGGACTATGATCCTGAAATGCTTATGCGTATGTCATATATGCTAATGGCTTATACCCATGTGGAAGATTATGGAACATGTGCTAAGAATCGTTATTCTAACATGTTTGCAAATGATCATGAATGAGAGAGACATGCAAAAGTTCATGCATGATAAATATATAAAAGGGATTATGTATGCAAACTATGTGCAAATGACCATGCATGCAAATGATCATGCATGTGGTAAAGAGTCATTCATCGGCATAGATGTAAAAAATCATATGCAAAGACAGGTGGGATATGTTATATACATGAAAGCTATGTAAGGAATTGGGTGTGTGCGATGTGTGCACATACAACTATGTGTATGAAACATATGTAGGAAAAATCACATATATGTGTATTGAATGCATGCGAAAAATGCAAGATGCTGGCAAAGGACATGCGTCAAAAGCACTTATGAAATGTATTCGCCAAAGCTCTTATGCCAAAAGACATGCACCAAGAATTGTACATGTAAAACTATCTATTGAGAATATTTGCTACAATTATGTGTAAAAACATTTGCAGAAAGCATATGTACAAGGGATGTTGCTGAGGTACAAGCAAAGTATCATTTTTATGAGTAGTGATAAGAAATACCCCAAGGTTGTAAAATGAGTGCAACCTATTAGGTACCTCAAATTCGATTTTCTAACTGCCTTTAAGCATACTGAATGAACCACATTTTCAACTGATTCAATCTCATCAAAAGAATTCGGGAGTCATTCCCAATGAAGTGCAAGAAAGTAAACATGTAAGTATCGATGTTTACTAAATCAGCCTGTGAATACGAGGCATACCATGCGATCTCTGTGTGTATGTGCAAGGGCCAAAACAGGATTTTTCATTTTTCAAAAGCAAATTCTAATTGCAACTTTGGAGACGAGACGAGACTCGAATGCAAATGCACTCGTGGCTTCCCGCTTGAAGCTCAAGAGACACCATACGCCTCTTCCTATGTACCAAACCTTACTAGAAGGTCATCTCCGCTAGTTAGATAAGGCCAAACCAAGAATCAATAGGTCTTACTTTGGTTGTAACGTTAGGCTCAGGTAGGTGGTTATCAAAGGAGGATCAGGTCACTAGAGAAAAATGGCCGCAGCGTTCATTCAACGGATGGAAGGACCATTCCCAACTCCAATTATATACTATCTAGATACTCTTGATTTTGAATTTGGTAATACTGGATCTCATCAAGCTCAGCATAAAAATTAAGCTAAGAAATATAGCTACTGAATTCATCACGGGGTATTACCATGAGGTCTACGTTTTTTTTTCTTTTTTCTTTTTTTCTTTTTCTTCAATTTCTTTTTTTTTTCATTTTTTTTTTGCTTTATTTTTTTTTCTTCGCAAGCTCATGTCTCTAACTACACAAAAGGTTTATCGATGATTCAAACCCCTTTCCAAAAGTGTAGCCCAAAAATTATTGATGATTGAAAATTTTTCAAGGGGTAAACCCATCCTTATCAGGGTGATTTCTGGCAACCCAAAAAAATTATCACTGATTGAGATTCTCTTTTTCAAAGTGCTCTCCTTCTTCATCAGGATGATATTGATAGCTCAAAGAATTATCGACATTTGAAGTTCTTTTCTCGAAGCGCAGACCCCTCCATATCAGGGTGATTATTGATGGCCCAAAGGATTGCCAATGATCAAGTCTCAAAGATCATCAGTGATTAAAAATCTCTTTCAGAAGTGTAAACCCACTTTTGCTGGGACAATTTTTGATAGTTCAAGAGAATATCGTAAAGTGCATCCATCTTTACTAGAGCGGCCATTCTTCTAAGGGGAAGCCAAAATCATTTTAGGCGAAAGGTAATTCTAATGTGTGTAACAACAAAACTGGCACGCATTTAGCATACCAAAATAAAGGCTCAAGGGGCTAGCAAGCGATTATAACACGAGGGTAGGAAATGGTCATTTAGAGAGCTATACAAAGAAATGGTGCCTAAATCATTTTCTAGATTCAGCCTTATCGACGAGTCGCTTTGACGGGTAATCGGAAAGGTTCTAGTGCTCTTAGTGAGTTTTCATCCAATCCCCTAGTTGCAACTAGTTTTTTTTTCAGTTTATTTTTAAAACGGGCCAAAAGTGCTCTGAACTTAGAAATGACATGGTATGATCAAATATCTTCATGTGATCTAGCTCTTAAAGACCAAACATATATACTCCTTACTTAATTCAAAGTGGAATGAAACTCAGATTTCTAGAGTTAAGATCAAATCCATTCATAGTTGAGAACTAATTAGGCAGAGTCGAACTTTGAATCAAAGGTACCTTAATAAGGTGCAAACATGTCAGCGTTTTAGGATACAGCTTAACACAAAAATATTTTTAATCTATCAAAAATGTATATGTACAAAAATTGTGTAGGCACAAAGAATTTTTTTTTTCTTTTTTTTTTATAAAATATGCACAAACATTGCAAATCATGTATATTGAATGGCATATGCAATAGCGTCATGTACATTAGCAATGCGCGTAAGGATCTGTATGTGCGAAACATGTGTAAAAACATTTGTATAAAAAATGCGTACATGAAATATGTGCAAAGATGTTTGTGTAAAACACCTGCGAAAAAATATGAGTGTGTAAACACTGCATGATAAATGATGTGCATACATAAATTTGCAATGTATATGCATACGATGAAAGTATGAGTACAACCTATGGCACAGTATGGGGATGAATGTTCATGATATATGGTACATGTGAACATGGCATAATTTAGACATGATAGAGATATGTATGCAAGATGACGACGTGATGTAGAATGAAGATGATCTGGCACAAAAATGTGCGCCAATGAGTTCGAGGAGTGGCAAAACTCATATTTATATAAGTGCAGAACATATACAAATAATGCACATGAGATGGGACACAATATGAGAATGATTGTGTACAGTGAGCAGAGTATGCGTGCAATACAAGGTATGCAATGAAAGTGTCTGCACGAAACAAATAGCGTTCACAAAGTATGAGTATTTACATGGTATGAGCATGCAAGACATGCATTGGTATATACAATGACTAACATGCATGATGAAGAAATTATATGTACATGGCATAATTCATGTATGATAGTACATGTTCATGATATGGTATACAATGTGAAAAATGCAAGGTATTTTCTGTGTTTGATGTCTAGTCTAATGAAGTATGTTAATGTGTGCACACTATGACATGCAGCAGTATATGTATGTTCCAGGGCACAATGTTAATGTACATGTGTAATGTGAGCATACGGATATGTACATGCTATGACACATGGTGAATGCATTTTTTGATTTGATTTTATTATCTTATACATGTCATGGTGGTAGTATGTCTGTGTGCTATGATGCATGCCAATACGTACCTTCAGAGATGTAGGCTATATGTACTGATTATGGTGCATGAATAATGCGCAATACATGGTCATGTTGTTCAACAATAATATATAACGTCTAACAGAAATGACAATGATACATTGAGATATGTGACAAACTATATGCAGGATAATATGCACATGTAATAGTTTTATGCACAGGAAAGTACGTATATAGAGAGGAAATAATAAAAAATTATTTGTGTATGAATGATACATTGAAACTCAAGAAAAACTATACACAGGATGATGAACAATCCTTCAGCCATAGCGCCCATCACATCTAGCATCCTTCGTTCGAAATCTTCTAGCCTTCTCGCAAGATCTTGAGTAATCAAAGTTCTAGACTCTCCTGTCACAGTGGATGATTCACTGATTGTTGAGAGTGACTCAGAATCCCAACCAAGCACTATTTCTAGCAATCCAAAGGGCTAGTCCGTTCTTATTAGTCAACCGTCAGGACCTCTAATCCACTTGGATAAATTTATGATGGCTGAAATATTCAAATTGTTAGAATAATGCATGGATGATAATATACAATACGTGATTATAAACAATCACATGCAAGCAAATAGAACCTTCCAACCTTATTGCCCTCACACACGAGGTCGTGCGATCTCTTTCCTAGGCGAGATTGGCCCATGGGTTAACAGGGAACCCAATAGGTGCGTATGGTGCACGGTGAAAAACCGGCAGTATAACCTCTCTTAAGTAATGCACAAGCGCATGGGTTATGATCATCATGTATTTAGACAGTCCGAATAAATTGACACGAACCTATTGGGGCATGAAAGCCTTTGATTAAATGATTAGTCAAATTATCTGAATTTGTCCAATACATATTGATCCATATAACAAGCAAGGTATTATGGTTCATACCACTTAGAGAAAGTATCTATTGCCATTACACGGGCTTTTGTCATGGGTGATGAAACTTTAGAGCTACCCAAGCATGATCCCTGCCGACGGGTCTAGCTCATCACGAGCATAACGACCGATCGGGTCACCATTTTAATATACCTTAATGGTACGAGACTTGGGCTGGTGATTATCCTTAACACTTCCCCAAATTGAGTGAAAATGAGGAGGTGCTTCAGGAACGCACCGGGGCTAGAAGAGGGACCAAACGAGCGTATTCTAAGGCTCTAATGATATGCAAATGCAAATTTGAGAGAAAGCGAATTTATGAATTAAATTTTAATCATAAATGTTAAAAGAGGTATTTTCAAATCGAAACCTCGAACCATAAACGTCCCCAGTGGAGTCGCCACTGTGACGCGCGCTGGATCCCGATGCGCCGCCCTTTCGGACCGCCCGCACGTGGGCGATCGGGGCATTTGCGGGTCCGTTGACAGCTTGCGATGAATCGCAAGTGCGTCTATGTTGAGCAACACGGAGGTTTCATGGAGTCGCCACCCAATAGAACATTGAGAAAGTTTCTCTCGCCTCGGAGAGCCTAAGACTGCGCTTGGTACCCATTTTGGGCCAGCCAGAGGGGTCATAGAAGGTGAACCTCTCACCCTAAGGAGCCTAGGGTTAGCGCCAAAGTCTCGTGACCCAAGAAGTATATTGGAGGATAACCTCTAACCTCTCGAGCCCAAAGACCAGAGCTGGGTCCGGGATTTCTCATCTATTTCTACCTCAATTATGTTATGATCAAATTTTAATTATCATTGATTCGCTCTCTCTCCACGCAATGCAATTAATCAAAGGCGCATTTATTCACATTCAGAAAGCAATAAATGAGCAAAATAAATATCAAAGCGATAAATTACAATAATACTAGGAGCGGAATACAACTCCCATTTATAAATGTACTATACATGCATAAATCGGGATATTCATTTAGATGGGAACATTGGTTCCAGACTAATTATTACAAAAGATATAAGATTATTGAATAAATTTAAATCTTTGTTTGGGATGAGAACTAGGACATTGGTCCAGTTTTGTTAACCAATATTTTATTTGGTAGAAAACATTTGTGTGGTGGTTCTTTTTAAGAGCGGTCGAAAATCATTTTATTATTACAGACCACAAATACGTAAAATGCAATAAAATAGTAATTACATATTTCTAAATAAATAAATAAATTGATACATAAATAATTGCATAAACAAATAATAATAATAATAACAATAATCAATAATGATAATATGCTAACAACAATAATAATAATCACACAACAATAATAATATCAATAACAATTAGAATATGAACAATTAATAATAATAATAATAATAATAACAAATGATAATGATAATAATATGTAAAAACAGAAAAATAAATAATAATAATAATAAATATAATAATAAAAATAACAATTAATTAATAATAATCATATAATAGCAATAATAATATTAAAAATATAAATTAACAGAAATTAAATAAATAATAATAATAATAATAATAATAATAATAACAGAAATATAAATATTAAATAATATAATAAAAACAGAATTATAAATAAATATTAATAATAATAATAAATAAATAATAATATTAATTAATATTAATTAATAATATATTAAAATAAATAAATATAGGCTCACCGGATTTCCCTCGCCGGAGAGTCGTCGGAGCGGCCGTTGGGGGCACCGCCAACACCGGATGGTAGATCGGAGCGCTGGGAGTCTCGCGCCGGTGGTCACGCGCCGGAATGTCGCCGGAGGAGGCCGGAGCTCGCCTTGAAGCCGCGCGGTTCTTCCTCGCCGATCTCCTCCACGCCGGCGCTGATGGCTAATCGGAGACCGTCTTTCGGTGCGCCGGGGTCTGCTCTCCACCATGGCGGGGCGCGTGCGGCGATCGGTGGCCGGAGCTGGCCGGCGGAGGCCTCGCCTCCTCCCTCTCTCTTTTCTCCTTTGCGTCGTCTCTGTTCCTCCCCGCCGATCTCCTCCACGCCGGCGCTGATGGCTGATCGGAGACCGTCTTTCGATGCGCCGGGGTCTGCTCTCCACCGTGGCGGGGCGCGTGCGGCGATCGGTGGCCGGAGCTGGCCGGCGGAGGCCTCGCCTCCTCTCTCTCTCTTTTCTTCCTCTTTCCCTTGGTTCCGGCGTCGTTTCCTGCGTTGGCTGGTCCCTGGTCTGCTCCTCTCTTCTCCCTTTCTTTTCTTTTCTTTTTCCTTTCCTTTTCTTTTCTTTTTCTTTCTCTCTTTCTTGGCTCTTTCTTTCTCTTCTCTCTTGATCTGCCGAGCCCCCCTTGATTTTGCTCATTATTTTCTATTTGTACCCTCAAATTAGGGCTAAGGGTGCACATGTTAATTTCCTCCTTTTCTTTTTTCATTTTCATACTTTAATTAATTAAATAACACACATTAATTAATTTAAACATTAATTAAACATTACATATTAATTACATTACATATTTTGCATCATAATATAATTAATCTATTTAATATATCATATAATTTTTCTAATTAATTAAATAACTCACATATTAACTAATTAATCTTTAATATTTCATGCATTTTAATTGTCTAATTAAACTTACAATATTAATAAATTAAATTAACCCAACATTAATAATTAACTTCTAATTTTATCTAATCTATATTATATATTTTTATTTTTTCGGAGGGAATTACTAAGGACCCAAAATCACTTTTTGACATCAAACCCGACTCGGGACCCGGTGTCTACAGTAGGCATAATACTGATCCACTCGATGATCGAGACATCCCAACTTCTTACGAGTTTAGCAGGCATTGACTGTAACTTACCTTCTTTCATCAACTTTTTAAGTACCCAGGATAATGATTTGCATAGGTTAAAATAATGCCTTTGGTTTGTTTCGGTAACTGCTACATCTACCATGTTTCCAGTTCGATTTCCATTGTCGGGCCCTGCTGACTTTCCTGCCCCCTGATTACCTTAATTTCTTCGGGTATAATTGTCATTGCTGGCCTTCCATGCTAAATATTCTCCTTTAGTTTATATGGCTATGCTTTCAAGGACTCCCAGTCCTTTAGCCCCTTCATCTTTAGCACCTCTCTCAATTATGGGCTAGCATTCCTAATGAATAATCTAATCTGATCTGGGGTATCAAGTTTACGCTTCATCTCCATGACCTGATTCCTCTACTGAGTGAGATATTCATGAAAAGATTCTCCCGACTTCTGTTGCAGCAACTCTAGATCCTTCAGTGTAATCTCCATCCTTATACTGCAGTCATACTGCCTAAGGAACTCCTCAGTAAATAAGTCCCAATCCTCCTTGGACCTCCTATCCAACCCATGGTAACAATCAATCACAGCCCCTATGAGACTTAGGCAGAAATATTCTATCTTCTGCTTCTTAGTTAAGGTTATTCCCTTCATTACTAGTGAATACTACTTTATGTATGCCGAAGGATCGGAGGTACCATCAAACTTAGGGATGTCAGGTATTTTAAAGTCTTGGGGGATTAGATTATCACCATCTAATTCTCAGTCTTCAGGGTTCATTCTCCTTCCCACAGCCAGCATCCGTGTCATTGCTTCAAACTTTTTCTCTATTTTTTTCCACATCATCTCCTCTAGCTTGGGCGCCTTTCCCCTTATTACCACAGGCTCCTCTTGCTCTTCTTCAAAGAAATCCTGGTCAGGGTGATGATAAACCCTCCTTTGCTCGAAAGGTGGTGCACCCTTGGGCTCTGTTGTTGGTAGATCTACTGCTGCTGGGGGACCTTCTCCAATTAGCTCTTGTTAACCTTGCCCCCCAACAGGAGCAGCAGGTTATTGCCCAGCAAACGATGTCACTGCAGCGGTTAAGTTCCCCATCATTGTCATAATTTGATTCTCAAACTCTTCTAGCCTTCTGCTCACTTCCTCAACATTCATGGCACGAGTTGCATTAGATTCTCTTGGTGGGTTAGCCATATTGATTTATGTTGAAAACTCTGAAGAATACGTCTCACTGCTATCTAAAAGCGACTCTAAACCAAAATCTGACACTAATTTCGGTAGTTTAGAGAATGGTTCCTTCTTAGTTGACCGTCGGGACACCTAGACCACTTGGACGAAGCTATGATGGCTGTAAAATACAAGATGTTGGGATGATGCATGAGTGTGATACAGTGCATGGTCGTGTTGATACAGCATAAATAAATACATGCAAGCAGATAGATCCTTCTAACATTGTCTCTCCCACACATGAGGTTATGCGGTCTCTTTCCTAGGTGAGCTTAGCCCAAGGGTTACCAGGGAACCCAATGGATGCGTATGGTGAGCGGTGAAAAACTGGCTGCATAACATCTCTTTATTTAAAGTGCATATGTATGGGTTTTGGCCATTATGTATTTGAACACTTCAATCAAATTAAGGTGGGCTCAACGGGGCATGAAAGCCTTTGATAAAAGACCATTTAATTTGGTTGATTTTATTCAATATATAATGGCCCACAAAAGATTTAATCAAAGGTGATGATACTTTAGGGCTACCCAAGCATGGTCCCTGCCAAGGGGTTTAGCTCATCGCGAGCATAACGACCAATCGGGTCTCCATTTGATATACTAAGAGGTACTGGACTTGGGCCGGTGATTATCCTTAACACTTTCCTATATTTAGTGAACCTAGGGTTGTGCTTGGGGAAGACACCGGGGTAAAAATAGGGACTATCTAGTATAATTCTAAGGCTCTGGCATGGATGCAATGCAATTTTTTGAAAAAAAAATAGAATTTTAATTTTAAAAACTCAATTATATTCTATTAACCAAGACACTTTCGAAGCAAAGTCTCGAAGTTCCCAGTGGAATCGCCACTGTGACGCGCGTCGATCCCTCTTATGTTTTCACGGAGGGCCCGCTTTTAGGTTTCGAGAGGGTTCGCATCTAAATCTTATATAATATGAGATATTTTAGAATCCCTACCCCATAGAACATTGTGAAAGTTCATTTAATCCCATGAAACCTTTAGGCACTTTTGGGGTATTTTGGAGTCTCCAATTTAAAATTGAAAAAGTTCGTCTAACTTTAGGGTCTAAACCAGAGAAAGATTCGAAACTTCACACTTATTACTGCCTTAGTTAATTATAAATGAGTTTTTAATATTAAATTTTGATCTCTCTCTCACACGTCATGCAATTTAATTAAGGCGCACATCAAGCATCGGAGAAAGCTATAAATAAATAAAATAAAATAAACTACAAAAATAAATTACAAGATGAAAATTGGGACAAAAATACAATCCCCAAAAAAGAAAGCCAAAATAGAAAAAAAAAATAAATGACAAGCATAAAATGGGGTATTAATTAGGATAGGAACATTGGTTCCTTCAAGCACAATTAAAAACTTAAGGAGTTATTTTTAGACATCTATTGAAAAAACTAGGATGAGTGATCTCATTTCATGAAAATTAACTCTTCTTTTAAAATGGACATTTTATTGGCAAAAATGAGGACATTGGTCCTATTTTATTAGAAAATTGCCCAAATCATTAATAAAAATATTTTTGTGATTTTCTTTTTACTGCGTATAAAATAGAATAAGTTATTACAAATTACATGGAAAAATAAAGAAAAATAAGTAAAATAATAGAAATATGAACCAAACCAAAAAAAAAGGAGCCTCCGATCTCCTGAATCTCTTCATTCGCACATAAGAACACTCAAACAAAGGAAAAAACAAGAATTGTAAACAAAAAAAAAATTAAAATTAATGTCAGCAAATAAATCTAAAATTAATTTAATCAAATAAAATAATAAATATAAATATTATAAGGCAAAAATAATATTAAAATCATACAAAAATATATATCATGCGAATATGGATTGAAAAGCATCAGAAACAAGAAAAAAATAAATTAAAAGGGCACAAAAGAACATAATAGAGGTGAGTGGCGGCCACTCCACGAGGGGCGGGCAAGCCACCCCTCACCTCCTTCCCGCCCCTCGAGGGCAAGGAGGTGAGAAAAGCCCACAGTATACTTTCTTCGAATTTTCAATTCAAAACAACATTATCTCATGTAATTTTCACATATTTTCACGCGTTTTCATGCTAGATATTTGAAATAACATCTAGATATACAAATTAAAACATGAAAATAAACAAAATATCACATATCAATAAAGCTCTCAAAGTGTTCATCAATGGTAGAAAGTAAAGAAAATAACAATTAAAAATATGTGTTTGGGACCCATAAATTTACCCTCATAATGATTAATTATCAGAAAGATAAATCGTGAATCGTTTCCTTGTAAAGATTCACAAAAATCAAACAGAAAAATAAAAAAAGTTTGAGTTCTCTCTCTCTCTAAAAAACTCAAAAATTTGTTAAAACAAACAAAATAAGTCTCTGTCTCAAGAAAAGAGAATCAATTTTTCTATCTCAAGCACTATTCTTGGATCAAAGGTTGAAACTCTGATCAAAATCAGAAGAAGAAAAATCGTTTTCTCTTTTCTTAAAAATCAAAAAAATCACAAATTGAAACCTTCTCCTTTTCTCTCACTAAAATTCTATTTATATCCTTCTTAAACAAAACCTAGAGATTTTAGGAAAAGATTAAGTTAAATTAATCCAAACTTCCTATTTTGAAATAAAAATCTGAAATTATCTCCTAAAAATCCCAAAAATTAATGTTAGAATCCAATTCAAAATCAAATTCCTTAATTTTAAGGGCCAAAATGCGAGATGGGGGAAGCAAATAACGAGGGGTGACCTCGTGCTGCGCACATGCCAAGGGCAGCCTTGCGATGCGCATGCGCCCCAGGGCTGCCCCCTAGCGCGACTCACCCCTCGTATATTCGTGAATGGCGCCCTAAAGCTGCGTGCGTGCAAAGGGTGCTCAGTCACGCGACCTGCCCCTGTAAGGAGCGGACGCAAGCATGAGGGGTGCTGCCTCCTGCAGCCCGCCCCTACGGGTGCAAGCAACTGTGCGAGGGGTACCCTTTCGCGAAGGGCGGCCCCCTAACCCCGTCCCCTGTGAGGGGTGGGCCACAAACATCAGCACAAAATTTTCTTTTTAAAAAAAGGATCTTGACAAGTAAATATCAATTCCCACCTTCTTGCCTGTGAATAGGTATTAATTTTATCACTAGGTAACCCTTATCTAGGCTGCCTCGGGACCCGGTGTCTATAGTTATTAGCATGATTGATCCCCTAGTTTGCTCGAATAGGTCATCGTTAGTGTGGAGTTAGGCTCGCCTCTTCTTAACTTGGAACAAGCTAGGGTTATCTTGTCTTAGCTTGGAATGAGAGGAACTCCGACCAGTTTGGGGGAGTGTATCCTCGATCTTTGAAGGCTTAAGAGGAATAGGCTCTTCTTGCTGCATGTCTTCCATTTTGTTCAATTGGTTATCGATAAGTGGAAGATACAACAATTTTATTGCCTTCTCTAATGTCTTTTTTGATCGAGCGACATCCATGGAGCTCGTGCATTGGCAGCTCAACAGGCTCTATGTGATTCGAGAAGCAAATTTCCTTTATGTTCCTCCTTCTGGTTTATCAGGTTCTTCTTCCTGAGTAAGCAGAGGTGTTGGTATAATTGGGGGTTATCTTCCAATCCTACCTCTGAGATGACTGGAATTCTGAGTCGATTCAATGGGGTGGTGTCCCCATTTGTGTTAATCCTCTAGCTTAGCCTCAACTTTTATTTGGCCATTTCTTCTTACTGCGAGTATAGGCAATCCTTTGGTTTGCTTACGGTTTCCTTTCGATAGCTAGACAGTTGCATGGAGCATCAGGCATTTCATCTTGACTTAGAATGAGAGGAGGACTCATTGTTCTATATGTTTTCCTCTAATCGGATAATATATGTGGAGTCTGATGATCGTTCAACTTAAGCTTTCATTATTTTATCTTTCTCTAAAAGGGGTTTGTGCAATTACTGGAGGGATGATTCATCTCCTTTGCAAGAGAAAGGGAAAAGATTTGAGGAGGGATATTTTGTCCCCATTGAAAGTCACACGATCGGTTCGTAACCCTCAAAAGGATGTTACTTCTCTTGGATAGCTACCGATCGAAATCAATGATGAGTTATAGATCGTTGTTTATTATTTCAACAACTGAGATATTGTCATGAAATTTTCTTTGAATGTTTTCACAACACCTTCATGGATAGAGCCTTGTGTGGCTTCTTTCCAAATCTATTTGAGGCTTGCTCTTTGAGGTCATTTCTTCCTCTTTTGTGCGAGGACCTTTTGACAATTGTGCTAATCATTTTAGCACTCGAAGTTCGACTTATCTGTCTTTCTAGAGGAAGATTCGAAGGGAACCTTTTAAACTGGTGTTAGGAATATTTTCAGAAACTCGGCTTCCAGAAACTTTTCTATCTCTTCCCTCAACGAATTGCATTCATTGGTCACGTGACCGATTTCTCTGTGGAACTCGCAATATTGTCTCTTATCTCTTAGGGTGAGTGTACAGTCGGATAACCTCTTCGACCAGTTAATCTTGCTGAGGTTTTCTTTGATCCACATCAAGATGCTGGCAAGGTCAGAATTGAGCAGAGTATAGGTCTCGCTAGATTACTATCATGGTATTTGGACCTTCTCTGATTCCTTCCTCCTACTTGCACTTTTTGGGGCAGATAGCTTTTCACCGCCTTTAAATTTCTTCTCTATCCTTCTAACCGGGCATTGTAGCCTGTCTGGTAGGCTGGGCAGAAACTGCAAATGATCGGCCATACTCATCAGAGGCTGCATTTGGTGGGCCATACTCGTAGGGTATTGTAATTTTTGTCTGCTCTTATCCTTTCTCCATCGGCTTTAATGGCCTCATTCATCTGGATGAACGACATAGCTCTATCCATCAAGTCAACAAAATCCACGGGTGGCCTGACCTTGAGGGAGTTAGATAGAGGCCAGACCTGTATACTTCTGCTTAGGGTGCTTAAGGCTGCCTCAAAGCATAAATCAAGAATTTCTAAATCCATTGCCCAAATCCTGTCGATGTAGTCTTGAAGATTTTCATTGATTTTTTTAGACAAGCTACACAGGTCATCGATCGTCTTTTCTACTCGGGCTTGAGGGAACCTTGTCACAAAAAGATCATGAATCTGCTCGAAGTAGGAGATCGATTCTTGGGGAAGGTTGTTAAACCAATCTAGGGCTTCATCTGCCAATGTTATAGGGAAAACTCTATAAAAGATCCGATCAATAAAAGAATACATCTAGATTTGTGTCAGGTATTCAGAGATGTGGGTCTTTGGGTTGGATTTGCTCGTATATTTGAGCATTCTTATTTTCTTGGGCTTGACGGGCAGTTTGGCTTCTCTGATTTTTCGGCAAAAAGGGGAGGCATCATTGTTGCCAAATAGAGGTCCACTAGTTGGGACATATGCATGTGGTGAGTCATCTCCTGCAAGGGCCAAGGGTATCTGTGACCGCTTTGCAATATATGAGGGATCGTATGCACAAAGAGCAGGATTCTTGCTAACTAAGAACATTTTTTCTTTCCTTTTGTCTCTTCTGCTAGTCTGGCAAGCATTAGAAGATGGGTCGAATTTGCCGTGGCCTTTAGCTTCTGGATCTGTTATTATGATCCTTTGGCTTCTTTGTTTTTCTCTTCCTTTTCCATCATCAACCTTTGAGACACTAGATGAGGTCTGAGGCTGCTTGTCCTTTTGGACGGATTGCATGATAGTTTTCCCGAAGTCACTAAGGATTTCTCTCAAATATTTCATGGTGATAGGAGTGTTGTCTGGCTATGCCATGAACTCTTCGAGTGCAGGAATAAGATAATCATGAATGAGGGATCCCTCAGGTTTATCCCGCCCACAGTTGGATGTTGATCCACCTCAGTTGTCACTAGTCTGATTATTTCTCTCTTATCCGGAGTGTCTTGCACGTCTAAAACCTACTATAGACTCTCAATGAAAGCACTAAATGATAATTCCTGAGTTGATAGAAATTGTGTGAGCAAGGCCGGGTGGTAGTTCTGCATGAACCGTTCAGATTCTTTGTATCTGCAAAAAATGCTTGCCCGGTTTGACTGGGCATTAACACTCCAAATCTTAAGTCAGTAGTGTTAGAAAGGGAATGTAGTAAGAGAAATTCTCAGAATTCAAATGTGTTGCCTTGGTACACTGTCACCTGGGACATTTATAGAGGGTATGAGAATTCACTTGAGTGGTCTACTCTAGTGTTAGAGTAGGTAAGCGGAGATGTATAGGGAGCAGGTAAGAAAAGTGACTGTGGCATACATCAGTGGGCTGATAGAGGGCGTGCCCCATCAGTCCGACCGGACAGCCAGCAATCCTTATCTCCTCTGGTTTCATGCTCATCCATCTGTCATGCGCTAGGCTTGATGGCATTGAGCCTCCCAATTGGCTGGGCTTTTGTTTTTTGTTGGGCTTTGAGCTCAGGCCCAATGACAAGTTATTTCAAGTATTATCAATCAACATATCCAAAAATTAGCTTAATAAGTGTATAGCCACCTATGTTTAATTTTGTAATTCATTGGGATAGTTATATTTTAATAAGTATGAATTAAAGATCCGTATTCAATCATTATAGAAATAATAAATACAAATCTACACTATTTTGAAAATTTAAATTATGTGTTTTTCAACTGTGCTGATTAAATATCATAAAAATTAAAATCAATAAAAAAATTATAATAAACAATAAAAAAATCAACTTATTTTGTTTTTAATTATAACCCGTCTTACTCTGTATGCGAAGTACGTGTATTCGTTATAACAATTCAAATATCACATTAGTGCGATTGAATCTATTAAAATCAATAAAGAAAGTCTATAACAAACAACAAAAATATCAATCTATTTTGTTTTCTATTTCACTAATTTTACTTTGCATGAGGATGTTTAAATGTCATATCGATGTATTTAAGTATCATGTGCTCGAATTTTTAAAGACACACAATTTTTTTTATTATTTAAAAATTAATAAATACTATTTTTTAGTAGATAATTTTTTTTTTGAAACTTTTTTTTAATAGATAATTATTTAAATTTAAATGTTAAATTTATATATTTTTATATGTATTGATCGCAACAATTTAATTAAAATCATATTGAAATTGAGTTAAATGTCAGTCAATCTGTTTAAAAAGTTGTGGTATAGAGAATATTTAATAGTTCTTTAAAAAAGAAAAAGTGGTTGATCATTTTAAAAAAGAATGAAGTGTACAGCATAAGAAATGATGAAAACGCCATGGATGCATCAACTCAAAGAATCCAATCCATCCATCAAAATCAAAGAGATATAAGATTGATGCAGTTGGAATTTGACACATCATGCTCGGATTTTCAGAACCCCAATTAGGTCACCACCCTCATTACTGACCCCCTTTAGATCAAATCATCTCCTAAACTAAACACACACACTTTGCCATTTAAATGTCCACTTTATGCTTCATCCACTTGGCAAAGGATTGCTAGCAGAAAATCACCCAAACGACACCAAAAAAAAGTTTCGAAATGGATTAATTTTTAATTTTTCCCAATACAGTTGTAGGAAGTTGTCACAACTTTTATATACACCCAGTCATATGATTGTGGATAATTATATGCCTTCTGTTAGGTTTATGTTAATAGTGGATTTATTCAAAACCAAACAAGTAAATTGGAAATTAAAAATTAAAAATTTAATTGAATTCTAATCTATTAGAGAATCAAATCGAACTAATTGGATTATTTTGATTCAATTTTAATTAAACTATCGAGCCTTTTATTTATTGAATTTGTATATTTTAAATATTACGCTATCGCTTAAAAACTTAGGCTGGTTTAGTTTTAAAATTTTTTACTTAAAAATCAAACCAAATTGAATGGATAAAGTTTTATTTAAGAATTTAACTTTGAGTGATTGGATCTAAAACTGAAAAGTTATATTGGATTTTGCATACTCCTACCTTCTACCATAAATGTCAACTAATTATAATTTTTTGGAAGAAGCATTAACAAGCAAACTTTAAAAAGGTAAATAAAAATTTGTACATGTATAAGATGCGCATTATACAAATATCGTTGAGCTTAAAATTTGAAAACATTAAAAGAAAAGAGTTAAAATGATATAATTCCTCACATGCTAGTAAATTATTGAGAAAATTTTTAAAGTTTGTATTAGAGGATGGTGGATAGGGTAAATCCATGATTAGATAGAAGATTGGGCACACAGCTAGAGTGGAATAGACCCACCTGTTTTATCAACTAATTGGAAATATTTTGTTTCACCAAGTAGCGTTCAAGATAAAATAAAGAGATGTGAAATCTCATTTGCTGAATTCTCTTTCCGCTACATTGTATTTGTGTACGGTACAAGGTAATCCCCCCTCTCTCTCTCTCTCTCTCTTTCTCTCTCACACAGGGATTTTTTTTATGAATAGTGTGTTTTGAAAAAAAGTTTTAAATTTTGAAGTGTTTTGGAAAATAATCGGAGAAGTATGGTTTTTGTTAATTCCGCAACTTGAAGTTACGGAATTTAAATCTATTTCCGCAACAAATGCTTGCGGAAATGGATAGTGGGGCCCACTCTACCTTGACTAGGAGAAGCTCCATTTCCCCAACAAGTATTTGCGGAAATGGATAGTGGGGCTACTAATGCAAAACTTAGCCCAATTTTGTCCAATTATCTTTTTAATTAAGTCAATACATTTTGTCAGGTTTAATTTCACGCATGATCACTAAACTTATACTCAAATAACACTAATATAATGAAAGAATTTTTGTTTTCATAAAAATCATTGAACTTAAAACATATTTATAGAAAAATCATTTTAATCGTTTTCTGACAATTCTTTCGCCGAAAAATCCAGCCGGCACGTACACTCAGCACCTCATGCATAAATAGCTTGACGCGTGGTATATCTTATGGAAAAAATGACATGTAAGTATGCCACATGGCAATCTGACTTGTCAAAATATTCATGCGGCATGCCACATGGCATGCTCATATGTCATTTTTTCCATGTGATATGCCACGTGTCAAGCCATGTGTGCATGGAGATGCTCAGTGTACGAGTCGATTGAACTTTTCGGCGAAAAAATAGTCAGAAAACGATTAAAGTGATTTTTCTGTAAACATGTTTTAAGTTTGATGATTTTCATGAGAACAAAAATTCTTTCATTAAATTAGTGTTATTTGAGTATAAGTTCAATTAACATGGGTGAAATTAACCCCATTTTGCCACATTCTCATCTTCAAAATCAAAATATCGAATATATTATTAACTTATTATTATTAATATTAAGCCAATTACGTGAGACAAAAACTTTACTTTCAGTCATATTCCATTAAATCTAGCTTTTTCTCGCTTTTTTTTTTTAAAATTTTCTTTCTCAACTTTTGCCGTCTAATAATTTAACATCGAATTGTATCATATCTCATGTTTTTTGGCTTCTTCTTTTCTCTTTTCTTAATCAATCTATTGCAAACTTATCACACATTAAATTTTATTTAAATTTTTAAGGTAAGGCAAAATCTATATGTAAATTAAAGAAAAATGTTAAGTTAAATTTTAGAAATTATGCCAATATAGAATCCTAAGAAAGAAAGATTCTGAATGTAATCAAGTGAACATCTTGAAAAAAAAAATACTAGATTAGATAATCATAATTGATAGTGATGGGAGATTTTGCCGTTGTGAATTTTTTTAGGTTTTGAAAATGATTTTGCAATTTATTCTTATTGGTAATCTTTAACCATTAGAGAATAATTAAACTAATAATACTAGAGTTATTCAATAAAAATTGAATGGATATTATTTTAATGGACCTTTTATTTTCATATTATTAGCAAGACTAACCTATATATTATATCCATCACATATATATTTATATGTTAAGACTTCATCAAAATCTGCATTAGTGGCCCCACCATCCATTTCCGCAAATACTTGTTGCGGAAATGGAGCTTATCCCAGTCAAGGTAAAGTGGGCTCCACTATCAATTTCCGCAAGCATTTGTTGCGGAAATGGATTCACGGAATTGACAAAAACCCTATTTCTCCAATTACTTTTCAAAACACCCAAAAATTAGAAATTTTTTTCCAAAACACATTATTCATAAAAAAGTCCCCTTTTTTTACCACTCATTTTACGTATTTCTTCCTTTGTTAATACAGCAATTTTGTAGATTTTTAGAAATTTTATTTAATTATATATTATATATATAAGACCAAGAATTTTCTTAGGTTTCTTCTTTTATTATATTTTATTTACCCATTAGTATCCGAAACCTTGCATCCTTCTATTGATTCAATTTTAGTTAAATTGACTCTTTAAGACAGTAAACTCCAAATATGGTATCAAAACTCTTAACACTCTTTTTAGACGGTGGTGAGAGAGTTTTTATAATGTACGGTATGACAATGTATTTAATGATATTGTATGATTTTTTAATGCGCTGATACTATATTTGGAATGGCTATATAGTTTTAATATATTTAACCATATTTAATTATATAATAAAAAAATCAAATTACTTGATTACCCTTTTTTTATAAATATCAATTTAGAAAAATAAAAATTATATTAATAATTTAAAATACAGTCTCATTTTTTTACTAGCTATTAATTATGCATTATAATTTTATTTTCATAATTAATTTGAATAAAATTAATTAATTAATTAAGTGGGGTTGCTGGGAATGAGAGAAATAGGACATTAATTATGAGGGGATAATGGTAATATTTCAAATTATGTGAGGGCATTTTGGAAAATAAACACTAAATACCACCAAACCACACTAAATTGGTGTGGTTGCGGATTCATGCTTTTCTTCACAATTCCAACACCATCAAATTCTATAAAAAATTATGAAATTAAAAATACAATGGATTTAAACATAATATTTGGTGGTTTGTTACAAGACAACACCACCAATCACAACCATCCAAACGGTGTGTAAAATGTTGTATTTTTACTTTAATCCATTTCAAAAGATTCGTTTTCAACATAAATAGAAATTAAAAGCAAATTGTAATTCTTCATTAGAATTATTTAGGAGAATTTTTGGAAAGCACACTCAACAATTCTCAATTAGAATCCCCGTCCAGATAATTTATCCAACAGTTTGCAAGTTTAGGCTATATAGAAGGAGAACAAGTATTACAATATTATTTTTATAAATATTATGAAGAACAAAATCACTAAAAAGAAGAGAAACTAATCAATGATTGCAACAATACTATATTCATGAGTTAATTTCACTCATAATTACCGAATTTATGTCCAAATTATACAAAAATAATAAAAGAGAATTTTTTTCTCTTAAAAATAATTGACTTTAGCTTTTATTTATAAAAAAATCATTTTGATAGGTTTCAGGTGAAAGATTCGCCAAAAAGTCTAGTTGACACGCTCAGTCAGTCTCTCATGAGCACGTGGCATCCCAAATAATGCCACATCAACATACCACATGGCTAAGAGTCCACATCATCAGCGACGTGTACTTTTTAATTGCCATGTGTGCCATGTCAACATGCCTCGTGGACATGCTGATTTGGCATGCTGGGTCTTGCGACACATGTCAAATTAAAAAATAATTAAGATAATTAAGCTAATTTGTGCTACACTTTTTAAGTTCTGGAAACAAAATAAATATTAGTTGATTGAATTTTGCTGAAAAATAAAGCACCAAATGAACAACCGAATCAAATAGTAAATATATCACAAAATGAATTGAAAGGCACAAAATTACAAGAATTGAATCTGCATGAATTACAAGAACACCCTTTTTAAAAAATCTAACAACAATTTTTCCTATTTTGTGTCAATGAAAAATCAAGAATTGAATCTGCACTGAATTACAGGCATACATTTTTGTAAGGCCCCAAAATATACCGTAACAGTATCATAGCATGTCTAGGGTAAAAAAGAAAGTAAATATGAAAGGTTAAGTAGCTCACGTTGAATAAAGGACGTAACGAGTATCAATCTCAAAGATGCGGCCAACTCGGTAACTTATTTAAATGGTGATGTATATGCATAAATAAATTTGAATTATGGGCCAAAGTATAAATAAGACTTGATTATATACAAATGTGGGATTTATGAAACTATAGGGGTTAAATTGTAAATACATGAAATATAAAAGATGGAGTTAATGAGAACATGACATGTGGACTTCTAGAATGGCATGGAACTATAAAAGGCCATGTTGGTCGGCCAAAGAGGGACAAAATCTTAGATTTTTCACTTCTTTCTTTAGCATAAACACACACAAAAGCATAGATTGGGAAATTAAGAATTAGAGCAAGATTGAAGCAATTTAAGACATAAAAGGGTAAAAATAGCTTATCTTCATCTCTTTTTTACTCTATATGTATGGAGAGCTTGAATTATAATTTGACATGAATTCATGGTGAATTCTAGTGAGAGAATCCAGCAAGTGGAAGGGGAAAGAGAAGGAGTGACGTAAGAGGAGAAAAGGAGTGACGTAAGAGGAGAAAAGTCGGCTAAAAGAGAACATCTTAATTTTTATTGCTTATCCTTGCCATGAATTGAAGTGATATACATGCTATAATAGATGTAAAATTGTTGCTGGAGTGTTCGTTTAGTGTTTTTTTACCCGAAAATAGTTGAATATGCAATAAGAGATAACCTAGGTGAAACTATGTTATAAGATTACTTGGACTGGTTTTCTTGTAATGGCCATATCTTGGCCTACAGATTTTCAAATTGGATAATTTTAGTTGGATATAGAACTTAAGACATAGTCCTACAATTTTTTTTATGAGAAATCATGATTTATTTTTTCCTTTAAGACCCTAGAAATTTGGCTTGATGTTGAAGACCTATAGTTGCCCCTTTATTGGGAGTAGTTTGTGTTATTATGGGCATATCTCATAATTTATAAGTCCAAATGGTATGATTCTTGGTCCATAGGAAACTTAAGACATAAAGGATCATTTTTTATAGAGACCATTTGGTCTAAATATTGCATTTACTTGACTCAAATTATAGGCAAAAATAATAGTGAAAATCTGCCTTATTTTTGTATTCAATAAAACAGGGCCACTCGACTGTCAGGAATTTCTAATCACCGTGCAACATGCACCTGCCCGTTATTTAAAATGATTTTGGACTAAAAGTTTGTAAATCCTGCATGCCACATAGCTATTAGGAATTCTTGACCGCCGTATGACATTTCCTAACCATCGTTTAAAATGATTATGGACTAAATTTTTTGAATTTGGACACCCTACACGGTTGTCAGGTTTTTCTGACCATCGTGTGACCTTTGTTTTTTACTCAAAACTTAAGATTTTTGTACTAAAATGAATCTGAACTTGGCCAAAAGTTAAAAACACTTATCCAACACACGTTCAATGCTATGTGATGATTATATGCATATATGTTATATGAAATTACATAAGAATATTGATATGAGCATAGTTTATACATATCATGGAATTATGTACACAATTGTTATTTATTGATTGGCATCATTCGAAAACCATATGGCATCATAGTTTATACATATCATGGAATTATGTACATAATTGTTATTTATTCATTGACATTATTCGAAAATCATATGGCATGTACTTTCAATTATATGTGATGATTGTACGACCATAAACGAGTCTATATAGATAATCTATGAATGTATATAGTACAAATGATGATAATATAAGAATAATGATGCTATTGCCTTCTTAATTGTCTTAGTGGTGGATAGATATGCATGCCTATAAAGTCTATCGATGCATCTGCCTACCGTTTGACACCTAAGGTGTCTTATTTGAGACTATAAATGTCTCCTATATGACTTGTACCTATGGGCACCTACCGTTCAGCTTACCCTACTGTTTTGTATCTACGAGTACCTACCATTTATTTTTTCGTTATCCACTTTCAAAGGAAAATGCATGCTAACTACAGAATAAGAATATGTTATAAAATGTGATATATAATGATTTGTATTTTGAATTTTTTGAGCACGATTATTCAAATGTAAAACATATATATAAGCAAATGCATGTGTAGATACTGGGTCCCAAGGCAGTCCAGATAAGGGTAACCCAGTAATGAAATTAGCGCCTATTCACAAGCAAAGAGGTTGTAAGTGATAATTTCCTTGTCAAATTTATTTTTTAGAAATAAAAATAAAAATAATAAAAATATGTATATTAAAAATTAAAAGTAAAAAAGAAGGTTGGAAGTGATATTATTTTTGTCAAGAGTCTTACGGCAGCCGGAGCGCATCTCATATGCACAGCACGCTGAGGGGCAGCTTGCTAGGGGCGGGTGAGGTGCGCGTGTTCGCGTTGGCTGCCCTTCGCCTGCCCAGCCTGCCCCTCGTAGCCAGTGGCCCACTGGGCACCGTTTTCGTCAAAAATGATTTTTTTTTATGGTTTTATGATTTTTAATCCAAAATTTCAGGGATTTTTAAGGTTTTTCCATTTCAAAATTGATGATGGGAATTTAATCGACTTAATGGCTTAAAATCATATTTTTTTGAGAGGGATAAAGATAGATGATTTTAGAGAGAGAAGAGGGGGAACTTGAAAGTTGATTTCTTTGAGAATTTTTGAGTGATAGAATACATTTTTTCTAAGATTTTTCTGGAGAAATCTATTTTTGCTTTTGATCCAAACATAACACTTGATATAGAGAAATAAATCCTCTTTTCTTGAGAATTGTAAAATTGTTTTTTTAATTCAAAATTTCTTAAGTTTTTAGAGAGAGAAAACTTGAGTTTTCTTTTATTTTTTAATTTTATTTTTGTCACACCCCATTTGCCCCCTAGTAGTATGAGCCTATTTGTGTGTGTGCATGCATTGTGTGTTTTGGGCATGTCATAAGGGTATTTTGGTAAAAATGCATGTTTTAATGGTTTTATTAGCATGTGGATGCATGTATGTTATTAGGGTGTGAATTAGTTGGGTTAAATTTGGGTGTGCATGAGTGTACAATTGTAGGGTGTGAGTAGTGGAGTTAGGGTTGTGTGCTTTACTCCAACATTAGTAGGGTGTTTTAAGTTGAGAGTGCATTGTGTGTGAGTAGTGTATGCTTGTTGGGTGTGAGTGATTGGTTTCCACCAATAGGAAAAGGACAAGTGTAGGGTTAGGGAAAAAGATGAGTTAAGAGAGAAGGGAAAAGTGGGAAAGGCAGAGACTCATTTCTTCTTCCCGATTCTTCTTCTCCTTTGTCTCATCTTCTTCATTTGCTCTTATTTTGAAACCCTAGCTTTGATTCAAGATACTGTTAGTGGAAATCAATCATCTCCTTTGCATTCCTTTGGTGAGTTATTGCCTTTTTCATCTTATTCTTCCTTGTTCTTCTTCTTCTTCATTTTCTGGATTTGGAGTTTTGATATAGGGTTTGGTTTTTGGTGTGTTATTGTTGGTATGTTGGTTAGTTGAGCCTCCCCGTGACCCGAAAGGCAAGGAAAAGGCATGGAGTAGTGGAACAAAGTGACTAGAGTTTCAGATTTACAGGTTTGGGAAAAATTACATTTACTGTGTATTTACTTTATTTGATTCTTTGTTGATGGTTTGATGTATTGATATTGCATGTTGGGGGTTTGAATGAATGGGTTTTGATTGTGGTTAATGCATGAGGATTGGAACCTTAAGAATGAGATTTACGTTGGAATGAGTTTACTGTGTTAATATTTTTGGGTTCTGATACTTCAAAATTTTTATTGAGTTCATATCTGTTTTGGATGGGTAATTGTTAAGGAAGTGATTTTGTATTATTTATGTTGATTTTTACGTGCTTGAGGAAGCAAATTCCAGGTAAGAATGATTTGAATTTGAGTTGGGATGATTCTGGGAATTCTGGGCGAATTTCACGACGTTAGGGTTTTGAAATGCGTGCGTGTCCTAGTCGTGTTTGGGTGTGTGAGTCGTGCTCTCCCGTGCTTTTTCTTCTCTTTTCTCTTCCTTGTTTTGCTTGCTGTGTTTTGCTGTCTGTGCGTTGTCCGAGTCGTGCATGGCCGTCCGAGTCGTGTTCCTCTGGTGAGTGTCCTTCCTCTCTTCTTTTTATTCTCTTTTATGCCATCTGAGGGAGCAGTGAGAGCCAGAGCACGAGTCGTGTTCTAGAGCATGAGACGTGCTCTGGCAGAGAGCATGAGCACGAGTAGTGCTCATGAACACGTCTCGTGCTCATGCTTGAAGGACGGAGCACGAGTCGTGCTCCTCAGCATGACTCGTGTCCCTCAAGGCTCCTGTCCCTCCGGTTTCTTCAAACTTAAATGTGTGTTTTCCATTCCTTTTTCTTCTGTTTGAGTTCTTTAGTCCTCATTTATGTGTTTATAATGTGCAAATGATATAATGGGTATTTTTAACTTAGCCAAATAATAAGTAATGCATACGATATTGCATGTTATAAGCTATTGAAAGATATTGGGGCATGTCTTATTTATTATTCATTGATATAAATGTGAGTATAATTATGTATTGCTCTTGGAAACATGATTTGAATGATGCATGACCTGCTAGAGTCAAGTAAGTGGATAGTTAGGCATGCCTAATAGAGTCTCTAAGCTGCAGCCCTGAGTTTTGTCTTGTAACAACCCAAATATGCCTGGTCGGAATTTGTGTGGTAAGTTGGTAAAGTGAGAGTATTTTCGTAATTTGAGTAAAAGGAAAAAATTTGGATAATGAGAAATTATTTGTTAAAGAAGTAATAAATTAAGAGAAGAGGAAATAATAGTGTGTGCTTATAGTGTATAGTTGTAGGCTGTAAGTGGACTTAGGGCTTTTATTGTGTGGTTTGTGGTGCATGGTGCCTTAGATGAAAGGGTTTTTAAGAAATAATATGGTGTGAGTGAGTTTTGGTGCATTGAAGATATTTGAGTAAGAAAGGCTTGTGTGTGTTTAGTGTATGGTGCCAAGAGTGGTTATGTTAAGATGGATTGATTGATTTTCTAGGATTGTGACAAGTGGCTTGGAGGTTGGTGAGCATTTAATGAAAAGTAAGAGAGAGGGAAGAGAAGGGCAGAAATTTGCCTAGCTTCCCGTGGAAGCTATCTCATTTCTCTCTTTTCTTCTTCATTTCCCGTTCTCCCCTCTCTCTTGCTTCCATTTTTTTGCTCGCATCTCTTTTCTCTTGAGTTTTATTGGAATTTTGAGCTAAGTTCTTTAAGGATTGTAAGAGGTAAGTGGTTTGGAGTGCTTTGGGTATTTCGGTTCTTCTTTCTCCTTCTTTTTCTGGTTATGATTGTGGTTTTGGGTCTGATTTGAGTGTGTTGTGGCTGGGTTTTGTGCAAGCATCGGAAGAGAGAAGGAAGAGCAAGGGCAAGGATAAAGTGGTTTCATGAGGGGCTCGGTTTGAAGCTTCATTTCCAGGTATGGGAGCTGTGTTCTTGAGTGTTTATTTGGGAATGGGTTTGGAATGCATGCAAGTGATTGGGAGCTATGTGGTGGATTTTGTGTTTTCCCCTAATTTCCTCCTTGGATCGACTCTATGTTGTGATTGCATGTCATTTGTAATATTGGGTGTTTTATGAATGCATGTTTAAATTAAGTAGTGATTTATAGTGAAGTGAAAGTGATATAGTGAAATTAGTATGTGTGTTTTTGGAACATGATCATGCCATGTTAATGGATTTTGAGTTGGGTTGTGAGTGAATCTATGATGAATAGATGATGGACTATTGTTTAAAATGTGTTTATGTGGTCTTGGCAATGATGCGATGATGTGTTGGAGGTTTGAGGTAAGTGCTCGTGACAGTTGTTTGCATGTATGAGGTTAAGTGTGAAAAAGGTAGGAAAAGTGTAGAATTGGGCGAATCTGAGTTCTGTCGCAATCGCGACAGAAGGTGGACTTGGCCCCTTGTTCTTGAAGAGCCCTCTATCGCGATCGCGACGTTGTCGCGAGCGCGACAGAGGGCTCGGTAGCGGAACCCTCTGCGCAAGCGTGCTGTATAGCGGATCTCGCGAGGAGGAGGCTCCGTGAAATTTTGCCGCGAGTGCTTCGTCGCGAGTAGGCCCCCTGGCGCGACCTCGCGAGGAAGTGCCCCGTGCTCTGTCGCGAGCGCGACACTTGTCGCGATCGCGACAAAGGCCCTTCCTGCTTGCCCTGTTTTCTAAATGTGTTTCTTTTGTTCCACTTTGCACGGTTTCTCACTATTGCATGAAATATGTTTGTGCTTTTGACTCGGGATGTCAATGTACTAGTGTTCTAGGTAGGAATTTATTTAATATTAGAATCTTGAATTGAATCTTGCTTTTGATTGTGTAATGTTGTGCGAGTCAATGTGTTGTCGAGCCTAAAGTGTCAAGGTATAGGATAATTAAGCATGCTTAAGAAGGGTTAGCGTACAGCTGTTCGGTCCGCCCCGTTTGGGCGAAGCGGTCGACCTCCGAGATGGTCATCTTCCGTGTAGTGATAAAATGTTTTGAGACTCCGGTCTCCCGCGCTACCTTCGGGTATTAAAGTGTTTTTGAGGCTTCGGTCTCCCGTGCCGTGTTCCCGTATCCTCCACCATTGATTTCAGGCTATTGTGTGAACTGTCTGGTATTGATTTAGTGAAGTGTTCTGATTATTGTGTGATTCTGAATAGTGTAATGGTTTAGTGCTTTCTATTAATTATCTTGAATATATTTATTTATACCTCTGTACTCTAATGCATAATGAATTATGTATGTTAGTGCATGTTTTCTTGTATAGTGTTCTGTTGTGTTTGTTTCTCCCCACTAAGCATTATCGCTTAGCACGGGCTTTTATCCCATGCAGGTAGCGTGAAGGATTTTTGGGAGTTGCTCGTGTCGCGCATCTGCAGGCTGGCCATATAGGAGTCGAGTTATTTATTTCTATCTCCTCCTGTAATTCTTTTTGTATATGTATTCTTTTGTATAGTGGCTTATGTAAATTTTGTTAGGGATCTTTAATGTAATCCTTTGGTTATTGTGTTTAACTTTATATTTCGATTATATGATGATGTAAGTATTTATATTTTTGTTTTGTTTGTTTATTGAATGCTTCCGCTTAGCGCATGTATACTTCCGCTGTATGTTTTGTCGCGTCGTGAGTGAGCGTCGTGTAGCGCGCCCGCCGGTGCCCTTCCAACGGGGGTAGCGGTCGGGGGTGTTACATGTCTGGACCCTGATCAGGTCCCCGTTTGGTTCCTCGTAAACCGCTTATGCATTTTGGATCTTATTTAAGGTCTCCCTTTTTTCAAATGTTTTAAATGCAAGAAAAATAAAATGGTTTTTGATTCGTACCCGTAAGGTACGCTATGCATTAGATTTGTGCCCGTAAGGTACTCTATGCGTTTACTCGTTATCCACTATTGTGAGTCAGCAGCTGCTCTTTTTGTTTTTGTTTCGCTTTGATATGATTACAAGAATATGATATTCGGATGCGTATAATGATGAGTATGAGAAATTAATTAAAGTGTAAATGAATGTGGATGTGAACTTCTGAATGCATGTCTTTATTATGCAAGTATGATTACATAGCTGATATCATTATCCGCATTTGTCATATTGTATGTGTATGGCATTGACGACCATTGTGAATGGCCGTCCACTCTTTTGTTGTGTGTTCCCCACTAAGCGTTTATCGCTTAGCACGGTGTTTTATTCGTGCAGGTGCGGAGGATGGTGTTCTTTTGGGAGAGTCGTCGCCAGTCAAGCTGACACAGAGGGATTAGTGTTAGGGCTTTATTTTTGATAGCATGTTGATTCTTTTGTATCGGAACTCTCTTTATACCATTATTTTGTAAAGCTTCCTCATTTATATACTTTTGGGATATGTAATTATCTTATTCTGACTTTTGATCATAACATTTTTATAACGAATTTTTCTATTGTAATGATGGATTATTCTGATGCTTATGAAGGTTTTAATTTTCCTGTAATGATGTATGGTTATTATGTATGAATGTATGCTTTGTATCTTTATTTGCTTGGTGACACACCCGGCTCATACGGCTTCTCACTCCTTGAGGACGGGTACGCCTACATATGGTAGGGGGTGTTATAGTTTTTGGTATCAGAGCCTAGGTTTAGGCATTTCTGGGTGTTGTTGATGTGTTGGGGTGCATAGATGTGTATGTGTCTAGATCTGTGTTGGCTGACGTGGTTGTCTTTTTGTTGTTTTAGATGGCTTCTAACTCTGTTCGTGGATCACTTAAGGAGTCTGCCGAGAGTGTGAACCCTCACGCCGTAGATCCTTCGATTTCTGTGTCAGCTCAACATGCTAGGGTCCAGCCCGAGGCTGCAGCCATGCCTTTTGAGGATATGTTCAAGCTATCACAGGACATGGCTAGGGTCTTGGAGATAGTGACTGCTCCTAGGGCCCCTATTGAGAGCTTGAGAAGGGCTGGTGCTGAAGATTTCTATGGCACGGGTTTGGATGAGTTAGAGTTGGCTAAGAAATGGTTAGATAAGGTGAAGCGTGCATTGAGAGAGATTCGGTGTCCTCCTGACCAGTAGGCAGAGTGTGTAGTGGCTTTGCTACAAGGGTCAGCTTTTGAATGGTGGGAGTTAGTTTGTAGGCATCCTTAGTTGCCCGATCCAGTTACATGGGATTTCTTTGCAAGGGAGTTCACGAACAAGTATGTGACTCAGACATATAAGAATGCTAGATGGGCACAGTTTTTGAGTTTGAAGTAGAGGGCTATGTCGGTCTCAGAGTTTGAGAAGGAGTTTAAACGGTTGGCTAGGTATTCTCCTGAAGGTATTATGACGGATGAGTTTTGGATTAGGCATTTTGAGGCAAGATTGAATGAATCCTTGAGGGCTATGTTAATTTCCATGATGACCACTCCAGGGGTGAATTATTATCAGATTGTGGAAGCTGCTGTTAGAGCCGAGAGATCAGAGTTTGTGTTGAGAGAAAGGGCTCAGAGGAGGAATCCTTCTCATGGCGGTTCATCTTCATCATCCTCAGGTAAGAGATCTAAGAACCCGCAGGATGAGTCATCATCTGGTCCGGCCACTAGAGGTAGAAGGCAGGGTTCAGGCAGGGTATTTGGCTCTAGTAGAGGCGATTCGGGTTCTAGGACAGAAGTTTTACCTGAGTGCGCGCACTGTGGCAAGCCGCATAGGGGTGAGTGTAGGTGGCTCACTGGTGGGTGTTTCCGTTGCGGGAGCACTGAGCACTTTTTAGCCAACTGTCCGAGATCGTATGAAGCTTTGGGTGATCGGAGGGAGGCCAGTAGAGTTGGTTCGAATGCCACGCAGGCTACTCGCGGTAGAGGCCGAGGCAGAGGTCGAGGCGATCAACCTAGAGAGGAAGCTACATCAGAGTCTGTTGAGCGTCAGTTGCCAGTCGCAGCTAGAGCCTATGCTGTGAGTTTATAGAGCCAGAGAGGAGAAGGATGTGCCCGATGTTATTGCTCGTAAGTTCCTACTCCATGACACTGAATTGTATGCTCTAATTGACCCTGGTTCCACACACTCATACTTGTGCACCGATAAGATTGTTGATAAGTTTCATGTGGTAGATCAATTAGATTATGAGATATGTGTGACCAGTCCATTAGGGCATAGTGTCAATGTGAGTAGAGTCTATAGGAATTGTCCCCTGTTGGTTGAGGGAGTTGTGTTTCCATCGGATTTGATTGAGTTGCCTTCCAGAGAGTTTGATCTAATTCTTGGTATGGACTGGTTGGGTAAGCATCGGGCTGTAGTTGATTCCCATAGGAAGACGGTGGTGCTTCGGGATAAGGATCGGTCTTCTATGTTTGTTAAAGGTTTGGGGGCTAGTTCTTTGAATAATGTGATTTCAGCAATGCAAGCTAAGAGGTTCATTAGGAAGGGTTGTGAGGCTTTCCTAGTGGTTGTGTTGGATTCCAAGAGGGATCAAGTTCAGATTGAGGACATCTCGGTTGTGCGAGAGTTTAGTGATGTGTTTTCGAGTGAATTTTCGGGTTTGCCTCCTGAGAGAGAAGTTGAGTTGTCCATAGAGATTATGCCTGGTACCACTCCCATATCGAAAGCACCTTATCGGATGGCTCCTGTAGAGTTGAGAGAACTCAAAACTCAACTACCAGAGCTATTAGATGAGAGGTTCATCCGACCTAGCATATCTCTATGGGGAGCTCCTGTTTTGTTCGTTAAGAAGAAGGATGGGTCCTTGCGGATGTGTATCGACTATAGGCAGATCAATAAGGTCACAGTGAAGAACAAGTATCCTTTGCCTAGGATTGAGGATTTGTTTGATCAGTTTCGAGGTGCGGGTGTCTTTTCAAAGATTGATCTCCTGTCGGGTTACTATCAGTTGCGAGTTAAGGAGGAGGATGTGGTTAAGACTGCATTTCGGACTCGGTATAGCCACTATGAGTTCCTTGTGATGTCGTTTGGTTGGACCAATGCTCCAGCGGCATTCATGGATTTGATGAACAGAGTGTTTAGGCCATACTTAGATCGGTTTGTAGTGGTGTTTATAGATGACATCTTGGTGTATTCCAAGGATGCGAGTGAGCATGAAGAACATCTCCGGTTGGTTTTGCAAGTATTGAGAGAGCATCGGTTGTTTGCTAAGCTTAGCAAGTGCGACTTTTGGCTTCGGGAAGTGTCATTTTTGGGTCATATTGTATCGGCTAAGGGTATCCATGTGGATCCGGCTAAGATTGAGGCGATAGTTGATTGGAAAGCGCCTAGGAATGTTCCGGAAGTGAGGAGTTTTCTCGGTTTAGCAGACTATTATCGTCGGTTTGTGAAGGGCTTTTCAGTTATTGTCGCTCCGATGACAAGGTTGTTAAGGAAAGGAGTCAGATTTGAGTGGTCGGATAAGTGCCAGGCGTGTTTCGAGCAGTTGAAGAGGTTGCTAGTCGAAGCTCCTATACTTACTCAACCCATCTCGGGTAAGGAGTTTGTAATGTATAATGACGCTTCGGGTGTCGGTCTTGGCTGTGTTTTGATGCAAGAAGGTAAGGTTGTGGCTTATGCTTCTCGACAGTTGAAGCCACATGAGAGGAACTATCCGACACACTATTTGGAGTTAGCGGCTGTTATCTTTGCTCTGAAAATTTGGCGCCATTATCTGTATGGGGAAAAGTGTAGGATCTTGATGGACCATAAGAGTTTGAAGCACTTCCTCACGCAGAAGGAGTTGAACATGAGACAGCGCCGTTGGCTTGAGTTATTTAAGGACTACGACTGTATAGTGGATTATCATCTTGGTAAGGCCAATGTAGTCGCTGATGCTTTGAGTCGGAAGTCGGTTTCAGCTTTGTTCCTGAGACGGTTGAGATGGAGGTTTAATTCAGATGGAGCTTTGATTGCTCAGTTGAGAGTGAAGCCTACCTTGAGACAGAGGATTGTGGATGCTCAGAGGGATGATGAGAGGCTATAGCGAATTGTGCAAGAGGTCAGATCGGGCAAGCAGTCAGATTTCTTAGTTCTGGATGGAGTGTTAATGTATAGAAATCGCTTGTGTGTGCCTGAGGACGAGGAGTTGAGGAAACAGCTTTTGAGTGAGGCACATAGTACGGTTTTTACTATGCATCCTGGCAGTAAAAAGATGTATCAGGACATGAAGCAATTTTATTGGTGGTCCGGTATGAAGAGGGATATTGTTTATTTTGTGTCAAAGTGCTGGACATGTCAGCAGGTAAAGGCCGAGCATCAAGTTCATTCGGGATTACTTACGCCTTTATCCATTCCCGAGTGGAAATGGGATAATATAGCCATGGACTTTGTATCTGGTTTGCCTTTGACTCAGAGGAAGCATGACTCAGTTTTGGTGACAGTGGATCGAGTTACGAAGTCAGCTCATTTCTTGTCGGTGAGAGTGGACTATCCGATGGATAGGTTGGCCAGTATCTATGTGGATGAGATAGTTCGGTTACATGGAGTGCCGTTATCCATAGTATCAGATCGGGACCCAAGGTTCACTTCGAAGTTTTGGAAAGAGTTGCAAAGAGCTTTGGGTACCAAGTTGAACTTCAGTATGGCATTCCATCCTCAGACAGATGGTCAGTCAGAGCGGGTCATTAAGATTCTGGAGGATATGTTGAGAGCTTGTTCTTTGGATTTTCCGGGTAGCTAGGACAAATATGTGTCGCTTATGGAGTTTGCCTATAATAATAGCTATCAGTTGAGCATCGATATGGCACCGTATGAGGCTTTATATGGTTGGCAGTGTAGGACTCCGGTTTGTTGGACCGAGTTATCCGAGCGTTCAGTGATTGGACCAAAGTTGGTCAGGGATACCGAGTAGAAGATCAGAGTTGTGCAGCGGAATTTGAAAGCGGCTAAGGATCGACAAAAGTCCTATGCCAACTTGAACAGGAAAGATGTGCAGTTTGAGGTTGGGGACAAGGTTTTCCTTAAAGTTTTGCCTTGCAAGAAAGTGCTTCGGTTTGGTAAGAAAGGCAAGCTTAGTCCTCGCTTCATTGGTCCTTATGAGATTTTGGCTAAGGTTGGTCCGGTAGCCTATAGATTGGCTTTACCTATGGAGTTGGTGAAGTTGCACGATGTGTTCCATGTTTCGATGGTCATCGGTACAGGTCAGATCCGTCACATGTCCTGTCGGTTTAGGATGTGTAAGTGCAACCAGATTTTTCTTATGATGAGAAACCAAGAGCCATTCTAGCAAGAAAACTGAGACAGCTGAAGAGTAAGTAGATTCCGTTGGTTAAAGTGTTATGGAATCATCATGGAGTCGAGGAAGCGACGTGGGAACCAGAGGAATCGATGAGAGCACATTTGTTCAGTTCAGGTGAGAATTTCGAGGACGAAATTTTTGTTAGTAGGGGAGAGTTGTCACACCCCATTTGCCCCCTAGTAGTATGAGCCTATTTGTGTGTGTGCATGCATTGTGTGTTTTGGGCATGTCATAAGGGTATTTTGGTAAAAATGCATGTTTTAATGGTTTATTAGCATGTGGATGCATGTATGTTATTAGGGTGTGATTTAGTTGGGTTAAGTTTGGGTGTGCATGAGTGTACCATTGTAGGGTGTGAGTAGTGGAGTTAGGGTTGTGTGCTTTACTCACACATTAGTAGGGTGTTTTAAGTTGAGAGTGCATTGTGTGTGAGTAGTGTATGCATGTTGTGTGTGAGTGATTGGTTTCCACCAATAGGAAAAGGACAAGTGTAGGGTTAAGGAAAAAGATGAGTTAAGAGAGAAGGGAAAAGTGGGAAAGGCAGAGACTCATTTCTTCTTCTCGATTCTTCTTCTCCTTTGTCTCATCTTCTTCCTTTGCTCTTATTTTTAAACCTAGCTTTGATTCAAGATACTGTTAGTGGAAATCAATCATCTCCTTTGCATTCCTTTGGTGAGCTATTGCATTTTTCATCTTGTTCTTCCTTGTTCTTCTTCTTCTTCATTTTTTGGGTTTGGAGTTTTGATCTAGGGTTTGGTTTTTGGTGTGTTATTGTTGGTATGTTGGTTAGTTGAGCCTCCCCGTGACCCGAAAGGCAAGGAAAAGGCAGGGAGTAGTGGAACAAAGTGACTAGAGCTTCAGATTTACAGGTTTTGGAAAAATTGCATTTACTGTGTATTTACTTTGTTTGATTCTTTATTGATGGTTTGATGTATTGATATTGCATGCTGGGGGTTTGAATGAATGGGTTTTGATTGTGGTTAATGCATGAGGATTGGAACCTTAAGAATGAGATTTACGTTGGAATGAGTTTACTGTGTTAATATTTTTTGGTTCTGATACTTCAAAATTTTTATTGAGTTCATATCTGTTTTGGATGGGTAATTGTTAAGAAAGTGATTTGGTATTATTTATGTTGATTTTTACGTGCTTGAGGAAGCTAATTCCAGGTAAGAATGATTTGAATTTGAGTTGGGATGATTCTGGGAATTCTGGGTGAATTTCACGACATTAGGGTTTCGAAATGCGTGCCTGTCCTAGTCGTGTTTGGGTGTGTGAGTCATTCTCTCCCTTGCTTTTTCTTCTCTTTTCTATTCCTTATTTTGCTTGCTGTGTTTTGCTGTCTGTGCGTTGTCCGAGTCGTGCACGGCCGTCCGAGTCGTGTTCCTCTGGTAAGTGTCCTTCCTCTCTTCTTTTTATTCTCTTTTATGCCATCTGAGGGAGCAGTGAGAGCCAGAGCATGAGTCGTGTTCTAGAACACGAGACGTGCTCTGGCAGAGAGCATGAGCACGAGTAGTGCTCATGAACACGTCTCGTGCTCATGCCTGAAGGACGGAGCACAAGTCGTGCTCCTCAGCACGACTCGTGTCCCTCAAGGCTCCTGTCCTTCCGATTTTCTTCAAACTTAAATGTGTGTTTTCAATTCCTTTTTCTTTTGTTTGAGTTCTTTAGTCCTCATTTATGTGTTTTTAATGTGCAAATGATATAATGGGTATTTTTAACTTAGCCAAATAATAAGTAATGCATACGATATTGCATGTTACAAGCTGTTGAATGATATTGGGTTATGCATGTCTTATTTATGATTCATTGATATAAATGTGAATATAATTATGTATTGCTCTTGGAAACATGATTTGAATGATGCATGACCTGCTAGATTCAAGTAAGTGGATAGTTAGGCATGCCTAATAGAGTCTCTAAGCTGCAGCCCTCAGTTCTGTCTGGACCCCGATCAGGTCCCCGTTTGGTTCCTCGCAAACCCCTTATGCGTTTTGGATTTTGTTTAAGGTCCCCCTTTGTCAAATGTTTTGAATACGACAAAAATAAAATGGTTTTTGATTCGTACCCGTAAGGTACGCTATGCGTTCAATTCGTGCCCATAAGGTACGCTATACGTTTACTCGTTATCCACTATTGTGAGTCAGCAGGTGCCCTTTTTATTTTTGTTCCGCTTTGATATGATTACAAGAATATGGTATTCGGATGGTATAATGATGAGTATGAGAAATTAATTAAAGTGTAAATGAATGTGGATGTGAACTTCTGAATGCATGTCTTTATTATGCAAGTATGATTATATAGCTGATATCATTATCCGCATTTGTCATATTGTATGTGTATGGCATTGATGACCATTGTGAATGGCCGTCCACTCTTTTGTTGTGTGTTCCCCACTAAGCGTTTATCGCTTAGCACGGTGTTTTATCCGTGCAGGTGCGAAGGATGGTGTTCTTTTGGGAGAGTCGTCACTAGTCAAGCTGACACAGAGGGATTAGTGTTAGGGCTTTATTTTTTATAGCATGTTGATTCTTTTGTGTCGGAACTCTCTTTATACCATTATTTTGTAAAGCTTCTGCATTTATATACTTTTGGGATATGTAATTATCTTATTCTGACTTTTGATCAGAACATTTTTGTAACGAATTTTGCTATTGTAATGATGGATTATTCTGATGCTTATGAAGGTTTTAATTTTCCTGTAATGATGTATGGTTATTATGTATGAATGTATGCTTTGTATCTTTATCTGCTTGGTGACACACCCGGCTCATACGGCTTCTCGCTCCTCGAGGATGGGTACACCTACGTATGGGTAGGGGGTGTTAAAATTTTCGTAGATTGTTAACAAGGAAAATAAATCACGGTTCAATTCTTCCAGATCGATAATTCTAAGGGTAAATTTCTGGGCTCAATTATAATTTCTATTAAGTTTTTCTTTATTTTTTCCTGCATTGTTGCTTGATTATAAGTTTTTAAATGTGTGTTTTATTGATTATTTTTATGCTTTTGATTTGGCATATTTAGTTGTTATTTTGATTTTTCTTGCATGAAAATCATATCATAATATGTAAAATCACATGAAAAAGTGTTGTTTTTAATGAAAATTTGAGAAAAGAAACCAAAGAAAAATCAATGTGTTGATTCATCTCCTTGCACACGAGGGGCGCGAAGGAGATGAGGGGCGGCCTACCTGCCCCTCGTAGCTAGGCAGCCCCTCAACCTCTTTTTTTGTCTTTTAGTGCATTTTGCTCTATTTTATCTCGTTTTAGATATACATTTAAGTGTTGTATGCATTTTTTTTGCATGATTTTAATATTATTTTGCCAATATTTATTTATGTTTATTTATTTTTTGTGACAATATTTTTTTATTATTTTATTTGATTTAATTGATTTTTAGTCTTTTTTTGATAACATCAATTTTATTTTGTTTGTTTTTACTTTGTCTACAATCCTTATTTTTTCCTTGTTTGAGCATCTTCACGAACAAATGGGAAAATCGAGAAGGCTTATTGTTGTTTGATTTTTATTTTTTATTATTTTTGTTATTTTGGCTTTTATTTCATTATTTTAGTTTGATTTGTAATAAATTTATTTATTCTATGTACGTTAGAAAGAAAATTACACGGAAATAGTTTTGTTAATGAATTTGGATTTTTTCTAATAAAATGAGACCAATGTCCTAATTTTAACCAATAAGAAAAAAATTCAATTTTAAAAGAAAAGTTAATTTCCTTAAAATGGGATCACTTATCCCTGTTTTCTCAATATTCACTCAAAAATAACTCTTCATTTTTTTAAGTAAACATGATGGAACCAATATTTCTATTCTAAATAAATGTCTCGATTTATGAATGTTATTTACTTAATTGATTTTGTTTATTTAATTTCCTATTTTGGGGGATTGCATTTTTTGTCCCAATTTATTTATTTATTTGTTTGTTTTAATTTGGGAGATTGTATTTTAGTCCCAATTTCATTTCGTAATTTGTTTTATATTTTACTTATTTTATCGCTGTCTTTACTGCTTTTCTCGTTGCTTGAATTTGTACTTTATTTTAAATGCATGATCGCGTGAGATGAGAGATAGAAATTTAATAATTAAAAAACTCATTTGTAATTAACCAAGATATTAATAAGAGTAAGGTTCTGAATTATTCTCTGGTTTAAACCCCAAAATTAGACAAACTCTTCAAATTTCTTATAAATTGGGTGGCGACTCCAAAATACCTCAAAGGTACCTATAGGTTTCATGGATTAGATGAACTTCCCCAATGTTCTATTAGGAAGGAATTCCAAAATATCTCATGTTACCAAAGATCTAGACGCGATCCCTCTAGGGCCCTAAAAGCGGGCTCTCGAGGCCGATCGAGGTTGTGCGCGCATCATAGTGGCGACTCCAATGGGGACTTTGAAACTTTGCTTTGAAAGTGTCTTGGTTAATAATATAATTGGATTTTTATGAATTAAAATTCAATCTCTTTTAGAAAAAATTGCATTGCATACATGCTAAAGCCGTAGAACTATGCTCGATGGTCCCTTGTTTTACCCCGGTGCATTCCCGAAGCGCGACCCTACGTTCACTCAATATAAGGAAGTGTTAAGGATAATCACTAGCCCAAGCCTCATACCTTTTGGTATATCAAATGGAGACCCGATTGGTTGTTATGATCGCTATGAGCTAGACCTGTTGTCAGGGACCATGCTTGGGTAGCCCGAAAGTATCATCACCTTTGACTAAAGGTCATGTAATGGCAATAGATACTTCCCTTAGGTGAAATATACCGTAATACTATGCTTGCTATATGGGCCATTATATATTGAACAAAATCCACCAAATTAAATGGTCTTTTATCAAAGGCTTTCATGGCCCGGTGGGCCCATTTTAATTTAGTTAAAGTGTTTAAATACATAAAGGCTAAAATTCATACGTATGTGCATTAGATAAGAGATGTTATATTGCCGGTTTTCCACCGTGTACCATACGTGTCATTAGGTTCCTCGTTAATCCATGGATTAAGCCCACCTAGGAAAGAGACCACATTACCTCCTGTGTGGGAGTAATAAGGTTAGAAGGATCTACTTGCTTGTATGTGGTTGTGACTGTCGCATAACACACAATCATGCACCATATATGTCATTCATGCATCATTCTAACAATTTGAGTCTTGTAGCCATCATAGATTCATTTAAGTGCACTAAGAGTCCTGACGGTCGCCTGGTAAGGACAAACCTGCTCTTTGAGTTGCCAAAATTGGTGTCTAATTGGGATTCTAAGTCACTCTCAATAGCTAGCAAATCATCTTTAGAATCATCAATGGCAGAAGAAACCGGCGCTTTGACCACTCAAGACCTGGTAAGGAGATTAGAAGACTTTGAGCGGAGAATGTTAGAGATGATGGGCACCATGGCCGAAAGTATTGCACATCCTCCTGCTACATAACCACCCATTGCTCCATAGCCACTGATAGTCCATGTTGGGGGGCAAGTTAAATTACCTGTTGGCGGGGAGGCTCCTCTCATAGGTAATGCTGCCCGCCAACCTGTTAATAAGCATACACCTGCTGCACCCATTAAGCCAAGAAGGGAAAGGATCCCTTATCCCGATGAGAATTTTGTGATTGAAGATAGAGATGAAGAGCCAATAGAGCCTCAAGCCTTGAGGGGTAGAGCATACCTAGGGTGAAAGATGAGGCAATGAGAGGAATGGGGCAATCACCTGCTTGTTATTAGTTAGAAGGGGGATCAACCCCAAGGATAGAGATTTGGGGGATAAAGAGCTGTTACCCTAAAGGTTCAAGATGCCTAAGCTGCCGAAGGTCGATGGTACTTCGGACCAATATGCACATATTAAGCAGTACACCCTGGTGATGAAAGGCACAGGGTTAACCAAGAAGCAGAAGGTGAAATATTTCTGCCTTAGCCTAGTGGGTTCGACAGTAGACTAGTATCACGGGTTGGACAGAAGGTCCAAAGATGATTAGGATCTTTTGACTGAGGAGTTCTTACACGAGAATGGAGGTCACCTTAAAGGACCTCGACCTCTTACAGTAAAGGAGTGATGAGTCATTCCATGAATACCTCACCAGATGAAGGAATAGGGTCATAGAGATGAAGTGAAAGCCTGATATCGCCGACCAGATCAGATTGTTCATCCGGAACTCTTGCCCCTACTTGAGGGATTTGCTTAGCTTCAAAGGACTCGAAGACTAGGAGTGACTCAAAGACAATGCTATAGAGGCTGAGGGGCCTTACCTATTGTAGACACCGGGTCCTGAGTGAGCCTAGATCGAATTTACCCAATGATGATAATTGCCTTCACAGGCTTAAAAGGTTGAAAGTGATGGTTTTCTCGTCAAATTTGCATTTTAGAGTAAAAAATTAGAAAATAATAAAAATATTTAAAAAATTAATTTTGAAAAATGAGGACTTAAAATTATAGTGTTTTTAGTCAATTTAAAATTTAAAAAAAAAAAAGTTTTTCGGATCGCGAGTGTCGGGCGCGGCAGCGCGCTGGCGCCCAGCTCGCGGGCGCCCAGCGCGCAGACGCCCAGCGCATTGGGCGCGATTTGGCGACGCTGCATGCCGAAGCGACGCGCAGCGTTGTGCGCACTGTGCGCGATTTTCTTGCTGATTTCGCGCAGCCTCTCTGCGTGAAGCCCGTCGCTCTATAGCGACGGGCGTCCCTCATCCCCTGGCCGTCCCTATAGGGTCTGATACCCCTTTTTCCGATTTTTCACCCATTTTTCCGTTTTTTTCACCCAAAAATCCGTTTTTTATCCCATTTTTTTTGGTTTTTGAGTTCAAATTAAATTATAAAATATTTTTTTAGATAATTAATTAATAAAACTTGATTTTATCATTAAAAATAAAAGAATTTTGTGTTAAAATAGGTTTGTTTTCCTTAATTAAATTAGGGCAACCTATTTTATTTTATAAAGACTTTATGATGAAAAATCAAGTGGGAGCCTCCACATTCTTTTTAGACCAAAAATTTTCAGAATTCTTCTTCTTCTATTTTCTCTTTAAAAATTTCAGATTTCTTTTTTAATTAAAAATGTTTAATTGAAATTGAAAGATCAATTTTCAATTCTTAATTATTCCAATTAATTTCTTTGTTTTTCCTCTAAAAACACAAGAAATTAATCATCACTTTGACATCAATTTCTTCTCAATCTTAAGCATACAAGTCAATTCCTTTGTTTTTCTCCATAAACAAAGAGAATTAATTTTATTGCTAAATTATTCTTTCAAGCAATTTTCCGGAAAATCATCACTTTTCCTTCATCAAATCCAATACTATGAGGGTAAATATTCTAGGCTCAATTTCCATTCCATTCTATTTTATTTTTATTTAATTTATTCATGTATATTTTATTGTTTTTATTGATTTATTTATTGTTTTCATTTATTCATTTGTTGTATTGATTTTAGATTTGTTCCATTTAATTGTTTATATATGATTTTATTTTTGTTCATGTGAATATTGTTTTCTTTTAATTCCTAACATGTAAATGATTTTATTGTGATTCCTAATTATTTTTAACATGCAAATAATTAACTTAAATTAATCTTTTTGCCATGTAAATAGTTTATATTAATTATGAACACATCAATTAACCTTGTTATATATCATTATTATTTTCATCATTCTTTTGTTTACTAATTTTTATTATTCTTTTATCATTGTTACATGATTGATTTATTATTATTTGTTTATTTATTCATTTATTATTTTTCACTTATCATCATTATTTTCATCATGTGTATATTTTCATGTACTAATTAATTAACATGTTTTATTTTATTTTCATCACATCATTTAATCATTTATCATGTATAATGCATGTTTCTCATTTATTTTGGTTTGTTAACATTTTGATATAATTATCATTCTTTTCATATCATCTTATTTTATTTTATTTTGTTATTAATTATTTTTTATGTTTAATCGAATTAATTGATTTAATTACTAACATTATTTTATTTGTATTTTTTTTATGTCTAAACTCATTTTTTGATTGGGCGCTTTCGCGAGCACACGGGGAGGTCCAAAAGGCTCGTTCGGAATATTTATTTTTCTTTATTTGTAATATTTTATTTATTTGGCTTTTTTCTATTTATTTTTGCCATATAATTTTCTTGTAAAATTGTTTATTTAGGCCCGCTAGAAAGAAAGTCACTAAACCATTTTTATTAATTAACTTGGTATTTTTTTTAAAATAAAAATGGGACCAATGTCTCAATTTTCTCCATCCAAAATCATCACATAAAAATTGTTTCATAATAATATGCATGCGAGGACCAATGTCCTCACCATTAATGAATATCTCGATTTATGCATGATCTGTATTTTATTTACAATGGGGGTTGTATTCCGCCCTTAGTTTTATTGTAATATTTTTTGTGCTTTATTTTACTTATGCGTTTACCGCTTTTTCTTAAATGTATGTTGTGCGCTTTAATTAATTGCATTAAATGTATGTGAAATGGGATGAAATAATAAATTCAAAACTCAACTATAAACTTAACCAAGGTATGAATAAATGAGAAGTCCCGAACTCACTCTGGTCGTTGGGCTCAAAGAGGCTAGAGGTCTACCCTCCAAGACACCTTTTTGTGCCACAAGACTTTAGCATTAATCCTAGGCTCCTTAGGGCGAGAGGTTTACCTTCCAAGACCCCTTTGGCTGGCCCAAAATGGATACTAAGCTCAGTCTTAGGCTCTCCGAGGCGAGAGAAACTTTCCCAATGTTCTATTGGGTGGCGACTCCATGAAACCTCCTTGTTGCCCAACATAGACGCACTTGCGATTTATTGCAAGCTATCAACGGACCCACAAATGCCCCGATCGCCCTCAAGCGGGCGGTCCCATGGGCGGCCGAGGGGATCCGGCGCGTGTCACACCTATTAAAGAAAGCAAGCTAAAATAACTTTGCTGGGAAAAATCATGGAAACCAATCGGGGTATAATTTAGGTGGTGCTGGAAGCAGTAATAACAGAAATTGTAAGACGGGCAAGGTTTCAACTACTGAAGTTAGATAAGGCCAGAGGCACTTGTAGACACCGGGTCCTGAGGCAGTTAAGACCAAGGTTACCCAGTGATGAAAATGACACTTGCTCCTAGGCAAAAAGGTTAAAAGTGATAATTTATTTGTCGAAACTTTCTTTTTAAATAAAAAATTATTTCTTTATTATTATTTTGGTTTTCAGAGGTCCTTCGGTGGCCTGCCGTTGCACGGCCTGCACGGCGCACGAAGAGCGGCACCTCTCGGCTAGGGTGTTACAATCGGTCCTACCGTAAATTGTGACCATCCCAGTTATCGCCTCCAAACATACTTAGATGAATTCTTGTTCTTTATATCTGGATGACTCATGCATTTTACGTGCATGCCCATTATTTTTCTTGAATATTTGGCTTTCCAGTTTTACAGTAAGAGAGATTAGATGCGGACCCCGACAAAAGGAGAGTGGCAACATAAGTCCAAACAATCAACCAAAGACCTCTGAGGGGGCAACCAACCCAAGACCTCTCAGGGGGCACCACTTCAAATCTTAGAAGGGTTAGCATGATGACAGCACTACCACTCTACAGAGGGTTAGCACGATCACGACACTACCACTTCAAATCTCAGAAGGGTTAGCACGATGACGGGACTGCCACTCTACGGAGGGTTAACATGATCACGGCATTGCCACTTCAAATCTCAGAAGAGTTAGCACGATGACGGCACTACCACTCCACAGAAGGTTAGCACGAATACGACACTACCACTTCAACAAGGGTTAGCATGATGGCGATACTACTATTCCATGAAAGAGTAGTACGACCACGACACTACCACTTGAACGAGGATTTACATGCTGACCGTAAATACCACATCAACAAGGGTTTGTATGATCATGGTAACTTGTTTCAACAAAGGATAACAGGCCGACAAGCAGGCGACAACTCCTTTAACAACATCATCCATTCCAGAAAGATGGTTGCGACTCACGCCGAACAAGTAAGGCCCTCAGACGGAGGCCCGCTTTTAGGGCTTGAGGGATTGGTTCGCGTCATTTGATCATGGGTATCATGAGACATTTTGGAATCCCTACCCAATAGAACATTGGCGAGTTCATCTAGCCTCATGACACCTTTAGGCACTTTTGAGGTATTTTGGAGTCGCCACCCAATTTACAAGAAATTGGAAAAGTTCATTTAACCTCTACGATTTTAAACCAGAGAAGGTGTTCGGAACTTCACTCTTATTTATGCCTTGCTTAATTATAAGTGAGTTTTTAGATTTGAAAATTGCATCTCTCTTCTCACACGATTAATGCAATTTATTAAAGGCGCACTACAAACATCAAGAAAGTGATAAATGAAAGCTGTAATAAAGAGATAAATAAAGTAATAAATAAAGCGGTAAACACACAAGCACGCCATTTACAAAGAAGAAAGGGGGAAAAATACAATCCCCAAATAAAAGGAAAAAGCTAGACAAAATGGAAGTTGGAACATAATACAATCCCTAAATGAATAGTAAAGCTTAAGTAAAGTTTCTCCCAAAATAATTAATTACAAGGGCCCACGAGATATATAGACATAAACTTAAAACAACCAAAACAAAGTCAAACATAGAAAATGACATACATAAATCGGGATATTTATTCAATGTAGGAACATTGGTTCCTTCATGCTCACTTAAAGAGGGATCAAAGAGTTATTTTGATTGTTAGATTGAAAAACCAGGATGAGCGATCCCATCTCTAGAAAACTTGATCCCATCTTTAGAAAACTTAACTCTTCATTTTAAGTTGTGACATTTTGCATTCCTTAGCTAAAATGAAGTACATTGGTCCCGATTTTATTAATAAAATCCCAATTTTGTTATAAAGATATTTTCGTGATTTTTCATCCGACATGCGTATAAATAAAACTATTTTTAATTTACAAACAAGCACAATCACACAAGTAGGGGATAGGAAAGGTCTCACCCAAGAAAGGTTTCCTACGCGTCGTGACCCCTTCATTCGGTCACGGCGATACTCAAGCGAGCGACATCACATTTTACCCCAAACACGAAAAATAACAAAAAAACATTAGTAGCAATTCCACTATTAACAACATAAATATAAAAACAAGAGGAAAATAACACATGTTTAAAGTGCATATAGAAAATAAAGTGGGCCCAAATTCACAAACAACCCACATGCAAAAATCATATAATAACAATGACAATAAAAAATAATAATATTAATAGTGCCAAAAAAAGAATAATGACAACAGTAAACAGCAAATACAAATACAATAACATTAATAATAATAACCATAATAATAATAATAATAATAATGCTAACAATAAAACATTAATGGTAATAATAATAATAATAATAATAATAATAATAATGGCAACCATGATATAACCATGTCAACAGTGATGATTTAGTGCAAATAATAATAATAATAATAATAATAATAATAATAATAATAATTACGATGATAGAATAATATTAACATAAAACTATAATAGTAATAGTAGTGATAAAAACAACTGATAATATTAACAATAATAAGAGTGTAAAATGATAATGATGATAATATTAGTAATAGTGGAGAAAGTAACGTCAACAATAATACTGGGAATAATAAATAATAATAATGACAAATAGAGTGGAATGAAAATGGGTCCAAGGGTATTTGCCCTCAGAATTTATAGAGTGGAAATAGGATGTCTCAATCTGTCCCCCTTATCAAGTTTGCGGTGATAAAAACCAAAAATATTTAAGAACACTTAAGTTTTTAACACAAAAGACTCAAGAAAATAAAATCGAAAAATGATTTTTTAATGGAATGCCCAAGTCGAAGAAATTAATTTTCCTCACTCAGGTTAAAGAAAAAAACAATTTTTTTTTAGCAAAAATCTCCAAATTTAAGGAAAAAGAAGAATTAATTTTTTGCTCTCTCGTCTGCCTCTCTTTTTCCCTCAGCAAGAAGCTCTATTTTTCCCCTCAAGAAGCAGCGCCCTGGGAAATGAAGGCCAATTTCCCTTTTATTTTCTTCATCTTCAGGAATGGAAAAAAACCAAACTAACTTTGCTAATTTTATTTTTTCAAAAAAACATTAAAACGTGAAAGAAGCTAATTTTTTTTACGGTCCCAAAACTGTGTTTTGCAGGTGGAAAGGGACCGGACAGTGCGGAGTAGGGGTGCCCGCAGGTGGAGGGCCGCACCTCAGAAGGCCACGAGGTGCGGCCTCTATAAAATTAAAACTTCCAACTCCTTTTTTAATTTTAATATTTTCCTTTTTTATTTAATTTTTTTATAATATATAATTTTTTATTATATATTTATTTTCTTATTTTTATTAAAAAAATGTCTCGACAAGGGAAACATCATTTTTGACATTTTTTGCCTGTAAATATGCATCATTTTCTTCATCGGGTAATCCTAATCTTGGATTGCATCGTGACCCGGTGTCTACAATGGTTGTGATGCACGGGAACCCGCTTATGTCTCCCGGAGGGCCCACTTTTAGGGTCCGAGCAGGGTTTGCATCTAATCTTGGGTAACACGAGATATTTTCGAATTACTTACCCAATAGAACATTGGGAAGTTCATCTAACCTCATAAAATCTTTAGGCACCTTTGAGGTATTTTGGAGTCGCCACTCAATTTACAAGAAATTGGGAAAAGGTCATCTAAACTCAGGGATCTTAAACTAGAGAAAGTGTTCGGAATTTCACTCTTATTAATGCCTTAAGTTAAGTTATAAAAGAATTTTTTAACAATTGAAATTCCATCTCTCATCTCACGCGATCATGTAATAAAATTAAAGTACATCTCAAGCATTTTTGGAAAGCAGTAAAGAAAGTGATAATGAAAACGATAAATAAATTACAAGTGAAAAATATGGGACAGAACAATCCCCCAGAATAAAAAAACATAAATAAATAAATGAATAAAATTACCCCAAAATTAATTACAAGGGCCTACAATAAATAATATATAAAAAGGAATAAAATAAAATGCATAATACACAAATCGGGACATTTATTAGATTTTAGGAACATTGGTTCTCTTGTGTTAACTTAAAAATCCGAGAGTTATTTTTGGGCGATAAAAATAGGGATAATTGGATCCCATTTTATGAAAATTAACTCTCTTTTGAAAATGAAAGGTTATTAGCTAAAATCAGGACATTGGTCCTATTTTGTTAATAAAAATCCCAATTTATATTATTGTAAAAAATATGAGTTTCTTTAAAATAACGCATCTAAATACCATTTTGCATAAAACATATAAAACAATAAAATAAAGGAAATGCAAGAATTAAAATGCAATCCACACTTTGAAGGCTCCTAATCTCTTGATTCTCTAGCATGCTCTGGAACATTACTCAAAATGAAATAAATAAGTTTGGTAAACGACAAAAATAAGAACAAAAAACAATGTTAGCAAATTAAATAAAATATGATATAATAGAGATAAGCAATTAAATGAAGCAAATAAAACAAATAATTATAATTGAGGAAAATATTTATAGTCACTACGGAAGAATAATCTTTGATGAAAAGCACTGTAAATTAGCAAACTGGATTAATGACCGAAAGTATAATCAAATGAAAACCACAAAATCAATACTAGATATCCTACAGATTTAACTTACATTCCATGCATCATACCAATAATTTAATTAAATTAATCTAAGTTCATGTTAATTACAACAAACAACAACGCAAATAAACTAATATTAATCTACAGTAATTACAATGGAGAAAATAAATGAATGACACAAAGCAAGGAAAGAGAGAGGATCGGCTCTAACCCATGAATTTACCCTCCGAGGTTTGATTCTGGCTGTAAAAGAAGAAAAGATTGATTTTCTCATCTGATTGCTTAAAAAAAAGTAAAGAAAGCTTGAAGCAAAGCTTTCTGTCACTCAAAATTGAGGGAAAAAACTCTCATTTTTGAAGAAATCGGGTGATGAGAATTGAATCTTAAACACAAAGAATTAATTTCTTTGGCTCCAGAACAATTAGAATTTTTGGAAGAAACCTTAGGTCTCAAAAATCTTATTTTTCAGAATTTTTGGGTCGCCGTTGTAATGCTCCCCCTGGGGTTCTAAATTTTTCTTTTTATATCATCCTCAAAAAATTAGGTTTTAGAAGTTTTAATTCCCTTTAAAATCCTTAATTTTCCTTTAACAATCAAGTTTTATCCTTTTGAAAATCGAAAAAAAGAGTTTGAGTTTAAATCTAACTCAAAACCAGAGAAATTCAGAAAAAAGATGAAGCCTTGGCGAGGTAGGAGACGCGCGAGGTGCGGCCTCGTGCTGGGAGGCTATGCCTCGTGCAGGAGGCCGCGCCTCGCATGCGCGAGGTGGCCTAACGCAGGAGGCCACGCCCTGCATGTGTGAGGTACGGCCTCACGCAGGAGGCCGTGTGCCTCATGCACGAGGTGCGGCCTCGTGGAGGAGGCCGCATGCCTCATGCGCGAGGTGCAACCTTGCACAGGAGATTGCATGCCTCATACGCGAGGCGTTGACTCATGCAGGAGGCCTTGTGCACGCTGCTAGCAGGCACTGCACCTCACACGGGCCGCACGGTGGCAGGCCGCAGAAAATCCCAAAAATAAAATAATAGTAATTTTTTATTTAGAAAGAAGGGTTTCGATAAGGAAATTATCACTTCTAACTTTTTTGCCTGTGAACAAGTATCATTTTCATCACTAGGTACCCTTAGTCTAGGTTGCCTCTGGACCCGGTGTCTACAGTTGCCCCCAGTTTTGGGGAACGTAGTGCATGGGTGCCTAGGTGAGCCAAAACTCAAAGAAAGAAGGAAGAGACACGTACCTGAGGCATTTGTCTTTTCGGTCTGAATGAAGTTGTTGGGGGTAGTTATCGCCAATTTGTCGATGTGTTAATCCTTGTCATTTTAGCGTCGAACCTGTGCGGTGTCTAGCTTCTGCCATTGTGGTCTATAACCGACTTTGATTCGGTGTCTATCCTCGGTCGTTGTGGCATCCAACATGTGCTGTGTATAGCTCAAACCGTGTCGGTATCTAACCTGTTTATGTGGTATCTAACCTCATTCATTGTGGCATTTAATCTGTACGGTGTATAGCCCCAGTTGTGTCGATATCTATCCTGTTAATGCGGTGTCTAACCCCTTTCATTGCGGTATCTAACCTGTGCAGTGTATAGCCCCAGCCGTGTCGGTATCTAACCTATTATGTGGTGCAATGGTAATCGTCATTTCCTTGTCGATGAGTTAACCATTTATCTGAATCGCAGTTAGACATTATTTTCCTATGCCTGAACGTTCAAAGAAATGTTTTGATTGATTGCATTAACCTATTCTCGTGGTATATGAATCAACTTGTTATCATCATCTTTTATTTACTAATATACCTCTTTATTTTCATTTTGTTTTAGTTTTTTTTTGTTTTTCTTTCTCTTTTATGACTTTGTATGATATGTTCGTTATATTCAATAGTAAAAATAAAATAAACACAAATGTAAAGTTATAACATAAATGGAATTTTTATACATCATAAAATAATAATATCCAATGTCTCCCTGAAATGCCTCCTACAGAGGATGATGATCTGTGTGCTCATCTAGGCCGCCAGACTGAGCTGGAGGAGGCGCCGATTGATGTGTGACATCCTCAAGTGGTGGTCTAGATGATGATGGTTGGTGTGTGACATCCTTAGGTGGCGGCCAGCGACTCATCCATCTCCTGGAGAGACTCACCAACCCTCTGTGCTGTCGCGGCCTGCAAAGCTGTCACAGATCCTTCTATCCTGTCTAAATGCCTACTAATCTCTCCAAACCCTCTGCTATCTGCTGGCCAAATAAGGCGAGCCTATCATCTATCTGCTGGCTCAGTAGGCAAAAGCTCCCTTCTATGCGCTAGCTTAGAAGATGAAGATCGTCCGTTACATGCTGGCCATGAAGACGGATCGCCTCATCATTGCGCTGCCCCAAAGCGGCCAACGCGAACATCATATCCTAGTGCATAAACTGGAATGACATCTCTGGAGTAGGCCGATGCTGCTCTGTCCTAAACTCAGATGATGGCAGGGCTGTGGAAAAGGATGTGTAGACACCAGGTCCTGAGACAGCCTAGATCAGAGTTACCCAATGATGATAAGATGCCTTGTCACAGGAAAAAAGGTTGAAAGTGGTGATTTCCTGTTTAAATTTGCATTTTAGAGTGAAAAGTAAAAAATAATTAAAACTATTTTGAAAATTAGATTTGAAAAAGGGGGTTTAGAAATTGTAGTATTTTTAGTTAATCTTTAATAATATAAAAAAAAAATTTTCGAGCGTCGGCGCCAAGGCACGGAGTGCCCTCGAGAACTGCTCCAACGCGCGATGCCTCCCAGCGCACTGGGTGAGCGCCGACGGGCGTCAGACGCACCTAGTCTGCCGAAATTGGCCTTTTTAGCCCCAAAATGATTTTTTTTCCGATTTTTGACCCAAAAATCCGTTTTTTATCCCATTTTTTTTGTTTTTAAAGGGTTTTTTTCATTTTTTTTTAAAATTCAAAATAAATAAGGTCTGATTTAATTGAATTTTTTCTTCTTAATTAATTTGATTTTCTATTTTCTTCATATAAGAAGATAAAGATAAAAAATAGAAGGAGGGGAAATTCTTTTAGGTTTTTTTAGGTTTTTCTCTTCTTCTTCCTCTCAAATTATCTCTAATTTTCCAGATTTTTCCCCAACAAAAATAAAAAAGAAATAGTTCAATTCTTCTTCTTGTTCCAATGGAATTTCTTCTAATACATATTTTAAGATGGGATTTTGTTGATGGCAATTGATTTTTTAGATAAACATAACAATTGTTTGCTTTCAAAATTCATTTTTGATTTATTATTTTTTCTTAGTTTTCAATTGATTTTGAGACAAACATAACAATTGTTTGCTCTCAAAATTCATTTTTGATTTATTGTTTTTTTTTAGTTGCAATTAAACTTTTTTCAATGATTTTTATTTGAATCTCTTTTTGATTAAAAAATAGATTTTGAGACATTCAAAATAAATGTTTGTTCTTGAAATCTAATTTTTCATTTGATTTTCTAAAAAAGAAGTTTTTTTGTTTTTTTCATAAATGATTTTTTTTTCTTGAGACAAACAAAAGGATTGTTTGTTCTTGAGAACCCGTTTTGTTTAATCAATAAAAATTATTCTTTAAGCAAAGAAATTAATTCTTTGTTCTTAAAGAATTTTTGATCATTTTTTAAGACTATTTTTCCTTGGAATAAAATTTCAACATTTTTATTATCTCAACTCTAATCTTGCAAATCACAAATAAGGAAATTAATCATCATTTTTACCTTCATCGAATCCGAAACTCTGAGGGTAAACATTATAGGCCTAATCTTTTATTTCTATTTCTGTTCATATTTAATTTATTCATGTATATTTTTATTACTTTCTTTCATTTATTTATTTTATTTGTTTTATTTAATATGTTCATATAATATTTTATTCTTATTCATGTAAATATTGATTTTCTTATCATTTCTAACATGTAAATATTGGTTTCTTTTAATTCCTAACATGTAATTGATTGATTTTTCCTTTGATTTCTCATTATTTTCAACATATAATTAATAAATTCATTTTAATTGATATTTTTACCATGTAAATGTTTTATATTAATTGTAATTATATTAATTAACCATGTTATTCATTTAATTCCTATCATTATTTTGTTATTCATTTTTTATCATTCTTTTATCATTGTCATTGCTATTTATTCATTCATTTATTTATTTTCATTATTAATCATTATTATTATCATGTTCATATTTTTACATATTAATTCATTAACATTGTCACACCCCATAAGTGGCCTAATCGGAAATTAAAATTTTAATTGGACATTTAAGGGTAATTTGGTATTTTATAAGAGGAAAGAGGATTAGTTTGCAAGGAAATAAAAGTATTGTTATGGCAGATTTTATTTTGAGTGAGTAAAAGGAAATTTGCCTAGGACTAAAAGGTAAAAGAAGAATAAGTGAATTGTGTCTTTGTGCATGTGTGCCAAGTGGAAGAGGTGAGTGTGAGTGTACGTGGGTGAGGGGAAAGTGAGGTCTGATTTTCTTTGGTTCCTGGAAAACTAGACACATGAAATTTTCTCTCTTTTGCTCTCCCTCACGTTAGCCATCTCTTCCTCTCCACTTGCTGCCCTTTTCTCATTTGCATGTAAGCTCTGTTATTGGGGAACTAGGGTTTGAGATTGGGAAAGAAGTTCCAGAGGTAAGTGGCTTTTAGTTTTCATGTGGTTTTTCTTCTCCTTTGGGTTTTATTATAGAGATTCTGTTCTTGGGTTGATTATGGTTTACTTGTTTGCAAGCTCCTGAGGATAAAAGAAAAGAGAAGGGAAAGGGCAAAGTGGTGGATTGAAAGAGCAGTGGACGTTGTTTTGGACTTCAACAGGTTTGGGAGTGTTTCCATTTTCTCATGTTTGGATCCTGTTTGCTGTGATATGAATGCATTTATGTGTGTGTATATGAAATGTTAAAGTTATGTGTTATTGTAGATATATTTACAGTAGAAAAAGAATGATACGAATATGCAATGAGATGAATGTGCTTGAATTTGAATGCAAAATACTGGGTTAGTGACTCTCTCTGTTTTTACTGATTGACTGTGTAAGAATGTGATTGAGTTGAGTATAAGTGCTGTAAATGTGCTCAGAAGACTATAAGGTATGTGTTAGTATGATTTTTTCATGAAAAATGGATTTAGACAAATTGGGTTTTGGAGATTTGATTGCACTCTGTTTTGACGTTTTCTGAGTTTTCTAGAGTAATTTTGAAGAAGAAGGAGTTTGAGAGGAAGATCACGCGACGTGATGGAGCATCACGCCGTGACCTCCCTCATTTGGGGAAGTCACGAGACGTGATGGGGCATCACGCCGTGATCCCCTTCTCTGGGAAGTCTTTGTGATGAAGGAAGAAGCAGAGAGGAAGATCACGTGACGTTATGAGGCATCACGCCGTGACCTCCCTCCCTTGGGGAAGTCGCGACGTGATGGAGCATCACGCCTCGCGATCTTGCCTGTCTCCCTGCGTGTCTTCCCCTCTCCTCTCAGGCGTCACGAGACGTGACTGATGGTCACGCCGTGACCGCCTGCTCTTGCCTTGCTTTCTTGCCTTGCTCTTTTGCCTGGCTCGCGTGAAGCCGGTGTCACGAGACGTGACCGGCCTCTGCCTGCTGTCCTGTCTTCCTAAAACAAAGATTTAACTTCTGATTTTTAGGGTTTTTACACTGTTTGATGAATAATTAGTTTTAAAATCTAATTTGTAGTTTAATAATTGCTTATTATTGAGTTGTATACATGATTAATAATTAATATTCATGATTTACACTTTTTTATAATTTATTTGACATGGATTAATTCAATGTGAGCTATATGTCCTTATTACCTTCAGTATTGATATTTATATGTTTAAATATTCTGAATGTGATCAGTATATAAGTATACATGAATTATAAGCTAATATAATAGGAAATTCTCATGATTTGATATATGAATTATTGAGTTGTGTCATTTAAGCCTGTATAAGTCATAGTAGTGGATAAGTAAGCGCTTACTTAGGTCAGTGTGTGTGTGCAGCTGCTATATGATAAAAATGATATATGCGGGTCCGTTTGGATCCTTGTTTTCGACCATGTTTGGTCTATATGGAAATAAAGCGAGACCTCGGTCTCTATATGAAAAATTACATGTTTGAGACTCATGTCTCTATATGCTTGGGATACTGTGTTCTATCAGTAACCAAATGACCGTATCCACTTCTTAGGTTTATACCAGACTAATCAGGCTACATGTTTATATGTGATATATATGTTGAGATGTTTATTGACATGATTAAAAGTATATGTTGCACATGAACTCGTGTATATCCTATATCGGTGAAATGTAGAAAAGTATGTTTGTATTTGTTAATTACTTGTATTGTATATGTATATTGTTATTTTGTTTTGTTCCTCCCCACTAAGCGTTATCGCTTAGCACGGGCTCTTTTCCCGTGCAGGTGGCGAGTGCAGTTCAGAGTCGGATATCTGCAGGTCGGCCACTAGGAGTCCTTTTGGATGAAGTTGTTGTATTTTTGAAGTCTTCCGCTGTAATTATTTTGTATATGGCTTGTAATTAGCAAAATGAATCTTTTGTAAAGGAACAAGTATTCTTTTTTGTATATGTAATTGCATACGAGCCCTTTTTGTAAATCAACAGTGATATGTATATGTATATGTTAACGGTTTTTCTATAAACGATTTAAAAGTTTCCTTACATATTATCTTTTGTTTAATTTTATTAGCATGTATTTGGATTTGTTTATATGTTTGCCCGCGTGGCACTCCGGTATCCTTCCAACGGGGATGGCGGGGTGTTACAAACATGTTATCTTTTATTCCAATCACTTCATTTAATCCATTTGTCATTCATAACACATTTTTCTAATTCACTTTAAATTGTTAACATTTTAATTCATTTGTTATTTTGATATCATTTCATTTTATCTCATTTTATTTTAACTTATCATTTATTTTATATTTAATTGATTTTGATTGATTCAATTACTAACATTATTTTATTTGTGTTTTATTTTTATTTCACATCTCATTTTGCCTCTTGGGCAATTTTTGCGAGCACACGGGGAGGTCCAGAAGGCTCGTTTGGAATTATGTATTTATTTGTTTCATTTGTGATATTTCATTTATTTGGATTTTTCATTTATTTTGCCATGTAATCTTTAATAAAGTTGTTTATTTTAGGAACGCTAAAAAGAAAATCACAAAAATATTTCTATTAATTAATTTGGCATTTTTTCTAAATAAAAATGGGACCAATGTCCTAGTTTTTCATACCCAAATAAACCATCACCTTTAACATTTTTTTTAAAGTATGTATGCGATGATCAATATCCTCATTCTTAATCAATATCCCGATTTATATATGATTTGTATTTTATTTACAATGGGGGTTATATTCCACTCCTAGTTTTGTTGTACTTATTTTCATGTACTTTATTTTAATCCTATTTTATTCATCGCTTCCTTTGAATGAATAACTTGCGCTTTAATTAAACTGCATTAAAATGAATGAGAAATAGGATGAAACTCTAAATTCAAAGCTCAATTATAAACTTAACCAAGGTATGAATAAATTGGAAGTCCCGGACTCACTCTGGTCTTAGGCTCAATGAGGTTGGAGGACCATCTCAATATTTTATTGGGATGGGGCCTCCAAAATGTCTCTTGTTGCCCACTAAAAGGCCCAACTCAAATAATCCTAGGCTCCACAGGATTAGAGGATCATTCCAATGTTCTATTGGGATGAGGTCTCCAAGATCCCTCTGGCTTGCCCAAAATTGATATATATGCACCGTCTTAGGCTCACCGAGGCTAGACGACCTTTTCCAATGTTCTATTGGGTGGCGACTCCAAGAAACCTCCTTGTTGCCCAATATAGACGCACTTGTAATTCGTTACAAGTTTTAATGAACCTCTCTCGATCGCCCTACAAGAGGGCTTTCGGGGCGCCCCAGGGTTCGGCGCGCATCACAGGATTGCCTGGCCGATTGAAAAGGGAGTGTCTTCGGGGAGTGCAGAAGTCAAGATGCAAAATCTGTAGTTGAGGAGTGATGCGGGCTCCACTCTCATGTATGATTTGCTATGGAGGGGAAGTGCTGAAAAGATCTATGAAGTCCAAATCATACGTACCATCCCCATCCTGTGGTGTATGTGGCTCCTCCTCCTCTAGCTGTAGGTGATCATCCCCCGAAGTACCTACTATATCGGGGAGTGGAGGCAACTTGCAGAGATGTCTGGTCTCTGCCATACTAAGCAGTCTGTACTCATCTGGTCGATTCGGTATCGGCTTTACCAAAGCCATGTAACCAGAGAGATCGAGATTGACTGCTATATCCCCATCCAAGTGTGGCCCGAATGTACCGGGGTCATGTCTCAGGTGAAGGAGTAACCTAGTCACCACCCCTCCAATTCATATGTGCCTAGTGGTCCCCCACCGAGCTTTGACTAATGCACCTAAGATCTCGTGGGCAATGTTGAGCTACCTACCAGTCATCATTGCCCATAAACTCCAAACCTCAGTGGCATATATAGAACCAGGACTTCCGACCCGGCTAAGGTAGCTGCTGGCCAGTACCTTTCGAATGTATCTCAAAGCTTGTGAATGCAATAGGATGCTCTTGGACTGATTGTGATGGTAAGGGACACTCGGTGCTGCCATCTGCTCCCAGCAATGCTTGGGGACAGTCCTATCTGGTATCAAGACTTGATCTCCTGTCGGGAGGCCCATCACTCGTGAAAAATCTTGGGTGCTCATCTCATGATAATGGCCTCTAACCCGAAATGATGTAGTCCCAGGCTCCGTATCTGGCTTCCAGTACCCCTTGTACTGTAATGTGGCTAAGAACTCCCTAGTGATCTCCGGGTATGTCTGGTAAGCCAGTCTCAAGAAATCAGTCCAGCCACCTGATGCTATCAGGGCGCTTACCTCCTCCCACATGCCTCTCTGTTATAGAAACTGTCCAGACATGAATCTACTGGGCATAAGCGTCATCTGACATAAAGTCTCGAATCGCTGTCTATAAGCATCTGTCATCTCTTTCGGAGGTGGAGGTGCATCAAGTCTCGGGCGTAGAGGCATCCTGAAAAAAAATTGATAGTTAGTTTATGCAAGATAAATTAATCAGCATTATTATATCGATTATTTTGCTATGTTAAACTCATTTTTCTATGCTACCAATCTAAGAAAATTTGGACAGCACTTTAGCCAAAATGCGCTAAATTTCCCGTATACACACAACAAATTCGAACAGGGTTCAAGCCCCAGACAACCAATCTTAATATCAAAATTATATACATTTTGCATATTACAAGTAGATAACTCCACAAAATAATGACTATTATTTTTACTTATTTGCATTTGTACATATTATTTTTAATGATAATCTAAATAAGCTATAAAAAGAAAAGGAGCAGTGCCTAGTTGCATAGCAAGAAATTTTACATAAATACTTAATTTCTATTACATTATAACACATACACCTTTTTCATCATTTTTATTTCATTTTTCTTTTTTTTTTTCCTCCACTGGTTTATATGGATAGCGAACAAGGTATGCATTTTATTTCTTTTTTTTTATTATCATATTTTGTCGAATAATAAAAAAAAACTTATAAAATAGAATAGAAAAAGAAAAACAAACGAAAACTAACCTGGTAGGCAAAATATTCACTAAAAAGAAGGATAGAGAAACTCTATAAAATTTAGATCACTTCGAAGGCAACTAAATAAGGATTGTTTTAGCGTGAACGACGCATAAATCGGATCACAAATGGAAGAAAAATGACCAAAAAAATGAATTAAGGCTAGAGAGAAAATGGGTGAGCAAATAAGAAAGAAAAACAAAAACAGAGAGAGGAGAGAGGTTGTAGACACCGGGTCCTCAGGCAGCTCAGACCGAAGTTACCCAATGATAAAAATTATGCCTGTTCACGAGCAAAAGGATAGATAGAAGTGATGATTTCCTCGAAAAAGAAAAAGTTTTTTCATTTAAAAAAAAAGGGTTTTGGGGGTCCCTATGCAGTAAGGCCCATCTCACCCATGTGAGATGAAGCCTCACGTTTGTGAGGCCCATCTCACGTTGGTGAGATGCAGCCTCACTACGTGAGTCCCATCTCTCGGGTGAGAGGCTGCCTCATGCGCTTCTCTTCCCCTCAACGTCTCTCTTCCATTTTTCAAAGGGATTTGGTTTGAAAGCATGGGTTTATGACTGATTTGGTGGAAAACAACCTAATCTCATCTGAAATATAAAAAGGAGGGGTTGAAAACTAAAAAATGAAAAAAAGAGGGGGAAACTATTGGGAGAGCTGAATTAAAAAGAAAGAAAAACACAGAGAGAAAGATTTGGAGAGGAAGAAAATGATTGAATGTTTTTATCAGTCTCTGTTTTTGGTCTCTTTTCAAACAAAATAAAAAAAAAGTAAACTAGAACTTCATCATCTGCAGATCAAATATCATTTTGAGGGTAAATACTGAATAGCCATCTCTCTTTCTTTTTCCTTTCGTTCTTTTTTCCTTTTCTTTCTTTCTTTCTTATTTTTTCGTCTTGTTGTACCTGTTATTACTCTTCTTTGTACATATTCTATTTAGTTATTGTTTGATTTAGTTAACCTGTTCATCGTATGTTTATTGTTGTCATAATGAAATAAGTGTGTTTATTTCTTTAGTTCGCATGATATTTTGCATGTTTTAACCACCTGATATTGCGTTTGCTGGTCTGTTATCATTTCCTCTGTTCATCTCTATTTTTCTGGGTGTTTGAGTTGCGATTTGGTTTTGGTTGCCGATCGGATTTTATCTTTGTTTTCGCTTGAATCGTGATTCTCCGGTCGGATTTTGCTTTTTTCCCGATCAAATAGTGTCGTTATTTTCCTTCTCCCGTTCGGTCGTCAAAGAGGGCCTCTGTTTCCTGATCGGACTGCACGACCCATGCACACCTTACACGACTCGTGCAAGGCATGCACGACTCGTGCATGCCATGAACGACTCGTGCACGTCCGCTCCTTCTCCCCTCTTCGTCTTTCCTGTTTTCTCGACCGTCCAGCGTAAATGCATGATATCAATTTATTTTAGTCCATTTCTGTCTTATTCCTTTTTTATCTATTAATAATCATTAATGCTATTGTTGAATTATTTGTCTTGGTTTAATTATTTTTATTAGTTTACTTAATCAGTTTATTTACTATTTTTTATTTAATTGTTCATTTATGTATTATTTATTTATTTCACTTCACTAACATTTATTTCATTTTTTGTTTTGTTGTCTCAAAAATTATTTATGTTCGCGAGTTATATTTCGTGCCCGGGTTGGAGGATCGAAGAATTAAGGACTTTTGATTTTAGGGTTTGCATTTTAAATTTTGTATTTTCTTTTATTATATTATTTTGATGTGTTACATGTAAAATGTATTCTTTTTATTATCCGTATTATAGAAAATAACATTTTTTTAGATAATTAATAATTTGGGATTTTTCTTAATAAATTGGACCAATATACTATTTTAGCCAATAAAATCTTACTTTCAAATGGAGAACTAAATTTTCAAAAAATGGGATCACTCATCCTAATTTTCCCAATCAATGCCAAAAAAATTGGTTCTCTAATTTTAAGTTAATAAAAAATGAACCAATGTTCTTAAAAATAATAAATGACCCGATTTATGTATGATGCATTTTAATTATTTATTTTGAATGTGTTTATTTGTTCATTTTTGGGGCCCTTGTAATAAATTTTGGGGCGAATTTTATTTATTTATGCTTTCTTAGTTCATTTTATTTTGGGGGATTGTTCTGTCCAATTTCTTTATTTTGTTATTTATTTTTGGAGGATTGTTCTGTCCCAATTTTTACATGTAATTTATTTATTTCTTTATCGCTTTATTTAATGCTTTCTAATATGCTTGTAATGCGCTTTAAATTCAATGCATAAGATTAGAGATGGAATTCTACATTTCTTAAAAACTCATTTATAAACTTAACTTAAGTCATTAATAAGAGTAAAGTTCCAAACACCATCTCTGGTTTAGACCAATAGAGGTTAGAGACCTTTTCCAATTTCTTGTAAATTGGGTGGCGACTCGAAAATACCTCAAAGGTGCCTAAAGGCGTTGTGAGGCTAGATTATCCTTTCTAATATTCTATTAGGAATGAGGCATCCAAAATGACTCATGATGCCCAATATCAAAAAGACGCGAACCAATCCCTCGAGCTCTAAAAGCGGGTTCAGAGAGGGCCTTTGCTAGGTTCGGCGTGCGTTACAGAGGTTTTAGGGTACGACTAAACGGGGAGGTTTTATACCTCCCGAGGTGCGACCTCAAAGTGTGGTCGCACCTCGGCCACACGAGGTGGGGCCATGAGGCCGCACCTCAGCCACCAGAGGTGTGGCCTCATGGCCGCACCTCAACCACTGGCATACTTTTTTTTTAACACCCTGAATATATTCTTGAACTCCATTTTTGCCATTGACACCGTTTATTAAGCATTTTCCTGCAAACAAATTATATATGTACAAAAAAATAAATTATGCTGGTGGGAATGCATGAGTCTAAAAATGCACGAAAAAGTGATCTAATTTTTATGACGGGCCAGACTGGTTCCTCTCTTTGTCCATAAACAAACTTTCTTTTCATTCTTTTGGGCCAGAGCTCTCAATCAGGTATTTTTCCCCTTTTTTCATTTTAGTTTATTTTCCCTTTTTTACTTATCCAACTTATTTATTTCATGCCCAACTATCTGAATATGTCAATGCCCATACTTAATAAACTACGCTGGTTCATGGATGATCCCAAGACCTGGGAAATTGACACTTTAGCCCCTTATTCAAGTCTGAGACTTCTGAGAAGGATCAAGTTAGACAGAGACCTTTTAATGGCTACCATCCACTATTGGGATCCCCGGTTTCACATTTTTTTGTTTACTCACCAAGAACGGTGTCCCTTGGCCAAAGAATTCGCTGCAATTATTGACATAAGGTTTTCTCCTGCTACCCTTCATTGTATCCCAAGTTACAGACCATATCAGCTTAGGGATGTGGCCTATGCCTTGGGCATATCACCCTCTGAGGTTGCTCGACTGGTTCCTAGAGGGGATTTCTTTTCCGTAAAGCCCCTATTTGATGCACTCAATGACTTTCAGATGTGCCTACCTATCGAGCTAGTGTAGTTTTACTGATTTGCTTATCCAGATACCTGCTGGTGACCTCAGACGAACCATTCGGTGACTATCGATTATTTAGCATTGTAGATGGCATTCACTGTAGGCTAATCCCCTTTCCCAGTCATTTTAGATGAGACAATCGTTGGCTTGGACACCCTCTGCACTGACTCTACCACTTTTATGATCGGGAGTCCCTTATTACTCAAGGTAATCTATGTCATTATTTTTAAAGATAGTGCGCCCCTTGTGGGTTTTCACACTATCTTTTTTTCTTGGGAAATGCACCCCATTAGGGATTTTCATATAACCTTATGCCTTATTTTTGCCTGGAATGGATACAGCTCATTCCAGTGGGTTTTCTCTCTCTCTTTTTTTTTAATATTTTTAATTTGATTTTTTTTTCAGGTGTGGCTATAGGAGAAGTTAAGGTCATTGACAGAACCCCCTCTTAGGGTGATCAATGCATACTCACTGGTGCATTTCTTCCTTAAATAGAGGACATATCAGTTCGACTCTCCTTATGAAGGCTTCATATGGATAGCTACATTGGCAGACGGAGATATTAGCTTCATGAGCCCCTGGATGCGCCTTGACTATGTGACTCAGGAAGGGCCTTTGAGGTGTGTCCCATTGTGTGGGCCCTGTGCATCACTGGCCGTTGCGTTCGTCGGCTTGGAGGGTGTCAGACCATTGTGAATTTGCTGCTTGCTTTTTATGGTGGGATCTTATCTTTGGCATTTATTACTAGCTACTGCGGACTTTGGGCGCAGCTACCCTTGGATACAATCATTTCGAGGTCTGAGGATTCTGATTTTATTAGCTCGTCGGAGTATAAAGAGTGGGTGATTAGCCCTGCTGTCAACAATAGGATCAGTTGGCTTAAACATCTGACTGAGCGAATGCAGTAGAGAAATAGTTTTTAGATTACAAAGGACAATGTATTTTTATTTTTGTAAAAGAACTAGACAATCATGAAAAGTACAAACTGAGTCCTTTATTACAAATTTATGGACATTTCTCTATGATTTCATCGCACATGATCATTTATTGACAGAAAATTCAAAAACACAAGACTGCACTTAATCTCATGATAAATCTTGCGAGCATCAGGCTCCTATTATCAATCAGCCCTCTCGGGTTTTCATGATTGAATATTTTCTCTCAGCCCTTAATTTTTTTCCAGAGTGCCTTTTTCGGTTTTCACCTTGACAGGGCGCCAAATTTTAGTAAGGCCGCCTTTTTTCAGTTTTCGACCTGTAGGGCATTTATTCCCTTCTATTGATTTTTAGTCTTTAGCCATGGAACCTCTTTAATCTGTCAACATTGATCGGCTCCTCGAACTTGTTCCCATCGGCGTCTGTTAAAATTGCTGCTCCCTTCAATAATAGTCTCTTTAGCACAAACGGACCTTCCCATGTTGGCTTAAATTTCCCCCGAATGTCTAGTACTCCTGGCCTTATCTGCTTGAAGACTAGGTCTCCTTCTTTCAGCGGGTGTTTCCTAACCTTCTTACCGAATGACTAGGCTATCCTCTTTTGGTAGACCTAGTTGTGATAATAAGTTCGCAACCTACCCTCATTTAGCAGGTTTAACTGTAGTAATCGTTGTTGCGCCCATTCTGCTTCTAGAATTTTGGCTTTCATAACCACCCTTAGAGACCTGAGCTCAATTTTAACTGGCACAACTGCCTCTGTTCTATATACTAAAGAAAACGGCATCCTGCCTGTCAATGTTCTAATGGTAGTTTGTAGCCCTATAGTGCAAAAGGTAACTTTTTCACCCAGTCTTTGTAATTTTGTACCATTTTGGCCAAAATTTTCTTGACATTCTTGTTAGCTGCTTCAACAGCTCCATTAGCTTGAGGTCGGTAAGGGGAGGACTTTATGGTGCTATATTCCATACTTCTGCAGTACCCATTTAGTTTCAGCTAAGAATTGTACCCCATTATCAGACACGATATGTGTGGGAGGCCGTACCTACATACCAAATTCCGCTCAATAAATCTGGCCATGTCTCAGGCATCTATCTTCTTAAAAGATTTAGTCTTGACCCATTTGGTATAGTAATCGATGGTGACTATAATGAACCTATGCCCATTAGAGGCGGTAGGGTGTATCTCCCCCATAATATCTATCCCCCAAGCTGCAAATGGCCATGGGAAGGATAAATTATGTAGTTCTGACACTGACACATGCCTCGAATCTACATACTGTTGGCACAGCTGACATTGTTTTACAAACTTTGAATAGTCTGTATCCATAGTGATCCAATAGAACCCTTGGCGCATGAATTTCTTTGCTAAGGACAAGCCACTCATGTGGGCTCCGCCAACACCGGCATGGACTTCTTGCATAACCCTCTTAGCTTCTTTCTCTGCTATGCATCTTAACCGAATGCCGTCTGCTTATCTCTTGTATAGTATACTATCCACACTGAGAAACTGATTTGACAATTTTTTGATCATCCTTCGATCCTTTTCAGAAGCCTCTTCCGGGAATACCGACCTCTCTAGGTAATTTTGAACATCATAGTACCAAGGTTTTCCATCAGTGACTTCGACAACCATCACCTGTTTATGTTCAAAGCAGGGCCTTTGCGAACTTGAGATCAACACGGGCTTCATAACCATTCCTTCTGGGTTATCCCACATCGACACTAGAGTTGCAAGGGCATCAGCAAATTGATTCTCATCTCTAGGGATGAAATGGAGAGTGTAACACCCCCTCCGCCACCCCCATTGGAAGGGCGACGGTGGGCGTGCTACCCGACGCTCACTCACTAAAAACGAACATACATGCACTAAGTAGAAGCATTCACTAACAATACTAACGGAAACTATAAATATAACATAGTTAAAATTCTTTATATCCAAAAATCCAAAAGATTTTATCTTAAATCCTTTACAAAAATTAATACATATACAAAAAGAATTGCAGGAGGAGATAACAAAAATAAGGACTCTACTCCTATGTGGCCGACCTGTAGATGTGCACACGAGAAAGCTCCAAAAACCTATCACCTACACGGGACAAGAACCCGTGCTAAGCGATAACGCTTAGTGGGGAGGAACAAACACAACAAAACACTATACAAGATTATCATGCATTGACATACAGAATTCACTAAATACCAGAGGACAAAAATATATGTATGGATCAAGAATCACTATATGGAATCAGAATTGAAAACAGAAAGCACGAAGCAATTACCATAATCAAGATCACGCAATAATCAAAACACTTAACTAACCAACACCACACAATAGCCTGAATTTCACTGGTGGAGGATACAGGAACACGGCACGGGAGACCGAAGCCTCAAAAACAATTTTAATACCCGAAGGTAGCGCGGGAGACCGGAGCCTCAAAACATTTTATCACTACACGGAAGATGACCATCTCGGAGGTGTACCGCTTCGCCCAAACGGGGCGGACACGGGCAGCTGCACTCACTAACCCTTCTTAAGCATGCTTAATTATCCACTATCTTGACACTTCAGGCTCAACAACTCACTCATCAATCACAAAACTTACTACACAAAACTCATATCAAAATCCCAACATCACATTAATTCACTACACCAACACTAGTATCATAAAGTCAACAAGATATAACTCAATCATGAACCATGTAATAGTGAAAAACCGTGCAAAGTGGGATAAAAGAATCACATTCAGAAAATAGGGCTGGCAGAAAGGGCCTCTGTCGCGATCGCGACAGTGTCGCGCTCGCGACAGAGCACAGGGTACTTCATCGCGGGCTCGTGCTAGGAGGTGCGCTCGCGACGAAGCATGCTCGGCAGACTCATACAAAACCGAGCTCTGTCTCCTCCTCGCGCGCACGCCCGGTAGCATGCTCGCGTTGAGGAATCGACTACTGAGCTCTCTGTCGCGTTCGCGATAGAGGGCTCTCCAAGAACAAGGGACCAAATCCGTACTCTGTCGTGATCACGACAGAACCCAGATTTGCCCAGAATCTGCATTTCCAGCACTCATTCCCACTCAAACCTCCAAACACTCATTCAATCATGCACAAACACTTACCTTGATGGTCCCTAGCATACAAAACATGCTCATGGTTTATGTGCACTCAATTTTTACACTAACTTGAACAAGAAATCACAATTAATCATTAAGAATACACACAAAGCATACTTTATCATAATATAATTACTTCACTACAACAACCTACAAATCACCACAATTAAAATCATGCTAGATCAGCACTCCAATAAATCACACACATACATTCACATATAAATTAACACTCAAGAACACTAATAACATGCAACTACAAAAAAATACATCTGATCCAAGAAGATTTAGGGGAAAACACTCCCAAACACATTCAAATCAAAGCTCCCAAACCTGGAAATTGCAGCTTCGATCTTTCCCTCAAGGGCCCGCTTTCTCTTTCCCTTTGCTCTTTCTTCTCTCTTCAGATTCTTGCACATATCAAATCAATAACTCTATTAACCCAAGAACAAAACCTTTAAAAACCCAATCAAACCCGAAGAAGGAGAAGAAGAAGAGAACCCCAAAGTAAACTCAGCCACTTACCTCTTACAATCCTTCAAAACTCAAAACCCTAACTCAAAGATGGAAGAATACCCACATGCCAAGGAAGAGAGAGTAGAAAAACGGAGATGAGAAGAAGAGAGGGAGAGGACGTGAGAAGGGAGAGAGAGGGCACTTCAAGTGGCTTATACGGGAAGCTTCACTTCCTAACTCCCCTCTCTTTACTCCATCAAATCTCATTTAATGCTCCCAACAACGCACACACATGTCACTCTCCTAATGGTTCCATCATTCAACTTTGACTTAATCCTTCTATGCACCATACACAACACACACACAATCATCTCTTACATAAATATCTCTAAGGCACCAAACTTGACTCACACCATATAATTTCTAATAAATCACTTTTTATCCAAGGCACCATACACACATAAACCACATAATAAAATCTCTTCACCCACTTACATCCTAACACCATACACTAAAAGCACACTTAATAATTCCCCTTCTTCAATTAATTAATTTCTTTGCTATTAAAATCCTTATTATCCAATTTTCCTTTTACTCAAATTACTGAAATACCCTAAATATTCTGACTTACCACGCAGATTCCGACTAGGCCCTTTTTGGGTTGCTATAGAAAGTGCAAGTTTCAAACTGATCGCTTAACATGTGGAGGTGCTTTACATATGTTACCAATCTTTCTTCTTTAATGGACCATTCTCCTCGAATTTGATGGATCACCAAAGACAAATCTCCAAAAACCTCAGCAGACTTTGCCCCTTGGGCCAAAAAAGCCTCCAGATCGAAAATGCATGCTTCATACTCGAATTCATTGTTAGTAGCTTTATAGCTCAGCTTCTTAGCTAGTGATAACTTTTCACGATTCGGGGTTATCATAATGATCCCAACACCTGCCCCCTTGTTATTAACTGCTCCGTCAAAATACATTTGCCATCCTTGAACTGTAATGGCCATGACATCTTCATCTGGGAAGTTGTACTCGACGTGGTCTCCTTCAATAGGGTGATCCGCTAGGAATTCAGCTACAACTCTCCCTTTAATGGTTTTCCTAGTGATGTATTCTATATCGAACTCTTGGAGCAGTATTAACCACCTACCCATCTTTCCTAACAAAGAAGGTGCTTCCTGAAGATATCTTAAAGGATTCTATTTAGTGACTACCTGAACCTTGAATGAGTGGAAATAGTGTCTCAACTTCTTCGAGGCCTAAATTATTTGCAAACAGATCTTTTTGACTTCAACATACCCGGCCTCATAAGGGAGGAACTTTTTGCTGAGATAATAGACCGTATATTCTACCCCGAACTCATCCTCTTGAGCCATCATGGCGCCTACTAAGCTAGTTTAAATCATTTAATAGAGGATTAGTGGCTTGATCGGCAGAGGTGGCCTCAAGATTGGTGGATTCAAGAGATATTCCTTAATAGTGTTAAAAGCCTTCTGACAATCATTTTTCCATCCAACAGGCTGGTCCTTTCTGAGAAGCTTGAACACTGGCTCATAAAACAAAGATAGTTTGGCTATGAACTGACTAATGTATTGATGTTTTCCCAAAAAGCTTCTAACATCTTTCTCCTTTTGGGGCAGTTGCGTTTCTCTAATTACCTTGACCTTGTCGGGATCTATTTCAATTCCCCTTTGACTTACTACATGGCCAAGTAAGTTTCCCAAGGTGACTCCAAAAATGCACTTCTTAGGGTTAAGGCGAAGGTTGTACTTATCAATTCTTTGAAAGAACTTCTCTAAAGCCTTAAAGCCGACTTAATGTCACATCATCTAGATACACCTCCACTTCCCTATGAATCAAGTCATCAAGAATCTTAGTGGCCATCCTCTAATAAGTCACGCCTGTATTCTTCAGCCTAAAAGGCATAACCCAATAAGTAAACGTACCCCACTCAGTGATGAAGGCTGTCTTAACCCGATCTACAATCCTGTTAAGGATCTGATTACATCCAACATAACTATCTATAAAGCTGTACATCATGCAAGAAGCTGCGCTATCTATTAAAATATTAATATGAGGCAGAGGGAAATCGTCCTTTGGATAGGCTTGTTCAAATCCTGATAATCCACACATACATGAACTTTCCCATCCTTTTTAGCTACAGGGACTACATTAGCTAGCCATATCAGGTATTGAACCTCTATTAGGAATTCAGCCTCAATCTGCTTATGAACTTCCTCTTTTACTTTCTATGCCCATTCTGGCCTAAGCCTTCTAAGCTTTTGTTTGATCGGTGTAGACTCTAAATAAGTTGAAATTGCATGTTCAGTGATGTTTCTGTCAATCCCCGGCATGTCTTCATAGGTCCAGGCAAAGACTTTTTCGTATTTTTTAAAGATTTTTTCAACTTTTAACCTCTCTTCAGTAGTTATGTCAGACTCTATCAGGATTTGCTTTGAGTTTTCCAAAGTTTTGAGATTAAATGGAGTTGTATCAGTTGAATTAATGTAAAAAATGAATGCACTATACATATGATCATGTGAAATGAAATAATTAGAAACATCGCACAAGTAATAAAAATTGTTCATCTCATTAATAAAATTGGAATTGCATACATTGTCATCATTAAAAAGTTTTGGAACAAAAAGGACATCTAAATAACTATGATCTTCTTTATCCATCGATGCAGACGTTGTAGCCGACTGGTCGCTATTGTCTTGACTTAGTGGTGGCTTTCCGACTACCTCTGGTGGAGCTTCTAGGTCTTGGATCTTTAGGTTCTGCATTGGTGCTTTAACTCCTATTTTTTCCTTCCCCTTCACCCTAGTAGCAAGAAACTTGTCAGTATAAACCTCTTTCAGCTCATTTTTGTCTTCGATGGTGCTCTAGGTCATAATTTCTTCATCCAAAAAACCTTCAACTGACTTGATGGTCCCATTAGCCCAATTAAACACATCATTAAAAACTTCGAAGCCTAGGACAATCTGTTTATTGATAAACTGAGGCTCCACCTCTCTACAATAAGCACAAAGAGGCGCTGCTGGCACGAAGCTTTCCAGAATATGAAGAATATCTGCTAACTTCTCATTTCCTTTACCACTTACACCTTTATAGCCTAGTCCTCTTCGGTCCTTCTAACCCTTTATTATGATGGGCGACTGTGGCCCTTGTGAATTCTTGCCCAGACCGGCTCCTGAAAGAAAATGCATTCGCTTCATAATATTTACCACTCGGGAGCTACCCTTTAAACCTCATTCTTTATCAATTACTGACACGTGGAAACGACTGAACGAATATTTGGAGATTTCTAGTGCAGAAACCTGATTTTTCCTAGCTGCCCTGATAGTTACTACTTCTCCCTCATACGGTATTTTAATCATCTGATGTAGGGTGGATTTCACTTCTCCCAACTTATGAAACCAAGGTCTTCCAAGTAAAGTTGAGAAATTAGCAAGGATTGATATGACTATAAACTCTGCTTCTATTTCAATGGGCCCAATTTTTACTACTGCCTTAAAGTTCACGATGCATCTCTTCGGGAGTTATCATAAGTTGTGATGGTTAGGTCAGATCCGCTCAACATGTTTTCATCCAACCCAAAAGCCAGAAGTGTGACCAAAGGGCATACATTTATAGAAGAGCCATCATCAACCATTATGCAAGCAGTATGTTTAACATCAATCTGTGCCTTGATATAGAATGGGCGATTATGTTTGTGGCCTTCAGTTGGTAAATCGAAATTAGTATAAACCAAGTTTTCCCCCGAACCCCTTTTAACTAGGCCCAGTAACTCAGATGGCGAGATAGTGGTGGCAAAAGTGGACTCCCATAAGGCTTCCACTAACTTATGCCTATGTGATGGGCATTGCCTCCTGGGCTATTGTTTTCTTCAACTGTTTCTGTAACACCCTGAAATGTACCCTAGAAGGATTTGTGTATTTCCGAGGATTTTGACGATTGAAATCGTGTGATGTGATGGTCGAAGTGGTTAAGTAGTAGGAAAAGATATGATTAGAATCAAGAAAAAGAGAGCCAAGGGTATTTCGATAATTGCACATATATGGATTTAACTGAGTGAAATAAATAAATATGGGGGCTAAATTTTAAGAATGGATCATTTTTATGCAGAATGTATGTGAGTTGTGACATTAGATGTGTCGAAAGGATGAATTCGGTATTAACGTAAAAGTTTCGGCGAGTGCGACCAATTTTGAAAATTTAAAAGGTATTAAGTTAGGACTTATGTGAGGGGCGTAAGATTTTAATTGAGGGCCAATGTAGGAATGATATTTATGTAATGGGCCAAGGAAATATTAAAGAAGAGCTAAAGGACTAAAAAGGAGAATTGACATAAAAATCTACCTTGGGCCAATAGGGTGGTGCCATGTGGCATTTGAGATATGCTTGACTTTATTTAGGTGAGAGAAGTGTGTGTGAGAGAGAGAGAACAGATTTTATGCTCATCCCTCTCCTCTCTCACGTTGCTTTCCTTGCTCTTCTTCTCTTCATCTTCTTCTTCATCTCACGCCAGCCCCTCTCTCTCTTCTTGCAAGCCCAAGTTGTGTATAATGGATTGTAGCTCAAGTACTTTTATGAGAGATTAGAGATAGAAGGGTAAGTTATAACTTTTGATTTCTGCAATTCCTCTTTGTTCAATTAGAAATATTAAGTAATATTTTATGTTTTGATGAGGAAATTGGAATAATAAAACTGAAGAAAGAGTGTGGAAGCGAGAAGAGCAACCATTGAAGCTAATGGAGCAAAGGAGTTTGAGGTTTGGGAAAAGTTATATGCTTTGGTGTGAATTCTTAATTATTGATTTGTGTATGAATGATTTTCTATTTTCAAGTGTATTTTATTTAAAAATTGGAGTGGTTGTGTTGATGTGGTTGTGTGGATTGGCTTGGGTTTAGAGAATCTGAATTTTTGGGGATACTATGTCCAGATTTCACTTGACCTTTAGTATTTGTTTTAATTATAATTCAAGATATAGATGTCCAAATGAGATGAAACTTGTTCCATTTGAAAGCTATTGCATTTATCTAAACTTTCCTCTGAAGAACCGGAACCTAATTATGAGCCTAGGATCCTTGAAAACGGTGAAAACCGGGGTGTATGTACTTAAACGGGTTCACAGGAGCAGTATAGATTGTGTAGCTCATATCTGGAGTTCCGGATGTCCAATTGATCTGCAATTTGTTGCATTTAAAAGATAATATCCTAAATACCAATTGTTCAGAAGGATATTTTGATTAAAAATGATTTTTAGTGGGCCTTTTAAGTGATACAAAGTCGAGCATAGAAAACTGTCTCGTAAGTCAGTTTTCATAGGGCAGTTGGGAAAGCTCTCTGTCGCGAGCACGACAGAACCTATTTGGGGAAGGTTTTTCCTTTCATTTTGAGCCTCATAGTTGGTATGAACCCTTGCCCCTCTTTCCTATTCTTTAGGATGCATAATTTGTCATGTTTTTCATCCCGAAACACACCCGAACTTCCTCGGAACTTTTCAAGATATATTCATCATATGTTTAAAGTTTGGAAATGAGCAAATAAATGGATATCACTTAGGAATACAATTGTCTAAGGTTATAAATAAGAATATTAACTTCGTTATTGAGAGGTAATGAATCAAACACTTCTGAGTTTGTTCGTTATAATCTAATTTATATTATGTTGGGCAATTTGAAGTGGAATTCCATAACTTGAATTTCTATCTAACAGGATTATAGGGTTTTGATTCCTAATCCTTCGGGATATATAGGAGGTTTAGAACACTCTTTCAAGTTCAAACCAAAGTGTAGAAGCTCAATCGGATATGAAGGAGAGTGTATTAATTGAACTTTACTAGTGCTTTGATAGTTGTTAGGAATAATTGTGGCCCATTTGTGTAAGACCGACAAAAGTCTGTGAGTTTTAATGATTCCATACTTGAGTAGAATTTTTATGAGATGTTAAGAATGAAGTAAATGATGGAATTAAGTGTGTCATAAACCGAAATTGAAATGAACCTTTTGTATCTCAACGATTTTTAATTTGACTATTTAATTACGGAATGACTCTTAGGCAAGTGAGTAGTTTGGGATACCAGTGTTGGAACTCTTGGGTTCTATGCATGAATTTAGGGAACATAATGTACACAAAAATTAGTTATGGATATGAAAAAAAATGAGTATGTTTCTATGTGAAGTGTATGCAAGTGAGAATTGAAAGGAGGATGATGCTTAGCTCTGTTGCGAGCGCGATAGAGGTCATCTGGTTTTATCATGGTCGCGACTCAGGTCGCGAGCACGATTCCTAGTGTGTGGTTGGGCTCTGTCGCGAGCGCAACAGAGGCCATTTAACTTTCTGTCGCGATCGTGACTCTTTTCTATGCCATGAATAGATGATTGATTGAGCTATTTGATATGAGGTTTGGTTTGTGATTCACATGTGACATTGTGTTTAATTTAAGATATGCTATACCATGTGAATTATAGTTGTAATAATTTGTGGAGCATGTATTAAAATTAAATGTGATTATAATTAAAGGTTATGAATTGTTATATTTTATATGAACCATTGTTTTAATTATGAACAATTTATATATCAGATTAGTATGCGATTATAATAAAAGTATGTACTTCTGAAAAATATTTTAAATTATGGCATGAGCATTTCTAAAGGAAACAAGTACGTGTTAGCCTGCCTTAGTCGAGTCATAGATAGTTAGGCATGACTAATAGAGTTAGTGTCGCTGCAGCCTGTGTATGATTTGGACCCCGATCAGGTCCCCGAATGGATCTTCGTGATCCCTGTGTACTGAAAAGATAGTGTTGACACCTTCGGGTATCTATGAATTATGAGAATAGTGTTAATACCTTCGGGTATCTTAGTGTTACTCGTTATCCACCCTTTTGACTTAGCAGGCATTAAACAAGCATAAATGTGTGATCTGAATGATATGTGTGAATTAATGAAGATATGTGAAGCTTTGTGTAAATGTATGCACCAATGAGAATGTGATCATCTTTTACGATGTGACTTATATTTTGGCATGAGTTGCGCTTCGCGCACCTATGTGTTTTGGATCCTATGGGATCCCTATGCGTAAATGTGGTAACATCTTTAAAAGTTCATATGCTTCAGCTTTGATTATTTCCTTTATAATTTTAACATGAGTTAATGACACGATAGTAATACAACAATTTGAAGGAGGTAATTAAACGAAAGCGAATACATATATTAGATACATTTATATGCTTTGAACATGAAGTTACAATATTAGCGGCTTAATCATGACTTCCTTGATATGTGAAATTTATTATAATTAGAGATCTGATTATAGGTTGAATAAAATAATGTGTATGACATGCGATATATGAATAATAAAACATGAAAAGCATGTATCAAGCGAGACTGTTACCCGGTTTGATCTTATAAATGATTATGACTAAAATATTCTAATTATGACCCATTTATGTATATATATGTTAAATGATTTGATGTTGATTATTTATTGTATGTTGTGACTGACGGCCATTATGAATGGTCGCCCATACTATGTATGTTCCCCACTAAGCTTTGTGCTTAGCATGGGTTTTTATCCATGCAAGTTTGGAGTTAGTTGTATCACCGAGGATAATCCACAACAGTCTGGCCATTCAATCTGTAGAAGTAGCTAGTGCTTAGAAATTATAGTCCACCTTTATAAAGAAATTCTTAGTGAGTATTGTATTAAGCGATTGGGGTGTAATAAAATATTATGAGCAATGTAATGATAAGTATATGAATGTCTTTTGTGTATGTGGATGTTTGTATGTTTTGAGAAAATTTTTTGGTAGCTCTGCTTATATTATTGTTCCCGGCTTGCTTTGCCGTAGCATTCCTCACCCATCGTCACATACTGTCTATGTTTCCATACAGTATGCTATACGTGCGTGAGGGGTGTTACATTTAGTGGTATCAGAGCATAGGTTTAGTCGGTTCTGGACAACTAGGAGTTTAAAGTGTGTCTGTATCTTTTGTGTTGGCCAAAGCGGATGTCCTCGTTCTGTATTAGTGTTAGAAACTGTAAGTTTTGTATAAGTTAAGTGGAAAGTTAGAAAGTGTAGAGTTAATAGATCACGTTTTTGTCTGTTTTGGATTATTTATAGTTGAGAGATATGGAAATTAGCATTAACAGTATCATAAGAAATTTTGTTAAGGAGTTTCTTCCGGTATAATTGGAAGTTTGAAAAGAATTTCTTATTTTAAGGGAATGCAGAGTAAGGACGTAAATGAGTTTGATTTGAGGATTTTGGTGGCACTCTATGCATCTGTCAGCCGTTTTAATTGGGATTATTTGAACATAAGCATGTATCAGCATGGGGATGGGAAAGTAATTATCATTGGATAAATTGCATTTGCATCATTTGCATACATAAATCATTGTACATTCATTTCACTCACATCCCTCATTCGTATGTGACAAGCACTCTGATTTGCCTCAATTAAAAGTGGCTGACAGGCTATGCTTTGAGTACGAGATCGTTTAGTGGAGATGTGGAGGAAGTGTAAAGTGTAGGTTACCATGAGTGGAGTTTGGCAATTAAGGTGATAGATATTACGATGACAAGATCCAATGTGTATCTGTAAGTAGACTACATAAGAAGCCCTATGTTGGATCCCAACTAATGGTATGATTATAATTGTGATATAGGTCAGGAATGGAGTAACGATTTATGGAGATAGAGTTTACTCGATTTGGTAAGATAGTTATGGTGAGTTCAAGTTGACATTGTTTAAGAATATGTCCCATCATATGGATATTAAGATGTAATATGTGAATGATGTAGTGATTAAGAAGTGAAAAAGTCTGACCAAAGTGTATAAGTTAGTTGATAGTGGAACGTTAACGAGTAAATATGGTAGTGATAAACAATACAATACGAGAAATCCGGTGATTGTGAATTTCAAGGACGAAATTCTTTTAGGAGGGAAGATTTGTAACACCCCGAAATGTACCCTAGAAGGATTTGTGTATTTCCGGGGATTTTGACGATTGTGATGTGATGGTCGAAGTGGTTAAGTAGTAGGAAAAGATATGATTAGAATCAAGAAAAAGAGAGCTAAGGGTATTTCTGTAATTTAACATATATATGGATTTAACTGAGTGAAATAAATAAATATGGGGGCTAAATTTTAAGAATGGATCATTTTTATGCCGAATGTATGTGAGTTGTGGCATTAGATGTGTCGAAAGGATGAATTTGGTAAAATTTAAAAGATATTAAGTTAGGACTTATATGAGGGGAGTAAGATTTTAATTGAGGGCCAATGTAGGAATGATATTTATGTAATGGGCCAAGGAAATATTAAAGAAGAGCTAAAGGACTAAAAAGGAGAATTGACATAAAAATCTACCTTGGGCCAATAGGGTGGTGCCATGTGGCATTTGAGATAGACTTGACTTTATTTAGGTGAGAGAAGTGTGTGTGAGGGAGAGAGAACAAATTTTCTGCTCATCCCTCTCCTCTCTTACGTTGCTTCCTCTTCTTCTCTTCATCTTCTTCTTCATCTCACGCCAGCCCCTCTCTCTCTTCTTGCAAGCCCAAGTTGTGTATAATGGATTGTAGCTCAAGTACTTTTATGAGAGATTAGAGATAGAAGGGTAAGTTATAACTTTTAATTTTTGCAATTGCTCTTTCTTCAATTAGAAATCTTAAGTAATATTTTTTGTTTTGATGAGGAAATTGGAATAATAAAACTGAAGAAAGAGTGTGGAAGCAAGAAGAGCAACCATTGAAGCTAATGGAGCAAGGGAGTTTGAGGTTTGGGAAAAGTTATATGTTTTGGTGTGAATTCTTAATTATTGATTTGTGTATGAATGATTTTCAGTTTTGAAGTGTATTTTATTTAAAAATTGGAGTGGTTGTGTTGATGTGGTTGTGTGGATTGGCTTGGGTTTAGAGAATCTGAATTTTTGGGGATACTCTGTCCAGATTTCACTAGACCTTTAGTGTTTGTTTTAATTATAAGTCAAGCTATAGATGTCCAAATGAGATGAAACTAGTGCCATTTGAAAGCTAATTCATTTATCTAAAATTTCCTCTGAAGGACCGGAACCTAATTATGAACCTAGGATCCTTGCAAATGGTGAAAACCGGGGTGTCTGTACTTAAACAATATAGGTTGTGTAGCTCATATCTTGAGTTCTAGATGTCCATTTGATCTCAAATTTGTTGCATTTGAAAGATAACATCCTAAAGAACAATTTTTAAGAGGATGTTTTGGTTAAAAATGAGGTTTAGTGGTTGTTTAAGTGATACAAAGTAAAACACGGAAAACGGTCTCGTAAGTCAGTTTTCGTAGGGCAGTTGGGAAAGCTCTCTATCGCGAGCGCGACCCATGTCACGAGCGCGATAGAACCTGTTTGTGGAAGGTTTTTCCTTTCATTTTGAGCCTCATAGTTGGTATGAACCCTTGCCCCTCTTTCCTATTCTTTAGGATGCGTAATTTGTCATGTTTTTCATCCCGGAACACACCCGAACTTCCTCGGAACTTTTCAAGATATATTCATCATATGTTTAAAGTTTGGAAATGAGCAAATAAATGGATATCACTTAGGAATACAATTGTCTAAGGTTATAAATAAGAATATTAACTTTGTTATTGAGAGGTAATGAATCAAACACTTCTGAGTATGTTCTTTATAATCTAATTTATATTATGTTGGGCAATTTGAAGTGGAATTCCATAACTTGAATTTTGAGCTAACAGGATTATGGGGTTTTGATTCCTAATCCTTCGGGATATATAGGAGGTTTAGAACACTCTTTCAAGTTCAAACCAAAGCGTAGATGTCACACCCCCACCTATAACATGGATACTTCTACTCGTAACTAGAGGGAGAGGGATCAAAGATAGATAGGAGTGTCACACCCCACTAGTACACACTTCCAAACATTACATACAGAATAACATATCCGGTATAAATAAAAACTTTAATAGAAAGAAGAGGGATACAGAACAAATGGATACTTTTATTAATATACAAAAAGAAAGTCTTTACATGTTACAATAGGTTACAAAAAGAACCAATTTACAAAAGCCCAAGATACATTGTTCCAAAGGGCTAACAAAATATTATATCAATTACAAAAGAAAGGAAAGCCTATACTATAAAACTTCCAATCTCTAGTTGCGTTGGCCTTTCCAATGCGACACGCCCAACCCACGGTAATCAAAACCTTCCACACCTGCACGGATAAACACCCGTGCTAAGCGAAATCGCTTAGTGGGGAGACACAGAATGCATAACCGCCACTCACAGTGACGATGACAGAAAACATATGATAACAATTCAATTATGGGCATATAATCATACATAGTTAATTCAGATATTTGCATTCTCATCCAAAGATTCTTGTACAAAACACAATGACACCTGCTTAATCATAATGAGTGGATAACGAGTACACATAGATACTTGAGAGTATTGGTATCATATTTCAAACACATAGATACCCGGAGGTATCAAAATATTCTATTTGTTTTATTCCAAATTGTTTTCACATAGAATCTTAAGAAAGATTCAGACAGAAGGATCCCGAGGATCCGATCAGGGGACCTGATCAGGGTCCAAAGTCGTACACATAGCTGCAGCGGCACATAACTCTATTAGGCATGCCTAACTATCCACTTATCTGACATTAACAGGTTATGCAACATCTTATCATGTTTACATACATATTATCCATGTAAATAGATAGTCAAATCTTTAATGAAACTGCATGCAAAAGAAATTAAGTCATTAAGCAAAAAGGAAAAGAAATCAAGTTTGGAAGCTGTGCCTGTCGCGCTCGCGACAGAGACTAAAACACAACTCCCCGCCAAATCTCGCGGTCGCGAGAGAGTCTCGCGCTCGCGAGAGGGCGAAGGCGCCACTCTCTGTCGCGCTCGCGATAGAAGGCAACCTTCCAAGTCCATTGCGCTCGCGACCACCGCTCGCTCGCGACAGAGGGGAGCCCTGCATACGCTCGGAGGTTGAGCGCTCTGTCGCGCTCGCGACGTATGTCGCGCTCGCGACAGAGAGTTCCCTGTCGAGCTCTCAGCGCGACACTTCTCGCGCCGGCGCGAGGACTGAAACCTCCGCGCTCTGTCGCGATCGCGATAGACATGGGTTTTTCAGCTCTTACGCCCAAAATCTGCAGAAAACCTATACAAATCACATCCAAACTTCCAAAATTGATTCCAAACCTCAAAATTCGGCAATCCAAGCATCCACAACTCATAACATAAATAAAAACCCAGCTTTATCACCATTTATCTCAATTAAATAAAGTCAATTACATGTCCAATTTTAAGAATTTCCAAAACAGCAATTTTAACAACGATTACAACTATTCACATAATTTCCCATAAATCCTTCAACAATATTCATTCTCTAGTATTTCATAACATGCTTAATGTAATTTAAACTACAATAGCACAACTTATAACCCCAATCAAACAAAAGCACATTTATTAAACTCAAATCACAAAGATGCACAAAAAGATGAACAATCCCAAACCTTCTCTCCTTAGCTCCTATTCGCGAGCTCCGCTCCCGCTAGCGATTTCTTTTCCTTTCGCCGGTCTAGGATCCTCCTCTGAACCACAAACCCACCATAACTAAGATCAATTCTAAAACAACCCAAAAACAAATACATATAAACTAAAACCTAGAGAAGAGGAAGAAGAAGAATCTAAAACACCCATAACCCCAACTCACCTTTAAACTTCAAAAATCACAAGCTAAGCAACTCAATCTACTCAAAGGAAAGGAGAGGGAGCAAGATCGGGCAAAGAAAAAGGAAAGAACAAGAAGAAAGAAGAAGAAAAGAGGAAGATGGCGTGAAGAAGAGAGGGAGAACGGGAAAACAAGGGAAAATGGCTGCATTCTCTCTCTCACTCACCAACCCATTAAATGCCCACTTATCCACTTTGCCACATGTCACTCTCTCCTTAAGACACATGTCCCCTAACACATCCTACTCCCATACATTATCATACACATTAAGCTATCCCTTATTACACCATATTTCCATACATCCACTCATACCCTACACTAGCCTATTTCCTCTTCTCAACTAATACACACAATTTAAATAATTAAACCAATTTAACCCACACATGCAACACATAAATACACTCATACATATACGGACAGGCTCAAACTACTGGGGTGGTTTTGGGGTGTTACAGTAGAAGCTCAATCGGATATGAAGGAGAGTGTATTAATTGAACTTTACTAGTGCTTTGATAGTTGTTAGGAATAATTGTGGCCCATTTGTGTAAGACCGTCAAAACTCTGTGAGTTTTTAATGATTCCATACTTGAGTAGAATTTGTATGAGATGTTAAGAATGAAGTAAATGATGGAATTAAGTGTGTCATAAACCGAAATTGAAATGAACCTTTCGTATCCCAACGATTTTTAATTTGACTATTTAATTATGCAATGACTCTTAGGCAAGTGAGTAGTTTGGGATACTGGTGTTGAAACACTTGGGTTCTATGCATGGATTTAGGGAACATAATGTACACGAAAATTAGTTATGGATATGTAAAAAAATAAGTATGTTTCTATGTGAAGTGTATGCAAGTGAGAATTGAAAGGAGGATGATGCTTAGCTCTGTCGCGAGCGCGACAGAGGTCATCTGGTTTTATCGTGGTCGCGACTCAGGTCGCGAGAGCGATTCCTAGTGTATGGTTGGGCTCTGTCGCGAGCGCGACAGAGGCCATTTAACTTTCTGTCGCGATCGCGACAAGGGTCATGAGCACGACTCTTTTCTATGCTATGAATAGATGATTGATTGAGCTATTTGACATGAGCTTTGGTTTGTGATTCACATGTGACATAGTGTTTAATTTAAGATATGCTATACCATGCGAATTATAGTTGTAATAATTTGTGGAGCATGTATTAAAATTAAATGTGATTATAATTAAAGGTTATGAATTGTTATATTTTATATGAACCATTGTTTTAATTATGAACAATTTATATATCGGATTAGTATGCGATTATAATAAAAGTATGTACTTCTGAAAAAGATTTTAAATTATGGCATGAGCATTTCTAAAGGAAACAAATATGTGTTAGCCTGCCTTAGTCGAGTTGTGGATAGTTAGGCATGCCTAATAGAGTTAGTGTTGCTGCAGCCTGTGTATGATTTGGACCCGGATCAGGTCCCCGAATGGATCTTCGTGATCCCTGTGTACTGAGAAGATAGTGTTGATACCTTCGGGTGTCTATGAATTATGAGAATAGTGTTAATACCTTCGAGTATCTTAGTGTTACTCGTTATCCACCCTTTTGACTTAGCAGGCATTAAACAAGCATAAATGTGTGACCTGAATGATATGTGTGAATTAATGAAGATATGTGAAGCTTTGTGTAAATGTATTGCGCTTCGCGCACCTATGTGTTTTGGATCCTATGGCATCCCTATGCGTAAATGTGGTAACGTCTTTAAAAGTTCATATGCTTCAGCTTTGATTATTTCCTTTATAATTTTAACATGAGTTAATGACATGATAGTAATACAACAATTTGAAGGAAGTATTTAAACGAAAGCGAATATATATATAAGATACATTTATATGCTTTGAACATGAAGGTAGAATATTAGCGGCTTAATCATGACTTCCTTGATATGTGAGAATTATTGTAATTAGAGATCTGATTATAGGCTGAATAAAATGATGTGTATGACATGCCATATATGAATAATAAAACATGAAAAGCATGTATCAAGCAAGACTGTTACCCCGTTTAATCTTATAAATGATTATGACTAAAATATTCTAATTATGACCCATTTATGTATATATATGTTAAATGATTTGATGTTGATTATTTATTGTATGTTGTGACTGATGGCCATTGTGAATGGTCGTCCATACTATGTATTTTCCCCACTAAGCTTTGTGCTTAGCATGGGTTTTTATCCATGCAGGTTTGGAGTTAGTTGTATCGCCGAGGATAATCCGCAACAGTCTGGCCATTCAATCAGTAGAAGTAGCTAGTGCTTAGAAATTATAGTCCACCTTTGTAATGAAATTCTTAGTGAGTATTGTATTAAGCGATTGGGATGTAATAAAATATTATGAGCAATGTAATGATAAGTATATAAATGTCTTTTGTGTATGTGGATGTTTGTATGTTTTGAGAAAAATTTTTGGTAGCTCTGCTTATATTATTGTTCCCGGCTTGCTTTGCCATAGCATTCCTCACCCATTGTCACATACTGTCTATGTTTCCATATAGTATGCTATACGTGGGTGAGGGTTGTTACAGTTTCGTTAACCCATCCTCTTCGAGCTCTTTTCCTGCAAGCAAAGGCACTGGGTCTTGAGGTCTCTCTACCTCTAGAACTACCCTGTCACTTCAAGTTACAGCCCCAACCTTTCTCTTTTCTTCATCCTCTAAATCCCAAGGATTTGCAGCTTCTTCATCTTTCTCACAATCTTTGTCTTCCTCTCCACTCTCACTAGTGGACCAACAATCTATTGCAACCATGGGAACCCCTTCTTCACTCGTTTTACGAGTGATAGCGACATACTCATTACCATATAAATCTTGCAATACGTACCATTCAGACAAGCCAGACCCGATCATGTACAATGGTGGAGGAACCGCATGGTTATCAGACTTCCCAGACTTCTTTTTCTTCTCCCTCTTTTTTGGATCCGTGATCTGCTTATTGCCAATGAGATCCTGGATCTTGTTTCTCAGGGTTCTACAAATGTAATGGCCCAAATATCGGTCTAGAAGTATCAGTGAATAATTTTAGTGTTATCACGATGATTGCAGCGTCGAACAGTGTAGGGAGTGAGTTTGCTAGTGTCAAAGTTTAATGATAAGTGTGCCGGAAGTATAGCGATTCCGGGATGGGTAACCTGGGGGTGGCTATACAGCAAACCCTGTCAGAAAAATTTTAATTTCGCAAAAATGATCTATGGGCCATAAGGAGTCTACTGGTGAAATTTGAGCTAAAAAAGGAGTTAAATTGACCTCCAAAAGTCATTCTGAAGTTGGCCTCTGGTTCGGTTCAATTTGAACCGGGGTTTGACTGAGGGGTTATATATAGTAAATAAGGCCTAATGGATGTTGAGTGTGAAGAATAAGATAATAGAAATGTTATCTATGAATTTTGACAGCTTTAGAGTTCTATTTTACAGTAGAAGAAAAATTAATCGAATCGGACCGATTTAATTGAATCGAGGCCCAAATGGACTCTGATTGAGCTAAAAATTTGGAGGGAGCCTATTCTTAATGTTATAAGATCAATGAAGTTAGTTATCAGTGAAAATAATGAGAGGAACATATAGATGCTTTGAAAAAGTGCAATTAAACCGAAAAATTAAAATTTTGGTTTAAATCGGTTGGACCATCTTCATTGGACCGGTTTGGTTCATTAGAGGACTATATAAGAAGAGAGGAGGCCATATTTCTCTAGAGAAATTCAGCAAAAACTGACATTTTCTTCTTGTTCAAAACCGAATGGTTTTTTTTCACTTCTCCTCCATTTTTCTTCTTCATTTCTCCAATGTTTCCCTAAAATTCAACCTTCTAGACAAATTTTAGCTCCTCTAAAATCATATCTAGGTTATGGGAGTCCATTTGGAGCACTAGATGTTGAGAAAATCAAGTGTGCAAAGTTTATGTTAAGATTTGAGGTATGTGATTTAAGGGTTTTTAATTTAGTTTATTGGTCCCTATGGGGGTTTTCAAGGGTGTAGAACATATTTATGATGTTAGATTTCTTATTGGAAGCTGGGTTTTAAAGTTATGTAGATATTTGAATTCGGTCACCTTAGGAATTTAAAGGAAATGATGGAGTTTCAAGGAGTTATAGCATGAAGAGCATGTTTATGATGTGGAGAACAAGAATCTAAGGTGAGTGGATACATTATCCTTCCTTTTCCATTGATTATGTGTGAATTTTAGGTTATGTTTAAGTGTGAAAATGAGATTTAGGCATGTTTAATTAAATCTAATGTGATATTCATAATCTATGGACTTAATATAGTGTATAAATATGATTAGATGAAAGTAAAACATATTGGAATGAAAACTCTAGTGTAGGCCAAATAGTTATTAAAGGATTTCCTCAAGATCTAATGATGATTATGGTATATAAATGATGGATATAATGTATATAATATGTTTAAAGCATAATAGAGTGATTAAAGGAATCAAAAGAAATTATAATGAAATGATAAGGTAGTGGCCGAATGGTATATAAGGGGTTTAATTAAGATATATGATGAATTGTGCCATATAAATAATATGTATAGCATGTTTAATATGTAAAGAGTATGAATGAGTGATTAAATGAAATTAAAGTGCATGATGTGAAAAGTGATTCATTTGCCGAATGGTATTTATAAGGAATAAGTGTGTATTTTGATAATTAATGTAATGTAATAGTATGATTGATTAAGTGATGATTAATGTGTGTGTATGTAAAGTGGTAAGTAAAAATCAAGTGTATGACAAAATAAGTGTGATGGCATAATGTGATGTTTATATGAATATTGATGAAATATTGCCCTTAGTAGTTATCTGGTAGGAAAATCTAGTCCAGGATATAATTGGCTAGCCATAGGGATTCCACACAGTGGTACGAGTCATAGCGACTCAATATTGATAGGCAAGTGATGGCTTATCTCAGTGTTCAATGTAAATCAGTGTTTATTGAAATGCAATACAGTGAAAATGGTCCTACTGGTATCATTTTATAGTGTAATGGATCTGTGGGGCGCATGTCCCGTATATCCGGTCATTAGATTTTCTACCGGGTCCATACTAGGGGCATAATGGTAAATAAGTGATGATAAAAAGGATTAAAATAGTGATAAAAGTGAAAATGAGTGAAAAGGGGACTAAAATGGAACAAATAGAAAATTTAGGGGTAAAACAGTAATTTTACAAAAAGTTGGCAAAAAGTAAGAAAGTTAAGTAAAAAGTGTAAGTGTAAGGGTAAAATTTTAATTTTGGTAAAATATGAGGTTAAAATAGTAAATTAGTAAAAAAGTGATAACATAAGGACCTAATTGTAATTTAGTGAAATATATAAGGTTAAAAGTGGTAATTAAGTGTAAAAAGGATAAAATAGTAATTAAATAAGTAAATAAGGGTAAAAGTGTAAAATGGGAAGTAAATAAGATTAAAATGGTAATTATTGAATAAGTGAGAGCAAAATGGTAATTAAGTGGAAAATGAGGATAAAGGGAATTACTGAAAAAGAAAGGACGTGGATGGCATTATGGTAAAAGTAAGGACATGAATGTAATTAATGTAAAAGATGGGACATAGGTATAATTAATGGAAAAGTTAGGGACGTATATGGAATTAAGTGAAAAGATTAAGGAGTTAAGTGTACGTAATTATAATTGGTGAAGTAATTATGGAATATGTATATATTTAATGTAATTAAAATGATTTAATAAATAATATGATTAAAATGAGATTAATTAATGAATTAGTATAAAAATATGTTAATTGGCAAACAAGTAGTATAATTAATTAATTAATGAATTTAAGTGGATTATCATATGGACGAAATAATTGAATAAATTATTGTATTTAATCAACTATAATGTAGTTAGTGAAAATTTATGCATAAGTGCATATATGATTTAAATGAGTGGTTTAAAGACTAAAATGTAAAATTGTTAGTTAATAATAATATTAAAAGTGAGACTAATTATAACTAGTGGTATAATTGTAATTATAGTAAACTAAAATGGTAATGTTGAAATTAATGAATAATGTGGGGACTAAAGTGTAATGTGAGGAAAATATTATGGTAGTGACTAGATGAAAATTTGTATGCTAAATGATAAAGTAGTGTAATAATGAAATTAAGTAGTGGCAATTTCGTAAATATAAAACAATTAAAAGCTAAATTGTAATTCAGCATAAAGTAAGGGACTAAGTGGCAAATTGACGATATTAAGGCTAAGGAATGGATTAAAATGTAAATATGCAATTAGGGAGTTAATAATTATGCGTATCTGATAATTAGTGAGTGAACAATTAAGAATTTTAGAATAACATTGTTTGATTAAATATTAAGTGAATAAGGGATTAAATTAATTATGATTTAACTACTATGCTAGTGACAATGAACGATAAATAAGTACATTTGTGGAGTTATTGTAAATAAGTGAAATTTATTGGACTTAAACGTAATTGATTATAACAATGCTAGTAATAATATTTAAGTGTAAATGGAAAAGAAATAGACTACTAAGTAAATGAAAAAATTGGTTTTATGTATATGTAAATTAAGAGATGATATTTGGAAAAATAAATAATAAGGTAGATAATAATGACAATATAAATAAATTGAAATGGAAAGATAGTGTTTTAAATTGTAAGAAACATAGAGAGATTAAATTGTAAAGGTAATTATTAAGAGGCTATAGTAAATAAAAGTATAGTGTAAATTAATTGAATAAAGTTAATAAGTAGGATTGGCAAATTAAGTGTAGCCAAAATAATTAGAATATTAGAAGTGTGTAATTGAGTATATTGGGAAATAAAGATTTTCATAGTGTGATAAATGATAGAGCGATTAATAAATAGTGTTAAGATAAAAGAAAATAGACAGGCCATTATTGTGAATAATAATATAAGTGACCAAAGTCGAATAAGAAATAACATATTAATGATGAAATTTATAATGACGTATATGTGGACCAAATGAATAGTAAAAAGAGACAGTTATAGGTCAATCGATAGCTAAATAATAAGTGAAAATTGTTAAACAAAATGAGTGTCTAAATGAAACGAAGTTGATAAGTGATATCGTAAAGTAAAATTTTTGATAAGTGTAGAATCGAAATAGTAAAGAGAATGTTAGAAACGCAAAGAAAGTAATGGTATTTGATCAGTGTTACTAGTAGTGAAATAATGACAAATTATTAAGTAAGTTGATAAACAATTTAGTGTCCGAAATTAAATTATAATTGAGCATCCAAATTAAGGAAAGAATCTAATAGGTTATTTACAAAGATAAAAGTATTAAAAAGAGATACATATGAAATTGATCGTAAATGACAAACTGAACAAGGTGTTAAGCGACAAGAGTCATTAGTGCACATGATAAAGTTAGTGATAATAGTAATGAAAAGAATAGAACAAATAAATAAGGTAAAACACCGAAGTTGACAAATAATAGTGAAATTGATGACTATAAAAATTAATAGTGTAAATGATAGTGAAAACGATAAGTGCGCAGATTAACAGTGCAAATAACGGTGAAATCGATAAGTGTAAAGGTTAACAGTGTAAGTGATAGTGAAATTGTTAATGGTATGTTAGCGAATAACGAATTGCAGAGTAATGATAAAGGTAAAGACATTGATTAGTGATAATAGTGACAGTGATAAAAATGAGAATAGTGAGAGTCACAAAAGTATGTTATAAACTATTTAAAAAGACTTAGAAATAATCCCCTCCATAACCTAAATACAGTAAAACGATTAAGTGATCAAGTATATAGGATTAGTATGGAAAACTTAGGATAAGTATCCACCATTGGACATTTTAATGCTCAACACGTAGTGTGTTAAATGCGCGCAGGTTATAATAGTTAGATGTGGCCGAAGACGTAGAAGCAATTAAAGATTGAGCAACAACATGGAATGAAGGATTTGCATGGCATGTATACGAGCGTAGTTGGGGAAAGCTATGGTATGGGTAGGTAATTTATGTGTTAATGTATTAGTATGTTATTGTGTACGTATTGTTGTGTTCGTTATAAAAAAAAAAATTCAGAGCTTTCAAGTTTATCATCAGTGATTGGCAATGCAGTGTAATGTTCTGAATCCGGTATCCGTATTATTTACGGGTATAAGGGTGCTACAACAAAAGTCTGTTAGATGCCCTATGTATTGATGATAAGCAGAAAAATGATCCCCCCTGTGTCCTGGTTGACCATGGTTTCTAGCTGGCCTCGGCTCTAAAGGTCTTAACTGCCCTTCTTTCACTATCCTTTCCAAAACCCAAATTCGAATAACCTTTGGCCTTGGTTAGATTCTGTGGCCGAGACCTCAACTGTCCTACCACTCTTTCTATTGCTACTACTTCCAGTGTTAGCCGATCTATTTGCTGATTGGTTCCCAAAGTTTTTCCTAACGAAGCTATCTTGGCTTGCCTTCTTTGCTAGGTACTCACCTTTTACTTCGATAGCTATATCCTTTAGAGACTCCCAATTTTTGAGCCCCTTCATCTTTAGCCCCTCCTTGAGATATGGACTTGCATTTCGGATGAATAGCCGAATCTGATCTGGAGTATCCGACTTCCTCCTCATCTCCATTACCTGATTTTTCCACTGAGAAAGATACTCATGGAATGACTCATTAGATCTCTATTAAGGTAGCTGCAAATCCTTCAAAGTAACCTTTATTCGGGTGCTACAATCATACTGTTTGAGGAACTCTTCAGTCAACAGGTCCCAATCTTCTCTTACTCTCCTATCCAAACCGTGGTACTAATCTACAGCATGCCCAATCAAGCTGAGGAAGAAACATTCCACCTTCTGTCTCTTGGTATGCATAGTCCCCTTCATCACAAGCGTGTACTGCTTGATGTGAGCAGACGGATCTGAGGTGCCATCAAACTTGGACAGATCAAGCATTTTAAACCTCTAAGGAAGCATCTCCTCGTCATCCAAATCCCTACTCTCGGGACTTATCCCCTTTCAAGCAGACAGTAGGCAGGCTATTGCCTCCACTCTCTCCTCTATCTTCTTTAAGGCAGCATCCTCTTTGCGAGGCTTAGCTCTCACTATCCCGAGTTCCTCCTACTCATCTTCTATAAAATCCTCTTCAGGTCTATGTCCCCCGACTCTTTTAGTCTCAACTTGTGCAAGAGCTCTAGGCTCAGTAACAGGGGGGTGGTTCTAAAACTACTGCCGGGAGTGCCTCCCTGATCGAAATCTATTCGGCCTATTCCCCGGCAGCAACGGTAGGTTGTTGACAAGCTGGCAGTGCTAGAGTGCAAGTTCAGTTGCCCATCATTACTATCATTCTATGTTCAAATTCCTCAAATCTGCGCTCCATTTCTTGGGCCCTTCGATCCATCTCTTCGGTGATAATAGCTCGGGTGGCACTTGAGTCTTGGTTGGCCATTTCTAGTGATAATTATGAAGAAAGGGTTTTGGTGCTATCTGAAAGTGACTCTGAATCCCAATCCGACACTCGCTCTGGTAACTCGAAGAATCGGTTTCTCCTTATTAATCAGCTGTTAGGACCCCTAAACCACTAATTCGTACCTATGGTGGCTAAAAGACTCAAATTGTTAACATGATGTGTAAGTGACATTAAAGATGCATGGTCGTGTTGATGCAGCATATATAACTACATACAAGAAGCTATACCCTTCCAACCTTGTTACTCCCACACAGGAGGTCGTGCAGTCTCTTTCCTATGTAGACTTGACCCATGGGTCAGCGGGGAACCCAATGGGCACGTATGGCGTATGGTGAGAAACCAGCCATATAACACTCTTAATTTAAAGCACATGTGTATGGGTTTTTGCCATTCTGTATTTGGACCTTTCAAACAGACTAAAAATGGGCTCATCTGGTCATGAGAGTCTTTGATGAGTGTCCAATTAATATGTTTGATTTTGTTCAATATACAAGGGCCCACGTAACAAGCACATTGTTAGGGTACGTATCACCTAGTAGAGGTTTCTATTGCCATTACATGAACTTTGGTCAAGGGTGGTGTTACTTTAGGTCTACCCAAGCATGGTCCCTACCAATGGGTCTAGCTCATCACGAGCATAACGATCGATCATGTCTCCATTTGATATACCATTGATGGTACAAGGCTTGGGCTAGTGATTATCCTGAGCACTTTCCTACAATGAATGAAAGTAGGGTTGTGTTTCAGGAATGCACCGGGGTAAAATAAGGGATCGACTAGCCTAGTTCTAAGGCTCTAATGAATGTAATGCAATTTTTTGGAATAGAAATGGAATTTTTGATTCTTAAAAACTCAATTATAATTTTAACTTAAGTCACTTTTGAAGTAAAGTTTTGATCATCCCCAGTGTAGTCGCCATTGTGACACACGAGAACCCGCTTATGTCTCTCGGTAGGAGCCGGTTTTAGGGTCCGAGAAGGGTTTGCATCTAATCTTGGGTAACACGAGATATTTTGGAATTGCTTACCCAATAGAACATTGGGAAGCTCATCTAATCTCATGAAATCTTTAGGCACCTTTGAGGTATTTTCAAGTCACCACCTAATTTACAAGAAATTGGGAAAAAGTCATCTAACCTCGGGGGTCTTAAACCAGAGAAGGTATTCGGAACTTCACTCTTATTAATGCCTTAAGTTAAGTTATAAATAAATTTTTTAACAATTGCAATTCCATCTCTCGTCTCACGCGATCATGCAATAAAATTAAAGCACATTTCAAGAATTTTTAGAAAGCAGTAAAAAAGGCAATAAAAAAATGATAAATAAATTACAAGCGAAAAATATGGGATAGAACAATCCCCCAGAACAAAAAAGCATAAATAAATAAATGAATAAAATTGCCCCAAAATTAATTATAAGGGCCCACAATAAATAATACACAAAAAGGAATAAAATAAAATGCATAATACGCAAATCGGGACGTTTATTAGATTTTAGGAACATTAGTTCCCTTGTGTTAACTTAAAAATCCGAGAGTTATTTTTGGGCAATAAAAATAGGAATGATTGAATCCCATTTTATGAAAATTAACTCTCTTTTGAAAATGAAATTTTATTGACTAAAATCAGGACATTGGTCCTATTTTGTTAATAAAAATCCCAATTTTTATTATTGTAAAAAACATAAGTTTCTTTAAAATAACGTATCTAATACCATCTTGCATAAAATATACAAAACAATAAAATAAAGGAAATACAGGAATTAAAATGCAAACCAAACTTTGAAGGCTCCTAATCTCTTGATTCTCCAGCGTGCCCCGGAACATTACTCAAAATGAAATAAATAAGTTTGGCAAACGATAAAAACAAGAACAAAAAATAATGTTAGCAAATTAAATAGAATATGATATAATAGAGATAAGCAATTAAATGAAGCAAATATAACAAATAATTCTAAGTGAGGAAATTATTTATAATCACTACGGAAGAATAATGTTTGATGAAAAGCACTGTAAATTAGCAAAGTGGATTAATGACCGAAAGTAGAATCAAATGAAAACCATAAAATCAATACTAGATATCCTACAGATTCAACTTACATTCCATGCATCATACCAATAATTTGATTAAATTAATCTAACTTCATGTTAATTACAACAAACAACAACGCAAATAAACTACTTTTAATCTACTATAATTACAATGGAGAAAATAAATGAACGATACAAAGCAAGGAAAGAGAGAGGATTTCTAACCCGTGAAGTTACCCTCAAAGGTTTGATTCTGGCTGCAAAAGAAGAAAGGATTGATTTCCTCGTCTGATTGCTTAAAAAAAATAAAGAAAGCTTGAAGCAAAGCTTTATGTCACTCAAAATTGAAGCTAAAAACTCTTATTTTTAAAGAAATCGGGTGATGAGAATTGAATGTTAAACATAAATAATTAATTTATTTGGCTCCAGAACAATTAGAATTTTTGGAAGAAATCTTAGCTCTCAAAAATCTTATTTTTTAGAATTTTTGTGTCACCGGTGTAATACTTCCCCCCCTAGGGTTCTAACTTTTCCTTTTTATATCATCCTCGAAAATTTAGGTTTTAGGAGTTTTAATCCCCTTCAAAATCCTTAATTATCCTTTAAAAATCAAGTTTTATCCTTTTGAAAATTGAAAAAAAAAATTTGAGTTTAATTCTAACTCAAAACTAGAGAAATCAAGAAAAAAGACGCAGTCGTATGAGGTAGGAGACGAACGATGGGTGCCCCTCGCACTGGGAGGCCGTGCCTCACAGGCACGAGGTGCGGCCTCGCGCAGGAGGCACCGCCCCGCATGCACGAGGTGTAGCCTTGTGCAGGAGGCCGCACGCCTCATGAGGCGTGGTCTCACGCAGGAGGCCTCGCATGCACTACCAGCAGGAGCCGTGCTGAGGGGCAGCCTAGCCTACCAAGCCCGCCCTGTAGACACCGGGTCGGTGCTGAGGAGCATGTCGCCGCGCGCCTGTGGGTGCCCATGTCACCCCTCGCGAAGTGCACCCACAGGGGGGCAAGTCGCTCCGCGCGACGTGTGCCCACAGGGGGGCAAGTCGCTCCGTGCGACGTGCGCCATAGGAGGGCAGCTTGCGCACCCCACCTGCGAGCACCCCCGTGCGTGTCACACCCCAAAATAGCCCTGGTCGGATTGTGCATGCTAAGTCGAGATCGGAAGGGTATTTCAGTAATTTGTGCATGAGAATTTGGATAATAAGGACTTTTTGGTAAATAATTAATTAAGTATGTTAAGAAGAGAAGTATTAGTGTATGCTTGTGGTGTATGGAAGTAGGATATAAGTGGGTTATTGGAAATGTTTGGGTATGACTCAAGTATGGTACCATGGTTGGAAAGTTTGAGTGGATTTTGTGGTCCAATTGAGAGCTGCCAAGTGGACTATTAGGTAGGCATTGAAAGAAGAAAAAGAAGAAGTAAGAGGAAGAGAGAAGAGGGAACACAGATTTTGGTTTCCCGTCCCCTTCTCTCACGCTTCCTCTTCCTCTTCTCTTCTCCTTTCTCTGCTTTTTCCTTTCTTTCTCATTTGGCTTGGAGTTGCGTTTGGCTTGGATTGTGCTTTGTTTGAAAAGGTGAGTTGGTTTAAGATTTGTTACGTGCTGTGTTTCTTCTTCCTGGTTTTACTTCAGTTAGGGTTTGGCTAAGGTCTTTGTGGGTTTCTTGTTTGTGCAAGCCTTGGATTGTAAGAAGAAGTAAAGTAAAGGCAAGGAAAGGATTGAGGACTGATCTTGAAGCTGAAAGTGTGATTTTTGGATCGTCATTTCCAGGTTTGGGAGTTTATTTTGGAATGCATGCAATGTTTGGGAACTTCTGTGTTCTTCAATCTCAGTTGAATGTCTCTGCCCTATTTCTCACTTAGGTTATAATGAGTTTGCATTGTCTAATTCCTGGAATTTGGTGTGTTTTGGAATGTGTATATACATGATTATGTGTTAGTAATGCATGAACAGGATTGAATTGGAAGTTCTGAGTTTGGGTTTTTAACTTACTGTAACTCTTAGGGTTTATGTTCTTGAATGGATTAAATGTGTTTATGCATGATTTTAGTTGATTTGATTGTTGAATTAAGCTGGTTTTATGTCAATTGATGTTTGGAAGATCGATTGAAAGGTAAGATGAGTTTCGTGGTGTTTTGAATTAGATTGAAAATGATTTTTATCGAGTTCTTGAATTCTGGGTAAGCTGGGAATGGGAAATCGCGTCTCTGTAGAATTTCCATTTCCAGCATGTGTCGAGACTTCCTGAGAGAGACGAGTCACGAGACGTGACTTCCAGTCACTCCACGTGACTCTACCTCCCAGTCACGAAGCGTGACTTCTCGGCGGGCTGGACGAAGTCGTGAGGCGTGACCCCCAGTCGCGAAGCGTGACTGCCTTGGGAGGGGCAAGTCACGTCTCATGACTTAGAGTCACGTCCCATGACTCTTGTGATGAGGCGTGACTTAGAGTCACGTCCCGTGACTCCCTTGGAGGCATGTCACGAGACGTGACATAGAGTCACGACTTGTGACTCTTTTGAAGAGCCAGGCGTGACATAGAGTCACACGAGTCGTGACACGGCTCGTGACCGACCCCTCTTCAGCCCCATTTTCTGATTTCACCCAGTTTTAACCAAAATGAATTTTCTATCTTTTCTGTATGGTGTTATACTACTGTATTACTCATGCCATACTTTTATATGCTCTTATATGACCTTGTATGACATTTTTTTTTTCTGTTTTGATTTGTTCCCCCGTGACTGGTTTTATTATAAAATGACTTTCAAAGGCTTTTATGGCTTTTTCCTCTACTGTGTGCTATCTTATCTTACTTATCTGAATGGTTAGCCTATTTTAGTTGTGTTTAGCATTATGTTATGCCTGTCCTTGATCGGATTCTTATCTAGAATAACATGCCATGTTTAAGAGTATTGTATCATTCCATGATTCAGATTATACGTTATTGATCATTGGCATAATATGATTCCACATGTGTTCCTGACATGCTTTAGTATGATGAGTATTGCTAAAATATGATTGATGAAATTATTGCATGCTCCAGAATATGACTTGTATGAGGTATGATTAATATTATGCCATGCTATATTTATTTGAATAATATGGTTGATGTCTGAATGCATTGTTATGCTTTAGCCTTGGAACTCATTGTGTTATCTTAAATGTAATTTGGATTATGCATGATTTATACTTAGTTATCTTCACCTAACGCATGATTAGGATTTTGTATTGATAATCATTGGCATGGTAGTGCTTCTATACCTGATTCTTGGCATGCTTTAGAACATTGTTTAATGTTAAAGTGTATTACTGTATTATGTTTTGCAATGAGAAGTGTATGATATATGACCAACTTTATGAGCATATTTATATGTCTATCGTACTCTGGTTTATGCGTGATGTAAGTATATATATTATGCGTTGTGCAATTCGAAATGTGAATTGTTTTATGCATGACCTGCGAGAGTCAGTCTAGTGGATAGTTAGGCATGCCTAATAGAGTCTTTTAGCTGCAGCCCTGTGGACGTTTGGACCCTGATCAGGTCCCCCGTTTGGTTCCTCTCGAACCCTCTATCAGTACGGATCCTCGTGATCCTTTTTAATGTATTTGGATCGGGTTAAGATCCCCCTTCAATAAAATGCTTTTGTGACAAAATAAAGTGGTTTTCGATTCGTACCCGTAAGGTACCCTTTGGCCGACTTGTACCCGTAAGGTACTAATCAGTACACTCGTTATCCACTATTATGAGTCAGCAGGTACTTTATTGGTTGTGTTACTTTGAAATAACTATCAGAATGTGATATCCGTTTGAGCATGATAAGGATTTCAGGAATCAGTTTATATGTATATGGATGTGTCTATAGGCTTTAGAATGTATGTCTGTTTTATGTAAGCATGTTTTTATATCTAACATGATTATCCGTACTTGTCATGTAATTTGTTATAAGTTTCTGAATGCTTTGAAATGATTCGATTGATGTATTTAAGTATATGACTTAAGCGTGGTTTTGTTATATATTAGCTTGTGAACCGAAGCAGTTGTGATGGTAAGTATGTAATGATTAACTGTACTTTCTGCATGATGATGATATGAATGTAATGCTATGTGGTTATGCCTTCAGTCTTCGCTATCAGAGTGTTTTTGCATGATACTTAATATTTTAGAGTTGCGCAGCGGTATTGTGATGCTCTAAATGTTGTACCTTGGATTTTTGACTAGTGTGTGTGTTTAGTATGTCAAAGTATGTTGTTTAGCTAGCATTCTCAACATGATGATTGGGTTGTCAGTTCAGGCATGGGTACTTAGTTATGTCAATTGCATGTATAAAGCTTATGTGACTCCGCACGGTAAGATGTTGATAGTTGTTACCATTGTAGGTTTATGAATGTATTATAGTATGTAGTTTTGCATGATGATACTTGTATCGTGTATTGTTTTATGTCTGTTCTGGCCTATTCTGGACATGAGTATATGTTATGGTTGTGAGTTATCGAATGAATGCCTTTACTATGCCAGCATGATCATATTTATTATGAATATCCGCATTTGTCATTTGATTGTGTTATGCCTCAGCGACCATTGTGAATGGTCGTCCATATTCTTGTGTGTTCTCCCCACTAATCGTTTATCGCTTAGCATGGATTTCCTTTCCGTGCAGGTGGCAGGTTTGGTTCTGTTCGAGTCGCGCTTCTGCAAGGTCGGCCACGTAGGAGTTAGAAGTTCTGTATTTTGTTCAGCTTCTGTACTTCAGCTTTTGTATTTCTTTAGTATTGTATTTACGTATTTGGTTATGTAAGGATCTTTTTGTAATTAAGTTTTCTGTTACTCCTTCGTTCTATTATTTTGCTTATGCTTCCGTTGAATGGTCATATGTATGCTTCTGTGTATGCTTCAGCTTAGTGTCTGCGTGTGCGTAAGTTATTGCATGATCAGTCCGTACCCGCATGATAAGTCAAGTTTTAATTAACCCGTATTTCTGTATGTATGTTATGTATTAAAGTATGCTTCCGTGTTTTGCATGTGCATATCTGTATAAGTGAGCGTTGGGTAGCGCGTCCATCGGCGTCCTTCCAACGGGGACGGCGATGGGGGTGTTACAGTGCGTCTCCCCTACCGCGTGTCGTCGTTTTCACCTGCAACTTTTTTCAGCCAAATTTCAGTTTGTTGATTTTATTTCATCTTTTAATGTCATTTTTGGTTAATGAAAAATGAAAGAAAAATTTGTCTTTTCCCATTTTGAGACAATCCAGAGGATCAAATGGAACATTGGTCTTCATTTTGTGGGGGAGCTGCATTTTTTCACAGGAAAAAAGAGAGATCTTTCTCTCAAGAACAAGAGCAGCCGTAAGTTCTTCCAAAAATCTTAAAAATTCAAAGTTTTCAAATTCTTTCTTCTTTTTTGTTAAAAAACATATTTCATTCTTGGATTGATTTTGAGCAAGAAAAATTAATTTTCTTTGCTCAATCATCCACCAAAAATATTTTCATCAAAAATATTTTCTTGAGTTAACCTATTTTAAAACACAGATTTTTATATTTTCTTCGAGTATTTATCACCACAAATTTTGACAAGAAAGACGGGTCTAAACACCATTTTTCCGATCTATAAAATTCTGAGGGTAAATATTTTTGGACCCGTTCTCACTTATTTTATTCATTATTCATTGTTGTTAATATTATTATTTTCTGTTATTATTACCATATTTATAATTTATTTCTAGCATTTTTTTAATATGATTATTATTGTTGGCATGCTATTTGTGATTTAATTTGGTTCTTTGTGATTGCTCTTCTTCTTCTTTATTATTATTATTATTATTATTATTATTATTATTATTATTATTATTGTTATTATTATTATTATTATTATTATTATTATTATTATTATTATTATTATTATTTCATGGTATTATCATTATTAGTATTATTGTTCTATGTTAATTTGTATTATCATCATTTATTATTATGCTACTGTTATTATTGTATTATTATTATTATTATTATTATTATTATTATTATTATTATTATTATTTGATTGGTGCTATTATGCCATGATTATTACTATTATTATTATGCTGTTGCCTTTATCACTACTATTATTGTTAGTATTATTATTATCACTATTGTTAAGTTACCATTGTTTTGTCATTTACCTTAGGTTTTTGCATGATTTATTTTATTTCCTTTGCATGTAAATATTTGTACATTAAATCAACATGTTCTATATTTATTTTGACTTTATTTGATTAATTTTTAGAATTATTACTAACATTTTAATATTATTGTTCTGTCTGAGATTTATTATGACTTGCATTATGTGAGCGTTCTCGTGACCACACGGAAGGGTCACAACGTGTAGGAGACCGCATTGTCTGGTGAGACCTTTCCTATTCCTCCTCTTTGTGTTGTGTTTGTTTGCAAATAAATATTTTATTTATACATGCGTGAGATAAAATATCACAAAAATATTTTTGTAATTAAATTGGAATTTTTACTAGTAAAATTGGAACCAATGTCTCTCTTTTTAGCCAATTAATATAAAATGTCACGATAAAATGAAAAGTTAAATTTTCTCCAAAAATGGGATCACTCATCTCGGTTTTTTCAAAGCCAACAATTGAATAACTCTTCGATCCCTTTTCAAAATAAGCGCGAAAGAACCAATGTCCCTAAACCAAACGAATACCCCGATTTATGTATGTCTTTTTTATGTTTGATTTTGTTTGCTTGTTTTAAATTTATGTTCATATATTTTTGGGCCCTTGTAAATTAATTTTGGGGCAATATTATTTAGCTTTTATTTGGGGTTATATTCCGCCCCAATTTCTCTTGTAATTATGTGCTTGGCGTGTTTATCGCTTTCTTTATTGCTTTCCTTTATAGCTTTTGAGTGCTTGCAATGCGCCTTTAATTAAATGCATAAATCATGTGAGAGGAGAGATAGAATTTTAGGAAGTTAAAAACTCATTTATAAATAACCAAAGCATAAATAAGGGTGTAGTTCCGAACACCAATCTTTGGTTTAGACCAATAGAGGTTAGAGACCTTTCCCAATTTCTTGTAAATTGGGTGGCGACTCCGAAATTCCTCAAAGGTGCCTAAAGGCGCCGTGAGGCTAGATGATCCTTCCCAATGTTCTATTGGGAAGGAGACATCCAAGATGTCTCATGGCACACAAGATCAAAAGGACGCGAACCAATCCCTCGAGCCCTAAAAGCGGGTCTCATCGAGAGGGCCTTTACTAGGTTCGACGCGTGTCACAGTGGCGACTCCGCTAGGGATTATTTGTGACTTTGCTCCGAAAGTGTTTTGGTTGAAATGTATAATTGAGTTTTTAAAACTTAAAATTCTATCTCTTTTCGAAATTTGCATTGCATACACTAGAGCCTTAGAACTATGTTAATTGGTCCCCTATCTTACCCCGGTGCATTCCCAAAGCACGACCCTACTTTCACTCATTGTAGGGAAGTGTTAGGGATAGTAACCAGCTCAAGCCTCGTACTACTAAAGGTATATCAAATGGAGCCCGATTGGTCGCTATGCTCGTGATGAGCTAGACTCGTTGGCAGGGACCATGCTTGGGTAGACCTAAAGTATCACCACCTTGACCAAAACCCATGTAATGGCAAATAGAAACTTCCACTAGGTGACATATTCCTTAATATGATGCTTGTGGTGTGGACCGTTATGTATTAAACAAAATCAAGCAAATTAAGTGGTCTTTTATCAAAGGCTTTCATGCCCCGATAGGTTCACCTTAATTTAATTGAAGTGTCCAAATACGTAATGGCCAAAACCTATACGCATGTGCTTCAAATTAAGAGTGTTATGCTGTCGGTTTTTTATCATGCACTATGCGCGTTAATAGGGTCCCCTGTTGACCCATGGAATAAGCCTGTAATGGCCCAAAATTGACCCTAGTAGTATTGAGTGTGATTATAGTAATTAAATGAGCATAAAATTAGGGTTTACAGCATTGGACTTGATTGAAATATGAAACTAGGGACCCAATTGAAAAGAAATAAAACATTGTAGTGGCTGAAGTGTAAATTGCAAGATTAGTGATAAGTGGAGATTGAATTAGTGTAATGGTGATTAGCTGAACTTAACTAAGAGTTAAGTGAAGTTGAGTGGACTCTAAATGTGAGTGTCTTGGCCGGCCACCTAGCATGAGAGGATTGAGAAGTGGACACCTCATGCATGCATTCAAGCATGAGGTGGTAAAGTGGGTAAGAATCTGCCATTTCCTCCCCAAGATTGGCCTCTTTCTATTCTATTTTCTTCTCACATTGCTCTTCAAACCTTCAGTCATTTGCTCTCTTTCTATTACCTTTAACCTACCATGGAGACCAAAGGGTAGATAGTGATAGTTAGAAGATTGTGTATAATTATCTAGAAAGGTATGTTGGAGTTGAGTTCATCTTCTTCATCTCATTCAAATTCTTATTTTGATGGTTAAAATATTGGTATAGCCTCATGAATTTGTATGTGTTATATGTGCATGTGAGTTGAAAGGGGGCCAAGTAGAGCTGGAAAGGGAAAAGAGAAAGTGATATAGAAGAGTAAAGGAAGGAGTGCTCCAAGAGGTTTGGGATATATTTGTTCTTACATGTTCTTATGTTGATTTTATATGGGTATATGTGATGGATAGTTGACTTTGATGTGTAATTAATGCATGATTATGTGTTAATTGATAGAGGTGTACTTGAAGTTTACACATGATGTGTGATGAGTATTGAACAAAATCCATGAGCATATTGAGTGAATAAGCATGAAAAGTATGAATCCTAGTGTTAGGGAAAATTCTGCTTATAGCTTACCAGACCTCCGTATAGTATTTCAGGCATAAATGGAGTTTGAGAACTCCAAATTGTGTTTTTTTTGCTTCATTGGAACCATGACTTCCGTACCTATAAATTTGGAAGAAATGACTTTGAGCTAATTTTGGCTCTAAGACCCAAAAAAATAGCACAAACAGACGTGTCTCTACTTTGTAGGGTTCACTAGAACAGTCTATATTGTTTAATTCATATCTGATGTTTTACAAATCCAATTTACCTGAAACGTATCCCATTTGAAAGATAAGACATATAGGAACAAATGTTATGAAGGGATCTTTGCCTAAGATTGAGTATAAGACATCCGTTTGGGCTGCAAAATACTGTGGTGTGAACCAGTGTCGAAAGTTAGCTTCTGTTTTACTTAATTTAGTATATCATGGCACAACCAGTTCATTGCCACCGTGACCCCTCCCTGTTTTGTCTTTTTAGGGTGTTTTTCTTCCAGAAATGCACCCGAACTTCACCACGAGTTCCCTTGACTTGTCCTATACATATTTATCATTGTAAATTGAGTATCTTAAGCATGATGAATTATGCATACTAATATACATATAAATATGTATGAGCTATAAGTGTTCTAAGTGTGATGAATTAAGTATGTGAATGCGAATATGATAAATCATGAATGCAAATGCTATAATTTTGAATGCGAATATGTATAGTCTTGAATATGAATGCGTACAACAAGAATGTGAAGGTGTATAAGTGTAAATGTGAATGCGTATAACCATGAATGTGCTAATGCATATATATGAGTATATCCATGTGTAAATTAAGTATGATAAATCATGAATGATGATGTGTATTAACAAGCATATATTTTAAATATCTTGAGCATGGTGAACCATGTATGCAATGAAATGCATATAGAGTTACATGTGAATGAGTTTATGGTAACTTATACGTATGTAAAGTAAGATATGAAGAAGATTACATGACTAACATGGGTTTAAGTAAATGCATATGAATGATCATACATGTTTTGATATGGGATAATGATTATAAGCTTTAGATGCTCATACAAGTGGATAGATAGGCATGCCTATAAAGGGTTAGATGATTTGCAGCTGCTAGATGTTTGGCACTGACGGGTGTCTATATGTTTGGCATCGATGGATGCTAGATGTTAATACTTAAAGTATCTAGATGTTTGGGACTACGGTCTCTAGATGGCTTGAGACTATGGTCTCTAGATGTTTTGGTACCATTACTTGGTATCTACATGTACCCGTATCCACTTATGTTATGACAATGGGCTAAATGTAAAATGTAAAAGTATATGAATTGATGTTAAATGTAAAAGAGATGATACTGTTATATGTATAAGAAATGATGTCTATATCTACAAGAGATGTATAAATGTTAAAAAGCTATAGTACATGGCTAGAGAAGTATATGGCTATCGTATATCTGAGACGTTATATGAGCTTCCATGTATATGAGAAGTTACTATTTGTGCAAGATATGCTATAAGTATGCTTTTACGCTTATATGTATATAAATGGACATGATATGCAATGACATGATATTATATGTTACATGAGCTGATAATTAGAGTTAGACGAACATGAACATAAGTATGTGTATCCAAGCATAGTTTGAGTTGCAATTGAGATGACACATGTTAAATATATATGCCATAGTCTTATTAAAAGAACATGAACATGATATGGATTATATGAACTTGTACATGGTGCTATATGTGTTTGTTAGAAGTTGCTTCGTTGCTATATGAATCAAATGTTGGCATGCTTAATGGTTCATTAAGTGATGCATGTGACTTCGTTAGAAGTCTATATTATATGTGATATCCCCACTAAGCCTTATCGCTTAGCACGAGTGTTTTCTCGTGTAGGTTTACAGGTTCGGAGGGTTACACATCTGCAAGGTAAAGGCCACTAGGTGTATAAGATGTAGTTTTGTATATGGCATAGTTTTGTATACGTGTTCTAGAGTTTTTGGTATAGCTTGGCATATGTAAATGTAAAGCGACTTTTGTATAGGACATGTAAATGGCAAAGCAAAGTGTATTTTTTATACGGTATATAAATGTAAAGTAAATGTTATAACGTAAAAGAACAGTTTAATTTTGAATATATAAATGAATATAAGAGTTTACTTTTTGGCATGTTTTAGTTATATTAAAGACGATTATTCCGCTACATGTGATTGTATGATTTTATCTTCGCTTTCGCATGAGTGTTCTGTATGTGCATGCATTGTAGTGACTCCAATATCCTCCCAAGAGGTATTGGGGCGCCACAAAGCCTACCTAGGAAGAGACTATTTGACCGCGTGTGTGGGATTAACAAGGTTGGAAGGATCTACTTGCTCGTATATGATTGCGAAATGCTGCACAACTCACGGTCATGCATTATACATGTCATCCATGCATCATTCTAACAATATGAATTTTTTAGCCATCATAGATTCATCCAAGTGGATTACAGGTTCTGACGGTCTACCAGTGAGGACAAACTCACTGTAATGCCCTAATACCCCTTGGAAGGATATTAGGTTGCCACACACGCATACACATACAGAACACTCATGCAGAAGCGAAAATAATAAGCATTCAATCGCACACAGCGGAAATCAACCTTTTAAACACATAAACTAATAACATGTCATATATCCATTTATATTACAAAATGAAACTGTTCTTTTACATATAAGCATTCTTTTACATTTACATATTGGTTACAAAAATTATACTTTACTTTATCATGTACATCTCGTATACAAAATTTGCTTTACATCTCATATGCCAAGCTATACAAAAATTCTATACCATGTATACATAGCTATGCCATCTTCAAAAAGACACCAACTCAAACTCCTAGTGGCCATGACCTTGCAGATGTGCAACCCTCCGAACCTGTAAACCTACACGGGAAAACACCCGTGGTAAGCGAAATTGCTTAGTGGGGATATCACACATAATAAAGACTTCTTACGAAGTCACAAGCATCACTTTATAAACATTTAACTCATTTACAACAAGCATGCCAAGCATATAGATTTGCAAAACAATGAAGTAAACTTCTAACATACATACATGGCATCATGTATAAGTTCTTATAACCTATTTCATGCTCATGTCCCTCTAAACATAACTATAACTTATACATTTATCATGCATCATCTTTTAATGCATCCTAATCTATGCGTATATACATATGCTCATGTTCATGTACATGTAGATGGAATAGATTATACCTAATCTTCCATACACATTTAGCATGTAAAATACCATATTTCCTCTAACTCATGCATCCCAATATCTTTTCGTGTACATGTCATATACCATATCGTATCTTCACATCTCATATACAATCATACACACATCTAGACATTTAGGTATACTTATAACATATTATATACAAATAATATCTTCTCACATACATGTACTAACTCATTTAACATTTTCGGTATACGATAATCATATACTTCTTTAATCATTTACTATAGCTCTCTAGCATATATGACATCTCATGTACTTATAAATAACATCTCATGTACAACTAACAACATCTCTTGTACATTTACATATAATAGGTAGCCCAATGTCATAACATAAGTGGATACGGGTACATATAGATACCAAGTAATGGTATCAAATCATATAGAGACCGTAGTCTCAAGTCATCTAGAGACCGGAGTCTCATAACATCTAGATACTTTAAAAGTATCAACATCTAGACATCCGTCGATGCCAAACATATAGACACCCGTCGGTGCCAAACATCTAGACACCATTGGTACCAACATCTAGCAGCTGTAAAACATCTAACCCTTTATAGGCATGCCTATCTATCCACTTATATGAACATCTTAGGCTTATAACTATTATTCATAACAAAGCATATACACATTCGCATACATGGGTCATCATACTTGAGATACCCATAGCTCACACACATATTTGTCATTCCATTTGCTATCCTTCACATAATTATATATATTATTACTTTATTAGTTGAATTACCAATGTTAATCATACTCATAATTTTTTCCCAACGATAACTACTTTTATAATCATTTAATAACCCTAATCATGCATAATAAGTTGAGGGAAAAGATAGGGGATTTATCCATGCCAACCATGGGCTCAAAATTAAGAAGAAAAGGCTTCATGTCAGTTGTTCTGTCGCGAGGTTGCGACTTGTGTCGCGCTCGCGACAGTAGCTCCCCTCAGGTGACTTACGAGACTTGTTTTCACTCCAAAGTTGTATCGCCTAAACGACCCTCTAGACCTCCTTTTTAGACAAAGTGTCCTCTTATAAATTGTTCCCTAGGATGTATAGTTTCTAACGGAATAAGTTTCAGGTCATATGGACTCCTAAATTAAGAGATATGTATTAAACACTACAGACTATTCAAATCAACCTAGCTAGACAGAAACATGTCCGTTTATTGCCATTTTTAGGCCTCTTAGAGACAGAATTAATTTATTGTCTCTCTTAGACTTTTAAAGATACGGAAGTTATGGTTCAAATGGTGTAAGAAAAACTCACAATTGAGTTGTCAAACTCCAGTTATAAATAAAACAATATACAGAGGTCTGGTAGGACATAAACAGGATTTTCCCTAAATTAAGGTTCATCTTGCTCTCTGTTTTGCATATGCTAGTTTTTCATTCTCACCACATAGCATTTATAACACTTCAATTACACTTCATGACATAGCACATAATCATGCTCAATATCTCAAATCTCACATTCATGCATCATTTACACATCAAAAGCAACTAATCAACATATATATTCAAGTAAAGTCAACATATAACACATGCATATCCCAAACCTCAAAAGCAGGTTGCTGGAAACTCTCAATCTCTAACTACACCTTCTCCTTGCCCTTTGCTCTTCTCTTGTCCAAATCTTACACCAACATGCAGAATATATTTTCTTAATCCATTACTCAATCAATCCAAATCCAACTCAAAGAAAGGGGTAGAAGCAAGAAATAAACACATAACCATCAACTCTTACCTTTTTCACTTAACTCTTCAACCAATTCAATTACCAAATTCCGGGTTCCATTTAAGAAGAAAATGAAACTCAACTTAAAAGATGAAGAGATACAGAATTAGAGCAAATACAAAGAATGGCTGAATTACTGTAAAATTCCACTACCCATTTTGCTCCCAAATCCCTATACCTTTGCATGTAAAGAAGTTGGCTGGAACAAGGTGAGATCCACACGTAGATTCCACTACACCAAAACCAATCTTCCACTAAATCTCACCTGTAGCCCCTTGGCAAATAACCATTAAATCCCTTACTCAAGTCTACCTTTTAATTATAAGTTTCTTCCTTTTAATTATACCCTTACACACTTAATTACTCACTTAATCCAATCTCATTTATACCCTATTATGCAATTGACACTCTAATCCAACTAGGGTACACTTTGGGATGTTACACTCACCCTTTGGATTGCTAGAATTAGTGCCTATTTGCGATTCTGAGTCACTCTTGATGACCAATGAATCATCTTCAATGGCAGAAGAGACCGGAGCTTTAACCACTCAAGACCTGGCCAGGAGATTAGAGGATTTTGAGCAGAGGATGTTAGAAATGATGGGTGCCATGGCCGAAAGGATCGCTCCTCCTCCCGCTGCACAAGCACCTGTCACTCAATAACTACCAGTAATCCCTCCTTAGGGGCAAGTTGAGCTGCCTATGGGTGAAGAGGCCCCCATTATAGGTAATACTGCTCACCAACCCATCGATGAGCCTAAAGTTGTTGCTGTGCCTATTGAGCCAAGAAGGGTAAGGGTCCCAAATCCTAACAAGGATTTCGTGATGGAAGCGGAGATCGAGGAGATGGTAGCCCATTAAGTTGTGAGGGGTACAACACCCAGGGTAGAAGATGAGGCCATGAGAGGAATGAGGCAGCAAATTGAGGCGATCACTCGCCTATTAGCAGCTGGTAAGGGAATCAACCCTGAGGATAGAGATCTAGGGGATGAAGAGCTATTGTCCCTAAGGTTCAAGATGCCTGAGCTACCAAAGTTCGATGGTACTTCGGACCCATCCGTGCACATTAAGCATACACCCTAGTGATGAAGGGCACAGGGCTGACTAAGAAGCAAAAGGTGGAATATTTCTGCATCAGTTTGGTGGATCTGGCAGTAGACTTGTATCATGGGCTGGATAGGAGATCCAAAGAGGACTGGGACCTTCTGACTGATGAATTCATGAAGCAGTATGACTGCAGCACTAGAATGGAGGTCACCCTGAAGGACCTCGAGCTTCTACAGCAAAGGAGTGACGAGTCGTTCCACAAATACCTCACTGGGTGGAGAAACAGGGTCATGAAGATGAAGCGGAAACCTGACACTGCTGATCAGATCAGGCTATTCATCAGGAACTCCTGCCCTTACTTGAGGGACTTGCTCAGCTTCAAAGGGCTCAGAGACTGGGAGTCGCTTAAAGACATTGTTGTAGAGGCTGAGGTGGCTTACCTAGTGAAGAAAGTAAGCCAAAATAGCTTTGCTAGGAGGAGCTTTGTGAACCAGTCAGGGTAAAGATCAGGCAGCGCTGGAAACAGTAACGGCAGAAATGGAATGGCGGCTGAGATTGCAGCTACTAAGGTTAGACAGGGTCAGAGTTACTACTCTAATTTGGGTCGGTCTTTATCCTGGGTATTAGAGAGATTGACAAAGGAGGGTAAGCTAAGACCACTGCCACCTAGGCCAGTTGTGAATCAGGGATAGCCAGGGCATAGAAATGATCAGTACTGCACCTACCATCAGCACACTGGGCACCTGACAGATTACTGTCGAACTTTAAGGAACAAGGTCCAGGATCTCAATGACTTTAAGGAGATCATCAATTCGGAGAAGAGAGAGAAGAAGAAGGCAGGCTATAATGTAGTCCCTCCACCGAATATATGATCGGGTCCGGTCCACCTGAGCGGCATAATTGGCAAGAGCTACATGAAGATGAATATGTCGCTGTCACTCGTCAGGAGAGTGGAAAAGAAAACTACGTTTTTAGATGCTTTATTTCTTTTTATTTCAATAACTCTTTATGACAGGTTGGTTATTTTAATATGATGGACAATTTTTTCTTATTCGCATGGTATTTCTATTGATTTCATTTCTTATGATCACGATGCATCCATTCATTTTTGACATTAACCCAATAAATACAACTCCATTTAATCTCGAAACTTTGGGGAACCCAAAAAAAATCTTGATAGCATCTGATATAACTCCTGAAGAAAGGATAATTTTGAGAGATAATAAATAAAAGAAAAAAAAAGAGCCTTTGCCTGGACCTAGGACGACATGCTAAAAATTAACAAAGACATTCTTGAGACCATGCTACTTCCATGTGCCGACATGACAACAAACGGAATTTTGAAAGCCATTACCTTGCATCCACAACATCTGGGTTGCATATGGTGCTACCAAATAAAATCAAACTCCGAGAGCTACATCAGAAGTTGGACGAATAAAACTCGAGACCTTCACGAGAAACATATAACTCATTAGAACCAAACTGTATGACCCCTTTCCTCCCAACCATTTGAAATGTGCACCCCAAAACCAATAAAGATTGATGTAGCTCGAATAAACGAATAAACCAATCAAATAAAATCAAACTCCGAGAGATACATCAAAAGTTGGACGAAAAAAACTCGAGACCTTCACGAGAAACATATAACTCATTAGAACCAAACCGTATGACCCCTTTCCTCCCAACCATTTGAAATGTGCACCCCAACACCAATCAAGATTGACCTTTAGCCATCCGAAACCCTTATATCCAAACTTCGAAGGATAACCCTTTACCTTTCAATAAAAAAAAAAGGAAAAGAAAAAAAAAAGCGAAAAAAAAAGAGCAAAAAAAAAAGGCACAAAAAAAAGGAGAAAATCACAAAGAAAAAAAAACAAAAAAAAATAAAAACAAACCCACAATTTTGCCCTAAGCCATCTGAGCCTAACTTGTAACCCAATTTCAACCAAGCTTAACCATTGAAAACCACATCAAAAATTGCACCACCAAAGCCGATAAAAGCAAAGTGTGAGATTTCACATTCAAGCCCAAATAAGGAACCCATCGTCACAACCAGATTGCATAAGGACCAAGAAAAGGACTTTGAGGCCAAATAAGGAACACCGTCAGAAGGAGCAGCCTCCCCGGCTAATGAAGATGAAAGCAAATTCAATCAACACCGACGGACTGAAGGAGGGTTCATGGCAAAGGCTAAATAATAAATAATAATAAAAAGGAGAGAAAATATTCAATCATGAAAACCCGTGAGGGTTCATTGATAACAGAAGTTTGATGCTTTCAGGATCTATTCCGAGATTAGATGAGGTCTCATATTTTTCGAGTTAATGTCAAATAATGATCATGTGTTATGAAATCAAATTGAAATATTTGCATTTATGCAATGATATTGATGTGACCAGAGCAGTTCATCTTGCACACTCAAAGTTGTCTTGTTCCGGTATAAGATCAGCACATTGTTACTATCTACCCTCTGCCATTCTCGCTACTCAAGAGCTTCAGTTAACTCATCTTGCTATCCACTGTGAATCCAATTCCATATCATCTCCATGATAAGAACCAAGCTCAAGCAACCATAATCTGAGACATAAGCACATGCCGATCATACCCGAATGATCTTTGGTGACAACTTCAGCCTCCTTTACAAAAAAAAAGAGCCGTTAGAGATGAAAACCATAATTGGCGCTCTAAGCAAAAGTAAGGCCAAAGGATAGGGTAAAAACCTGAAAACAGGCAGTCTATCCTACAATAAATGAAAGGAATAAAAGCCACTGGAGTGGGTTGGGTCCATTTCAGGCAAAAAATAAGGCACAGAGTTATGTGAAAATTGGAAAAGGACGCATTTCCCGCTAAGAAAAGCTAGTGTGAAAATCCACAAGGGACGCACTACCTTAAAAGAATTACTACAGGTATCAAAGGAGAAACTCATGATCCCTAAGGCATGAAATTCAAAAGTAATTCCAGAGGGCACCGATCCTACTGCAAATTGCGACCAAAGTGGCTATTGCCTCCCAAATCCACTCAGATGAATTCTTATCCTGCATTCCTGTATGACACATACATTTCACGTGCATGCTCACCAATTTTCCTACATATTTAGCTTTCCAGTTTTGCAGCAAGAGAGATTCGATGCGGACACCGACAAAAGCCGAGTGACGACATCAGTCAAAATACCAATACAACAACCAACCAAAGACCTCTTAGGGGGCACCATCTCACCAGGGTTAGCACGATGGCAGCACTACCGTTCTATAGAAGGTTAGCACAACCACGGCACTATCACTTCACTAGGGTTAGCACGATGGCGGCACTACCACTCTACAGAAGGTTAGCACGACCACGGCATTACCACTTCAGAAGGGTTAGCACGATGACAGCTTTACTATTCTATGGAAGGTTAGCACGATCACGACATTACTACTTCGAAACTCAGCAAGGTTAGCCCGATGACGGCACTACTATTCTATGGAAGGTTAGCACGATCACGGCACTACCACTTAGAAACTCAGCAGAGTTAGCACGATGACAGCACTACCATTCTACGGAGGGTTAGCACGATCACGGCACTACCGCTTCAAAGCTCAGAAGGGTTAGTACGATGGAGGCACTACCATTCTACAGAAGGTTAGCACGACCACGACATTACCACTTCAGAAGGGTTAGCACGATGACGACACTACTATTCTACGGAAGGTTAGCACGACCACGGCAGTACCATTTCAAAATTCAAAAGGGTTAGCACGATGACGGCACTACCACTCCACAGAGGGTTAGCACGATCATGACACTACCGCTTAAACAAAAGACAATACGCTGACAACTGGGCAACAACCACTCCAACAATACCATCCAGTCTGGGACAGCGACCGCCTCAGGCATGCGTCTCTTCCGTTCTTTTCTGAATTTTGGCTCACCAAGGCACCTAAGTTCTAGGTTCCCTAAAATTGGGGGCAAATGTTGACACCGGGTCCCGAGGCGGTCCAAAATCAGAATTACCCGATGATGAAAATGGTACTTGCCACAAGTAGAGGTGTCAATAATGATGTTTTCCTTGTCGAAAATTCCCTTTGTTCTTCCAAAAATTTTAATTCAAAAATTTACATTTTTACTCTTATTTTTATTCCTTTTGTTTTTATTTTTATTTTTATTCTTGCTCTCTTTTATTTTTATTTTTATTTTTATTTTTATTTACACGTCGCACGTGCGAGTTGGGTTGCACGCGTGTGAGCCGTGCCCGCATGCGCCTGCCTGGCAAGATGCGCCCGCCTAGCGACATGCGCTGTGCACTCGCTGGGGCACACATCGCCGCACGCTTGCATGGGCGCACGACGCGCGCTTGCTAGGGTGCATGTCATCGTGCGTGACGTGCTCCATCAGGAGCGTGCATCGCGCGGTGGCAGCTTGCGCGCCCCACCTGCGGGCATCCCCGCGCGTCTCCCCTATCGGGTGCCATCGTTTTCACCTGCAATTTTTTTCAGTCAAATTTCAGTATGTTGATTTTATTTCATCATTTAATGTCATTTTTGGTTAATGAAAAATGAAAGAAAAATTTGTCTTTTCCCATTTTGAGACAATCCAGAGGATCAAATGGAACATTGGTCTTCATTTTGTGGGGGAGCTGCAATTTTTCACAAGAAAAAAGAGAGAGCTTTCTCTCAAGAACAAGTGCAGCCGTAGGTTTTTTTCAAAGTTTTCAAATTCTTTATTCTTTTTTCTTCAAAAATATATTTCATTCTTGGATTGATTTTGAGCAAGAAAAATTAATTTTCTTTGCTCAATCATCCACCAAAAATATTTTCATCAAAAATATTTTCTTCAGTTAACTTATTTTAAAACACGGATTTTTATATTTTCTTCGAGTATTTTTCACCGCAAATTTTGACAAGGAAAACGAATCTAAACACCGTTTTTCCGATCTATAAAATTCTAAGAGTAAACATTTTTGGACCCGTTCTCACTTATTTTATTCATTATTCATTGTTGTTAATATTATTATTTTCTGTTATTATTACCATATTTATAATTTATTTTTAGCATTTTCTAATATGATTATTATTGTTGGCATGCTATTTGTGATTTAATTTGGTTCTTTGTGACTCCCGTTTGCTCTTCTTTATTATTATTATTATTATTATTATTATTATTATTATTATTATTATTATTATTATTATTATTATTATTATTTCATGGTATTATCATTATTAGTATAATTGTTCTATGTTTAGTTTGTATTATCATCATTTATTATTATGCTACTGTTATTATTGTATTATTATTATTTGATTGGTACTATTATGCCATTATTATTATTATTATTATTATTATTATTATTATTATTATTATTATTATTATTATTATTATTATTATTATTATTATTATTATTATTATTATTATCCTGTTGCCTTTACCACTACTATTATTGTTATTATTCTTATTATCACTATTGTTAAGTTACCATTGTTTTGTCATTAACCTTAGGTTTTTGCATGATTTTTTTTATTTCCTTTGCATTTAAATATTTGTACATTAAATTAACATGTTCTATATTTATTTTAATTTTATTTGATTAATTTTTAGAATTGTTACTAACATTTTAATATTATTTTTCTGCTTGAGATTTATTGTGACTTGCATTATGTGAGCGTTCTTGTGACCACACGGAAGGGTCACAACATGTAGGAGACAGCGTTGTCTGGTGAGAACTTTCCTATTCCCCCTCTTTGTGTTGTGTTTGTTTGCAAATAAATATTTTATTTATGCATGCGTGAGATAAAAAATCACAAAAGTATTTTTGTAATTAAATTGAATTTTTTTCTAATAAAATTGGGACCAATGTCCCTCCTTTTAGCCAATTAATATGAAATGTCACAATAAAACGAAGAGTTAAATTTCCTCAAAAAATGGGATCACTCATCCCGGTTTTTTCAAAGCCAACAATTGAATAACTCTTCGATCCCTTTTCAAAATAAGCGCGAAAGAACCAATATTTCTAAACTAAATGAATACCCCGATTTATGTATGTCTTTTTTATGTTTGTTTTGTTTGCTTGTTTTAAATTTATGTTCATATATTTTTGGGCCCTTGTAAATTAATTTTGGGGCAATATTATTTATCTTTTATTTGGGGTTGTATTCCGCCCCAATTTCTCTTGTAATTGTGTGCTTGGCGTGTTTACTGCTTTCCTCTATCGCTTTACTTATCACATTCTTTATTGTTTTCCTTTATAGCTTTTGAGTGCTTGTAATGCGCCTTTAATTAAATGCATAAATCGTGTGAGAGGAGAGATAGAATTTTAGGAAGTTAAAAACTCATTTATAATTAACCAAAGCATAAATAAGGGTGAAGTTCCGAACACCAATCTCTGGTCTAGACCAATAGAGGTTAGAGATCTTTTCCAATTTCTTGTAAATTGGGTGGCGACTCCAAAATACCTCAAAAGTACCTAAAGGAGTCGTGAGGCTAGATGATCCTTCCCAATGTTATATTGGGAAGGAGGCATCCAAGATGTCTCATGGCACAAAAGATCAAAAGGACGCGAACCAATCCCTCGAGCCCTAAAAGCGGGTCTCATAGAGAGGGCCTTTGCTAGGTTCGGCGCGCGTCACACGCCCCTCGCCGCCAGCGGCCCCCTGGGTGCCGTTTTCTACCGAAATGCATTATTTTGTGGTTTTTTTATTTTTAATCCAATTTTTCAGGGATTTTTAAGGTTTTTTCATTTCAAATTTAAAGATGGGAATTTAATTGACTTAATGGCTGAAAAATTGAATTGTTTTTGGAGAGAGAGATAAAGATAGATGATTTTAGCAATAGAAGAGGGGGAACTTGAGAGTTGATTTCTTTAAGAATTTTTGTGAGATAGAATACAATTTTTCCAAGATTTTTCTGGAGAAATCTATTTTTGCTTTTGATCCAAACATAATACTTGAGATAGAGAAATCAATTCTCTTTTCTTGAGAATTGTAAAATTATGTTTTTGATTTAAAATTTCTTGAGTTTTTAGAGAGAGAAAACTCTAGTTTTTTATTTTTTAATCTAATTTTCGTAGATTATTGAGAAGGAAAATAAATCACGATTCAATTCCTCCAGATCGATAATTCTAAGAGTAAATTTCTGGGCTCAATTATAATTTTTATTAGTTTTTTCTTTATTGTTTCCTCCATTGTTACTTGATTATAAGTTTTTAAATGTGTGTTTTATTGATTATTTTTATGCTTTAATTTGGCATATTTAGATGTTATTTTGATTTTTCTTGCATAAAAATCATATCATAATATGTAAAATCACATGAAAAAGTGTTATTTTTGATCGAAATTTGAGAAAAGAAAACAAATAAAAATCACTGTGTTGCTTCATCTCCTTACCCATGAGGGTTGGGAAGGAGATGAGGGGCGACCTGCCTGCCCCTCGTGGCTAGGCGGCCCCTCAACCTCTTTTTTCATCTTTTAGTGCGTTTTGCTCCATTTTATCTCGTTTTCGATCCAATTTCGCGTGGTATGCGTTCTTTTGCATGATTTAATATTGTTTTGCCAATGTTTATTTATTTTATGTGATAATATTTTTTTATTATTTTATTTGATTTAATTGACTTTTAGACTTTTTTTTGCTAACATCAATTTTATTTTGTTTGTTTTTACTTTGTCTACAATCCTTATTTTTCCTTGTTTGAGCATCCTCACAAGCAAATGGAAAAATCGAGAAGGTTTCTTGTTGTTTGATTTTTATTTTTTATTATTTTGGTTATTTTTTATTTTGGCTTTCATTTCATTATTTTAGTTTGATTTGAAATAAATTTATTTATTTTATGCACGTTAAAAAGAAAATCACACAAAAATAGTTTTGTTATTGAATTTGGATTTTTTATAATAAAATGGGATTAATGTCCTAATTTTAGCCAATGAGAAACAAATTTACTTTTAAAAAAATAGTTAATTTCCTCAAAATGAGATCGTTCATCCCTGTTTTCTCAATATTCACTCAAAAATTACTCTTAGTTTTTTCAAGTGAACATGAAGGAACTAATGTTCCTATTCTAAATAAATGTCCCGATTTATAAATGTTATTTAGTTAATTGATTTTGTTTATTTAATTTCCTATTTTGGGGGATTGTATTTTTTGTCCTAATTTATTTATTTGTTTGTTTTAATTTGGTAGATTGTATTTTTGTCCCAATTTTATTTCATAATTTGTTTTGTATTTTACTTATTTTATTGCTTTCTTTACCGCTTTCCTAATTACTTGAGTTTGTGCTTTATTTTAAATACATGATCGTGTAAGATGAGAGATGGAAATTTAATAATTAAAAAACTCATTTATAATTAATCAAGACATTAATAAGAGTAAAGTTAACTACTCTCTAGTTTCGACCCCAAGATTAGACAAACTTTTTCAATTTCTTGTAAATTGGGTGGATTTCAAAATATCTCAAAAGTGCTTATAGGTTTCATGGGATTAGATGAACTTCCCCAATGTTGTATTGGAAAGGGATTCCAAAATATCTCATGTTACCCAAGATCTAGACACGAACTCTCTCGAGCCCTAAAAGCGGGCTCTCGAGGCCGATCGGGTTGTGCGCGCGTCATAGCATGACATATAAAAATGTTATATGAAATATGCGAGCATTTTGTATGTTTCATTAAGGGCACTATGACGCGCGCCGAACCCTGAGTTGCCCTGAAAGCCCGCTTTTAGGGCTTTTGAAAGAGGTTTATAAAAACTTGTAAGAAATTACAAGTGCGTCCATTTTGGGAAACAAGGAGGTTTCTTTGAGTTGCCACCCAATAGAATATTAGAAAAGGTCGTCTAGCCTCAGTGAACCTAACACAGCGCTACTATGTCCATTTTGGGTAGGCCGGAGGTGTCTTGGAGGCCCCACCCTAATAGAACCTTAGGATGGCCCTCTCGTCTTGTGGAGCTTGGGACTGTGCAAGTTGAGCCTTTTTTTCAGGACACAAGAGGTATCTTGGAGGCCGCACCCCAATAGAACATCGAGATGCCCCTCTCGCCTCGGTGAGCCCAAAGACCAGAGAAGGTTCGGGACTTCCCATTTATTCATACCTTGGTTAAGTTTATAATTGAGTTTTAAATTTATCGTTTCATCCCATTTCTCATTCAATTTAGTGCAATTTAATTAAAGCGCAGGTTGTCCATCCAAGAAAAGCGATAAATGGAGCATAATTAAAATAAAGCATATGAAAATAACTTTTAACAAAACTAGGTGCAGAATACAGCCCCCATTGTAAATTGCTCGTGATTCATACATAAATCGAGATATACATTAAGGATGAGGACATTGGTCCTCGCATGCATATTCATCACAAAATAAATTTTGAGGCGTCGATTTCATTTGCTGAAATATAGGACATTGGTCCTCAATTGATTGATAAAAAATCCCATCTTAATGAATAAAAATATTTAACCATTTTTATATTAGCGGGATAAAAAAAATGATATTTATAATAACAACATAAATTAAAAAAGATAAAGTCCAGAGAATAAACCCAGGTGAGGATCCTTAGGCCATCCAGATTCACCAAGCAAGTGTAGACACCAGGTCCTGAGGCAGTGCAGATCAGAGTTACCCAATGATGATAAGATGCTTTGTCACAGGCAAAATGGTTGAAAGTGGTGATTTCCAGTTTAAATTTGCATTTTAGAGTGAAAAAGTAAAAAAATAATAAAAAATATTTTGAAAATTAGATTTGAAAAAGGGGGTTTAGAAATTGTACTATTTTTAGTTAATCTTTAATAATATAAAAAAAAAATTTCGAGCGTCAGCCGCTGCGGTGCCTTGCGGCAGATCACAGGCGCTCGTGCGGTGCGGAGCGCCCTCGCGAGCAGCGCCCGCGCGACATCGCTCGGCCATCTCGCTTGCCAGCGCGCTAGGCGAGCTCACCTGTTCTACCGAAATTGGCCTTTTTTGCCCCAAAATAATTTTTTTCCGATTTTTCACCCAAAAATCTATTTTTTATCCCATTTTTTTTGCTTTTTAAAGGTTTTTTTTTTCCTTTTTTAAAATTCAAATGAAATAAAATATGATTTAAATGGATTTTTTCTTCTTAATTAATTTTATTTTCTATTTTCTTCTTATAGAAAGAAAAAGATGGAAAGAGAAATGGGGGGAATTTTTTAGGGTTTATTTTTTAGGTTTTCTCTTCTTCTTCCTCTCAATTTCTCTATAAAAATTTCAGATTTTGTTTCCCACCAAAAAGAACAAAAATTCAGTTCATCTTTCATTCTTTTTCCAACATAATTTCTTCTAAACATATATTTAGAAGGAGTTTTGTTGTTTGATTAAATTTTTGAGACAAACACAACAATTATTTGTTCTCAAAATTCTTTTTTAACTTTTTATTTGTGTTCAACAAAATTTTTTCCATTGATTTTCTTTTGAATCTCTTTTTGATGAAAAGTTAATTTTGAGACAAACAAAATAATTGTTTGTTATCAAAATCAAATTTTTCATTTGATTTTCTAAAAATAAGATTTTTTATGTTTTATTTCTTAAGACAAACAAATAATTGTTTGTTCTTGGGATCATTTATTTATTTTTTAATCAATAAAAATCTTTTTTTTATCAATAGTATTTCTTTAGGCAAAGAAATTAATTCTTTGTTCTCAAAGAATTTTTGATCATTTTTTTAATCTTTTTTCTTGGAATAAAATTCCAATATTTTCATATTTCAATTCTAATATTGCAAATCAAGAATAAGGAAATCAATATCATTTTTACCTTCATCGAATCCGAAACTCTGAGGGTAAACATTCTGTGCTCCATCTTCTTCTTTTATTATTTTTATTCATATTTAATTTATTCATGTATATTTTTTTTATCTTCATTTATTTATGTATTTTATTTATTTTGTATTTGTTTTATTTAATATGTTCATATATTATTTTATTTCTTGTTCACCTAAATATTGATTTATTATTATTGCTAACATGTAAATAATCTATTTTTGCTTTAATTTCTCATTATTTTTAACATGTAATTAATTAATTCATTTCGATTGATCTTTTTGGCCATGTAAATCGTTTATATTATTTGTGAACATATTTAATTAATCATGTCATTCATTTAATTATTTTGATCGTTCTCTTATTCATTTTTATCATTCTTTTATTATTCATTTATTATTGTTTATTTATTTATTCATTTTCATTTTTCGTTATTATCATGTTCATATTTTTACATATTAATTCAATAACTTGTTATATTTTACTCCAATTATATCTTTTAATCCATTTGTCATCCATAACACATTTTCCTCGTTTATTTTAAATTGTTAACATGTTAATTCATTTGTCATTTTGATACCACTTTATTTTATCATTTATTATATTTTTTATTCAATTACTAACATCATTTTATTTGTGTTGTGTTTTTATTTCACATCCTATTTTTTCTTCTTGGGCATTTTTTGCGAGCACGCGAGGAGATCCAGAACGCTCGTTTGGGGTTAAATGTTTTTTTGCTTTATTTGTAATCTTTTATTCATTTGGCTTTTCCATTTATTTTACTATGTAATTTTTCTATAAAATTGTTTATTTTAGGCGCTAGAAAGAAAATCACCAAACCATTTTTTAATTAATTAACTTAGAATCTTTCCTAATAAAAATGGGATCAATGTCTCAATTTTTTCCAAAACAAAACCATCACATCAAAATTATTTCATAATAAATATGCATGCGAGGACCAATGTCCTTGTCATTAATTAATATCCCGATTTATGCATGATTTATATTTTATTTACAATGGGGGTTGTATTTCGCCCCTAGTTTTATTATATTTACTTTCATGTGCTTTACTTTGATTATGTTTTACTTACCGCTTTCCTTGAGTGGACAACCTGCGCTTTAATTAACTGCATTAAAATGAATGAGAAATGAGATGAAACTCTAAATTCAAAGCTCAATTATAAACTTAACCAAGGTATAAATAAATGGGAAGTCCCGAACCCACTCTGGTCTTAGGCTCAACGAGGTTAGAGGACCATCTCAATATTTCATTAGGATGGGGCCTCCAAAATATCTCTTGTTGCCCACCAAAAAGCCCAACACGAACAATCCTAGGCTCCACGGGGTTAGAGGATCATTCCAATGTTCTATTGGGATGAGGTCTCCAAGATCCCTCTGGCTTGCCCAAAATAGATATACATGCGCCGTCTTAGGCTCACTGAGGCTAGACAACCTTTCCCAATGTTCTATTGGGTGGCGACTCCAAGAAACCTCCTTGTTCCCCAATATAGATGCACTTGTAATTTGTTACAAGTTTTAATGAACCTCTCTCGAAAGTCCTAAAAACGGGATATTTGGGGAGCCCTAGGGTTCGGCGCGCGTCACAGTGGCAACTCCACTGGGGACAATACTCGAGACTTCTCTTCGAAAGGGCCTTGGTTAAAATTTACATTTGAGTTTTAATTTAAAAATTTCATCCTTTTTCAGAACTGCATTGCATCTCATTAGAGCATTAGAACTATGCTAGTTTTGTCCCTCTTTTAACTCCGGTGCGTTCCCGAAGCACAACCCTACGTTCACTCAATGTAGGGAAGTATTAAAGATAATCACCAGCCCAAGCCTCGTACCATCATGGTATATTAAATGGAGAACCGATCGGTCTGTACGCTCGTGATGAGCTGTACCCGTTTGCAGGGACCATGCTTGGGTAGCCCTAAAGTAATATTACCTTGGCTAAAGCTCATGTAATGGAAATAGTTACTTCCCCTAAGTGGTATGAACCTTAATACTATGCTTGCTATATGGATCATTTTGTATTGGACAAACCTAAATAATTTGATTGGTCACCTAATTAAAGGCTTTCATGCTCCGATAGGCCCATGTTAACTTATTCGGACTGCCTAAATACATAATGATCATAACTCATGCTCCTGTACGTTAGTTAAGAGAGGTTATGCTGTCGATTTCCCACCATGCACCATATGCGCCCATCGGGTCCCCTGTTGATCTATAGGCCAATCCCACCTAGGAAAGAGACTATGACCTCATGTTCGGAGTAACAAGGTTGGAAGGACCTATGTGCTTGCATGTGATTTGTTGATGTTGCACAAGCACGATCATGCATCCTATATGTCATTCATGCATCATCCTAACGAGCGTGTTTTGCAGCCATCATAGATCGACCCAGGTGGTCAAGAGGTCCCCAAGGGCGACTACGTAGGAATCCATTCTTTGAGCTGCCAGAAAGGGTAGAGTTCTCCGACTTAATTTCAGAAAGCTATCATGCTATATCATCCCAGTTCTCTATAGATTCAGAAATGGCCAACTCACCAAGAGGGATAGATGCTACTAGGGTTATGATAGTAGAAGAAGTGGGTCGAAGGTTGGAAGAATTTGAGAACCGGATGATGGCCATGATGGCTACATTAGGTCAGCCAGCCGCACCGCAGAACCCACCTCCTCCTCCCATGAGATAAAACGAATGGGAGGAGGACAGAGAAGACAGGCAAGAGGAAATTTGCCCACCACCTATAGACTTGAGAGCAACAACGTCAGGGGTCCAGAGGATAAGGTCAGCCCAGAGGTTCGAAGATGACCTAGAAGAGGATGAATATGAAGAGCCAGTGTCAGAGAGAGGGAAAGCACCCTAGGCAGAAGAGGCCATCTGAAAGAAGATGGATGAAAAGTTCAAGGCAATGGCGAAGATGTTGACAAGGGGTCGAGGGATGAACCCCGAGGACAAGGAGCTGGAGAGGATCGAATCCCTCTGAATTTCAAAATGCCCGATGTCCCAAAGTTTGATGGCTCATTGGACCCCACTGCTCATATTAAGCAATACTCCTTGGTGATGAAAGGGATGATGCTGATAAAGAGGCAGAAGATTGAATACTTCTGTTTGAGTTTGTTAGGTCCTGTGGTGGACCGGTATCATGGGCTGGAATGAAGAATAAAGGAAGACTGGGACCTACTAACGGAGGAGTTCCTCCAGCAATACGATTGTTGTACAAGGATAGAGGTCACTTTGAAAGATCTAGAGCTACTGCAACAAAAGGCAGATGAGTCATTTCATGAGTACCTAACCCGATGGAGGAACCGGGTAATGGAGATGAAGAAGAAGCTGGATAGTCCAGACTAGATTAGGCTTTTTATTAGGAATGCCAGCCCATATTTGAAGGCTGGGTTAAAGATGAAGGGGCTGGAGGACTGGGAGTCCCTGAAAGACATAGCCATCGAAGCTGAGGCTGAGCATATGGATAAAATGGCTAAATCTGCAAACTCGACCTTGGGTAAGAACAAGGGAAGCAGCAGTGGTAATGGGGGCAATACTGGGGCAGCAGAAGTCTCAACCACCGCAATGACTCCAAAACACCTCACTATCTCGGGCAAGCCATTACCTTGGCACTTCACCCATCTCATCAAGGAAGGGAAGTTACAACCGTTGCCAGCTGGGCCTACCCCAAGTCAAGGAAAGCCTAGGCACAGAACAGACTGGTATTGTGCATATCACCAGTACATAGGGCATAGAACAAACTATTGTCGTCCTCTAAGGGATCGCATTCAAGAATTGGTGCCTGGCCTGGAGGAAGAAAAAAAGAATTAGAGTTGTTATAATGCCTTTCTTTTTTTTTAAAAAAAAAAGTGTATTCCTGAACTATGCATTTGTTTCGCTTTTCTATTTTAATAATATGGGCTTTTCTTATATATGCATTGTCATATCTTATTGCATCAAGCACAAACGATAATCATGATTAAGGCATTGGTTTAATAAACATTGTTTCATTTAGTTTCAATAAATAGTAATCTTGGTTGCATCCAATTTCACTCCTGAAGCAAGATAAAATTTAAGAGAATGAAAAAAAAAGTGCGAAAAAGTCTTTGCCTGGACATATGAAGACAAGCTAAGAGTTGATCGTGGAATCACTAGGCACATCGTTCAAACACACCATAATCATGAATTGGCCACGCAGAAGCTCAGAAGATTAAGGTTGGAAGGGGCGAAAAAGGTCAAAAAGAGGAATCCACAAGCAGAAATGAAGCCAAAATTTCTAGTCAAAGTTCAACGCCAGACTTGGTTGGTCAATGTCGTCCCAAATTGAGTAGAGGAGGAGTGCGTGTATGTGTAAACTATTAGGATTTGAACAAAGCTTATTTAAAAAAAAAAAAAGAAGAACAGAAAAAAAAGAAGAACAAAAAAAAAAAGAAAAAAAGAGAAAAATAAAATACAAAAAAGAGAGAAGGAAAAGAATCAATATGTAGATTGGAAAACCATCATGGGGGGCAAGCTTTGTTCAAATCCTGCTGATCTACACGTGCCCGTACTTTGCCATTTTTCTTGACTTCTAAAAAGAACAACAAGAATTATATCGACTTACAATGGATATAGGTTGCTCGAGCTTGGAAATAGACATCATAGGGAAGGTGCGGCCTACAGACCCAACGGACAGGGTCATGTCAAGACAGGGTTCAAGGACAGAATGACGCCTTATGGTTAAGGCTAGGAAGTTGCTCCAGAGGTATGACATTAAAAACCACAAGTCCACTCTGTATTGCCTCCTAACCAATAGGGCAGGAGAGACTGCTAACAAGAAGATCTTGGTCACGATGATCCAAAACTACAAAGGTTGGGTACAGAAGTTGCCTTTTGCGTTTCGAAACTACATAACCACCGTTGGAACCTCTACAAGAGTCATCTATTATTCCTCGACACAGAGGGCAAAAGTAGTATGGCCGATAAAAATAGAGCTCAAATCTTTAAGAACAATCATGAAAGCTCAAATTTTAGAAGCCGATAAGGCACAGCAACGGCAACAGCAATTGAACATGTCAGGCAAGGATAGGTTATGGGATTATCGCCACGGTCAGATCCATCAGAAAATATTCTACTTGATCATTTGGAAAGACAACCAAAAAGCATCCGATGAAAGAGGGAGATTCAGTTTTCAAGCAAATAAGGCCAAATGTTCCAGACGAATGAGGTAAATTTAAGCTGATGTGAGAAGGTCCTTTCGCTCTTCAGAGATTGTTCTCCAAGAGAGCAGCAACAGACAACAATGAAGATAACTTCAAAGAACCGGTCAACATTGACAGACTCAAGAGGGTCCATGGCTAAAGACTTAAAAATCAAAAGAAGAGAATAAAAGCCCCGCGGGTCGAAAATAAAAAAAAAAAAAACACGGCCTTGCTAAAAATGGGCGTCTTGTCAGGGTGAAAACCGAAAAAAGGCACCCTGGGCAAAAATTAGAGGCTTGAGAGAAAATGTTCAATCAAGAAAATTTGAGAGGGCTAATTGATAAAAGGAGTAGGATGCACCTAATGTGTTACTTATTGAGATTGAATAAAACTAGTGTTTTTGTATCACATGTCTATTTATGGTCATTTTTATTGCTATATGGTACATAAAGATAAAAACGCATGCATAAGCTAGGCGTAAACATACAATTAAACAGTTAAGAGAAACCTGGTGCTGGCATTAGGACATATGCTGGAACAATTCTCAATGCATTACTAACAATATTTTTGTGACAAATCTTCCTCCTACTCTTAAAAAAAAATAGAAAAAAAAGAAGGCCGTTAGAGATGAAAACCATAATTGGCGCTCTAAGCAAAAGTTAGGCCAAAGGGCAGGGTGAAAACCTGGAAACAGGCAGTCTGTCCTTCAAAAAAAATCAATAAAAGCCGCTGGAGTGAGTTGGGTTCATTTCAGGCAAAAATTAGGCAAAAGGTTGTGTGAAAATCCCCAAAGGGGCGCATTTCTCGCTAAAAAAAACTAGTGTGAAAATCCACAAGGGACGCAATACCTTTAAAACAATGACTATTGACGCCTGGAGTGATAAGGCGGCATTACTCAGAATGACTTTCCTTTAGGCAGAACTTAATTCAGAGTCCTGGGGGCAAAATCCTCATCGACCGGGGGGCAAAGATGCACACGGGTCAGTTCTCTTTGAAAAGATTATGGGTCAGAGTCAGTAAAGCCAAGATAATGTTTTTTTAGATCCTTGGGAGCATCAGATAATGTGAGCAGCCGAGCAGTACCCTCAACGAATCCCTTAACCACCTGGGATGTGGTCTATCAATTTTTGCATATCACATGCATTCAATCCTTTAGGCATATAGATATGCACACACAACTCTTGTACATTAATCCTTTGCTCGTGTCTCGTGTATATAGCTTTATGTGTACATTTCACACACATTACGTACACACAATCTTTTGTACATACTTTTCTGCCAATAACTTTACAGGGAAAAGGCCGAACCAAAGGACAACTTCGGAAAGACGAATTCAAGATAACGCCCATGCAAGTCGAGATCATGTAAGCCCATGAAGGCATTACCTTTAAGACCTTTTTAGCGTTCTCAGTCCCTTCGGAGCATTACCTTTAAGACTATTTTAAGGAATTATCAGTCTATTCGGAGCATTATCTTTAAGACCTTTTTTTAAGGCATTATCAGTCTCTTCGGAGCATCTTTAAGACCTTTTTTAAGGCATTCTCAGTCTCTTCAGAGCATTACCTTTAAGACCTTTTTTAAGGCATTATCAGTCTCTTCGGAGCATTATCTTTAAGACCTTTTTTAAGACATTCTCAGTCTCTTCGGAGCATTATCTTTAAGACCTTTTTTAAGGCATTATCAGTCTCTTCGGAGCATTATCTTTAAGTCCTTTTTTTAACGCATTATCAGTCACTTCGGAGCATTATCTTTAAGACCTTTTTTAAGGCGTTCTCAGTCTCTTCGGAGCATTATCTTTAAGACCTTTTTTTTAAGGCATTCTTAGTTTTTTTTGGGAGCATTATTATTAAGACCTTTTTAAGGCATTATCAGTCTCTTCGGAGCATTATCTTTAGGTCCTTTTGTTAAGGCATTGTCAGCCTCTTCGGAGCATTATCTTTAAGTCCTTTTCTTAAGGTATTTCAAATCCTTTCCAAGACATTCTCAGTCTCTTCGAAGCATTAAGTTATTTTCAAAAAATGTCCCAAATCCCTTCAGTCCAAGGTGATCCAAGAGATGGGTTTAGCTCAACATTGTCAGGCACTATCTAGAAAAGTAAGCCTATTCATGCATGCCATGCCGGGGGCAATCAAGTAAGTCTCTCTATCATAAGAGGCACACTCACACACATCACACAATAAATGTAAAAAATCCAAATTCAAATGTACAAAGAATACAAATCCTCAAACACAAACAACAAAAACAAACAAAACAAAATAACACAAAACAAAAAGAAAAAATATATTTTCAAGGCCTTGAAAATCCAACATACTGTAAAAATTCAAATACATCTAAAATGTAAAAATCCCAAAAACAATAGGAACAACAAAAAACGAAAAAAAAAAACAAAAACAAAGATCATTTTAAGAGTCGCCAAAGACATTGAAACCTATCCGCCTGCAGGCAGGCAATAAAACCTCCAATCTAATTTTCCTCTGAGGAGGCTCAAATCTATTTTTCCTCTTTGGAGGCTCAATATCAAATTCTCTCACCCTCTTGAGAAGTATGCAAGTCTGTTCAACAAGGAGGCTACATTGGAGATGATAGAGGAATCGATATTTGGGGAAAAACCAACCATCCTTCAGGGGGGCATCCGTCTGACATCGGCCCCAACATGGATGCATTGCCATAGGTAAGCATCTCTTTTATATATATTGCATATTTTCTTTCCCCTTTTTTTTTGTTGAAAAAAGAAGAAGAGGCTCAGGATAAGCGCCAGCAAAGAAAACAACGAACAAGTCACCATACCGACCTAAGGGGGGTTAGCAGATCAGAATATTGAACTAGCTGGATGGGAGTTAGCAGATCAAACATTGAACTAGCCGAATTGGGGGTTAGCAGATCAGACATTGTACTAGCCGGATGGGGGTTAGCAGATCAGACATTGAATTAGCCGGATGGTGGTTAGCAGATCAGATATTGTACTGACCCAATGGTGGTTAGCAGATCGGATATTATACTAACCGGATGGTGGTTAGCAAATCAGATATTGTACTAACCCGATGGTGGTTAGCAGATCGGATATTACACTGACAAATAATGGTTAGCAGATAGGATGTTACATGGATCGATTGGAAGTTACCGAGGTTATGCTGTGTAAGTCCAAAAGCGGCTACCAAGACAGAACGTTCAATCACATGCGATAGAACAGATTGCAAATAGAGGTTGTAGTCAAAGAGTACTATATCTCACAAACACCGTGCAGGCCGGGACGAGGCTAGCGGATCACCAGCAGTAGAATAGATCGCAACAGAGGATGCAGTTAGACAACACTTCACCTCACACTGCGCAGGCCGAGAAGAGGCTAGCGGGACAGACCAGCCACTGTGTAGACCGAGATGAGGTTCGCAGGGCACATGCGATAGAATAAATTGCAATAGAGGATGCAGTTAGACAACACTTCACCTCACACCATGCAGGCCGAGATGAGGCTAGCGGGACAGACCAGCCACCGTACAGACCGAGATGAGGTTAGCGGGGAACATGCGATAGAACAGATTGCAACAGAGGATGCAGTTAGACAACACTTCACCTCACACTGTGCAAGCCGAGATGAGGCTAGCGGGACAGACCAACCGCCGTGCAGAACGAGATGAGGTTAGTGGAGGACATGCGATAGAACAGATCACAATAGAGGACGCAGTTAGATAACACTTCACCTCACACCGTGCGAGCTGAGATGAGGCCAGCAGGATAGACTAGCCACCGTGCATGCCAAGACAAGGACAGCCGGGCACACGTGATAGAATAGATCGTAACTGTCACACCTCGTTTGCCCCCTAGTAGAATGAGCCTGTCTGTCTGTCTGTATGTGTAAGCATTTGCATGTGTTCGGCATTTCATAAGGGTATTCTAGTAAAATGTATGTTTGGGGTTTTGCTAGTATGTGGGTGCATACATGGCATTAGGGTGTGAATTAATTAAGTTACATTTGTGTGCACTTGCTTATGCCATTGTAGGGTGTTTTAATTAGGAATACATTAAGTGTGAGTGTTGTGTGTGGAGTTAGGGTGTGAGTGAGCAAGTTTCACCACCAAAAAGGATGACATGTGTATTAGGTTAAGGAAAATGAAGAAAGAAATGAAGGAAGAGTGAAAGGAAATTAGATTCACGTTTTTCCCTTCAACCTTCATCTTCTTCTTCCTTTTTCCTCTCCTAATTACTGCTTGCTATCTGTTAATTAAGTGTGGTTGTGGAAATTGGTCACTCTTGCTCCTAACTTGGTAAGTGCATATCCTTGTCTTTGTCTTACTGTAATTTTCATCTTCTTCTTCCTTGAGTTTAGGTTTAACTTAGGGTTGCATTGCTGTGTTTGTGTTCTAGCTAAATCTCCTCGTGATCCAAAGGGTAAAGAGGTTGCTGGACCTAGTGGAGCTAAGTGATAGAAGCTTAGATTTCAGGTTTGGGAATTATTGATTGTGATTTGTATGATTTTGAGTTTACTGTAAAATTTTAGGGTTTATGTTCTTGAATAGCTTCAATGCATGTATTCTTGATTTGGTGGTTTAATTGCTAAATTGAGGTATTTGTATATTGTTTATGTTAATTGGGATGTCTTCTGGAAGGTAAGATCGGGTTTGATTAGTTTTGAATCAAGTTTGGGATCGATTTTTGGGTTCTGAGAATTCTGGAAATGGGAAAATCACGTTACTGATGAATTTTCCCGTTTCCAGATCGGTGTCGCATGACTCGCCAAAAAGAGAGGCAAGTCACGAGACGTGACCTCAGGTCACGCCTCGTGACCTGCCAGCTTGAGGCCGGTCACGAGTTGTGGCTGCCTGTCACAACTTGTGACCAGCTGAAATGAAGCAAGTCACGAGACGTGACTCCCCGTCACGCCTCGTGACCGGCTGAGTGTAGGCGTGTCGCGTGATCTGTTGAAGAGAGAAGCAAGTCACGAGACGTGACGTCCAGTCACGTCGCGTGACCTGCGAGAGCGCCGCGTGATCTGCGAGATCACGTCGCGTGATCAGTGAGAGACGAGGCGTGATCCGCGAGGAACAGAGCAAGTCACGAGGCATGACCCTGAGTCATGTCTCGTGACCTGCCCTGTGAGGAGGCCAGTCACGCCTTGTGACCAGCCAATCTCGCCCGTTTCCCCGTTCTGCTCTTTTTCCGAAATTTTCCCGGCTTTTGACTCAGAAATGAATTTGGCGTTTCTTCTGAATGGACTTATATTGTGGTATGATGCATGCCATACTTTTATATGCTTTGATATAAATGATATCATGAATTTCTGATGAATTCTATTCCGTACTCTGAAATGTGAATTGAATGTCGCATAGCCTGCTAGAGTCAAGTAAGTGGATAGTTAGGCATGCCTAATAGAGTCTTTAGCTGCAGCCCTCAGTTCAGTTTGGACCCCGATCAGGTCCCCGTATGGTTCCTCGCGAACCCTTCAGTATTAGGATCTTGTTTAAGGTCCCCTCAGTATATGAATAACATGTTTTGATAAATAAAATAACATTTGACTTGTACCTGTGAGGTACTCTCAGTATTCGATTCGTACCCGTAAGGTACCTTCAGTACACTCGTTATCCACTATCTAGAGTCAGCAGGTGTTCTTTAAATGTTAATGGAATTGTTCTGATCTGATCTGGCTATGAATGAATTGTCTGAATGAGTTTAATGATGAAACATATGTTGGATTATTCTGGAATGGATATGATTATTGAGATACTGATTGTATGGTTTTTAAATATGAGCATGTTTATACGGATTATGTTATAGCCCTTGCATTCTGCCATTGTGAATGTGTTATGCCTTGACGACCATTGTGAATGGCCATCCATAATTTATGTGTGTTTCCCCACTAAGCGTTTTTCGCTTAGCACCGTGTTTTTACCCGTGCAGGTGCGGAAGGAGTTTTGCTTTGAGAGAGTCGCCGTCATCAAGCCAACACAGAAGGGTTTTAGTGTAGGGCTTAATTTTGTAATAGTTGTTGAATCTTTTTGTATAGAACTCTCATGTATCAGTTTTGTTTCAGCTTCCGCTTTTGTATCTATATTTTGTATATGTAATATTATTTTGTTTCAGCTAGTTGATCAGATCATTATTGTAATAGTTTATTATAGGAATGCATGATCAGCTTTTGCTTTCTGCATGTAAAGTTTTTAATTATTCTGTATTTTTGAATGTATGTTATGATTGGATGTATGTTTCGCTTTGCTTTTGTTGGGTGACACCTTGACCTATACGGCATCTCACTCCTTATCGGATGAGATCGCCTACGTATGGGAAGGGGGTGTTACAGTTTGTGGTATCAGAGCATAGGTTTAGGCATTTCTGGGTGTTGTTGTGATTGTTCTGAGTTTCTTAGATGTGTATGTGTCTAGATCTGTGTTGGCTGATGCGGTTGTTTCTTGTTTGTTTAGATGGCTTCTAATTCTGTTCGTGGATTACTCGAGGAATCCGCCGAGAGTGTGAATCCTCCAGCTGTGGATCCGTCTGTTTCTGTTACTGTGTCGGCTCAGCATGCTAGGGTCCAGCCCGAGGCCGCAACCATGCCCTTTGAGGCTATGTTCAGACTGCATCAGGACATGGCTAGGGTTTTGGAGAGAGTGACTGCTCCTAGAGCACCTATGGAGAATTTGAGAAGGGCAGGATTTGAGGATTTCGATGGCACTGGTTTGAATGAGTCTGAGATGGCAGAGATATGGTTAGATAAAGTAAAGCGTGTTTTGAGAGAGATTCGGTGTCCTCCTGATCAGCAGGCAGAGTGTGCACTAGCCCTTCTGCAAGGGTCTGCATTTGAATGGTGGGAATTGGTTTCCAGGCATCCTCAGCTACCGGATCCGATTACTTGGGAGTTCTTTGAGGGTGAGTTCACAAAGAAGTACATCACTCAGACTTATAGAGATGCGAGATAGGTGCAATTTTTGAGTTTGAGACAGAGGGCTATGTCTGTAGCAGATTATGAGAAAGAGTTCAATAGGTTATCTCGCTATGCCCCACGTGGAGTTATGACCGATGACTTTAGATGCAAGCATTTCGAAGCGGGGTTAAATGAGTCTTTGAAGATTGCTTTGATTTCTCTGATGTGCATACCTGGGGTCAGTTATTATCAGATTGTAGAGGCTGCTATGAGAGCTGAGTTATCTGAGACTGTGATGAGGGAGAGAGCTCAGAGGAGGAGTTCTTCTCGCGGAGGATCTTCTTCGGGTAAGAGATCTAGGAACCCACAGGATGAGTCATCACCTGGTCAGGCTTCTAGAGGTAGACGACAGGGTTCTGCATCTGTGTCAGGTTCTGGTAGGGGTGGTAGAGCTGAGACTACATCAGTTTGTCCTCATTGTAGTAAGACACATCGGGGTGAGTGTAGGTGGCTCTCCGGTGCATGCTTCAGGTGTGGGAGTTCGGAGCATCTGTTGGCCAGTTGTCCGAGATTGCATGAGGATTCAGGTTCCCAGAGAGAGGCTAGCAGGGTTGGTTCGAATGCTTCTCAGGCTACCCGTGGTAGAGGCAGAGGTAGAGGTAGAGGTGGTCGGCATAGAGATGGAGCTGCTTCTGAGACTGTTGAGCATCCTCCTCAGGGTGCCATTAGAGCTTATGCTATGAGAGCCAGAGATGAGCAGGATGTGCCTGATGTTATTGCTGGTAAGTTCCTACTCCATGACACTGAGTTATATGCTCTAATTGATCCTGGTTCCACACACTCATATTTGTGCACAGATAAAATTGTTGATAAGTTGCATTTAGTTGATCAGTTAGATTATGAGATTTGTGTGACCAGTCCATTAGGGCATAGTGTCAGTGTGAGTAGAGTCTTTAGGAGTTGTCCTCTGATTGTTGAGGGAGCTGTGCTTCCAGCGGATTTGATTGAGTTACCTTTCAGAGAGTTTGATCTAATTCTGGGTATGGACTGGTTGGGTAAGCATCGGGCTGTGGTAGATTGCCATAGGAAGACAGTTGTACTTCGGGATAGAAGTCAGTCTCTTGTGTTTTTGAAAGGTTTGGGTGCTAGTTCTGTGAATAATGTGATTTCTGCGATGCAAGCCAAGAGGTTTATTAGGAAAGGTTGTGAGGCTTTTCTAGCAGTTGTGTTAGATTCCAAGAGGGATCAGGTTTAGATTGAGGACATTCCTGTAGTGCGGGAGTTTAGTGATGTGTTCCCGAGCGAGTTGCCGGGGTTGCCTCCTGAGAGAGAGGTTGAGTTGTCCATTGAGATTATGCCCGATACTGCACCTATTTCGAGAGCACCTTATCGGATGGCTCCTGTAGAGTTGAGGGAACTTAAATCTCAGCTACAAGAGTTATTGGATAAGGGGTTTATTAGACCGAGCATATCTCCATAGGGAGCTCCAGTTCTGTTTGTCAAGAAGAAAGATGGATCATTGCGGATGTGTATTGACTATAGGCAGATTAATAAAGTTACAGTGAAGAACAAGTATCTGTTGCCTAGGATTGAAGATTTATTTGATCAGCTTCGAGGTGCAGGTGTTTTCTCTAAGATAGATCTTCGATCAGGGTACTATTAGCTTCGAGTTCAGGATGCAGATGTGGTTAAGACTGCATTTCGGACTAGGTATGGCCACTATGAGTTTCTTGTAATGCCGTTTGGTTTGACTAATGCTCCAGCGGCTTTTATGGATCTGATGAATCGTGTGTTTAGGCCATACTTAGATCGATTTGTAGTAGTGTTCATTGATGACATCTTGGTGTATTCCAAGGATGAGAGTGAGCATGAGGAGCATCTCCGATTAGTTCTACAGATGTTGAGAGAGCATCAGTTGTTTGCTAAGCTTAGCAAGTGTGATTTCTGGCTTCGAGAAGTATCATTCTTGGGTCACATTGTTTCAGCTAGAGGTATTCAGGTCGATCCAGCCAAGGTTGAGGCGATAGTTGATTGGAAAGCGCCTAGAAATGTTCAGGAAGTGAGGAATTTCCTTGGTTTAACAGGTGACTACTTTCGCTTTGTTAAAGGATTTTCTGTGATTGCTGCTCCGATGACTAGATTATTGAGGAAAGGAATTAGATTTGAGTGGTCAGACAGGTGTCAGTCTTGTTTTGATCGGTTAAAGCAGTTGCTTATTGAGGCTCCTATCCTTACTCAACCCATCTCGGGTAAGGAGTTTGTCATTTACAGTGATGCTTCGGGTGTTGGTCTTGGATGTGTGCTGATGCAGGAAGGAAAAGTAGTGGCTTATGCTTCTCGACAGTTGAAGCCACATGAGAGGAATTATCCGACGCATGATCTTGAGTTGGCAGCTGTGATCTTTGCTTTGAAGATTTGGCGTTATTACCTGTATGGGGAAAAGTGTAGGATCTTTTCGGACCACAAGAGCTTGAAGTACTTCCTTTCACAGAAAGAGTTGAACATGAGACAGCAGCGTTGGCTTGAGTTATTTAAGGGCTTGAGTTATTTAAGGACCACAAGAGCTTGAAGTACTTCCTTTCACAGAAAGAGTTGAACATGAGACAGCAGCGTTGGCTTGAGTTATTTAAGGACTACGACTGCATTGTGAATTACCATCCTGGTAAGGCCAATGTAGTCGCCGATGCTTTGAGTCGGAAGTCAGTTTTAGCCTTGTTCTTGAGGCGATTCAGATGGAGATTTGGTTCTGATGGGGCTTTGCTTGCCCAGCTGCGTGTGAAGCCTACTTTGAGACAGAGGATAGTGGATGCTCAGAGAGATGACCAGAGGCTTCAGCAGATTGTGCATGAGGTTAGATTGGGTAAACCATCAGAGTTCTCAGTTCAGGATGAGGTACTTATGTTCAGAGATCGCTTATGTGTGCCAGGATCTGAGGATTTGAGGAGACAGCTCATGAGTGAGGAGCATAGTACAGTGTTCACTATGCATCCGGGCAGTGAGAAGATGTATAGAGACATGAAGCAATTCTATTGGTGGTCCGGTATGAAGCGTGACATTGTGGATTTTGTTTCCAAGTGCTTGACTTGTCAGCAGGTAAAGGCCGAGCATCAGGTTCCTTCAGGTTTGCTTATGCCTTTATCCATTCCTGAGTGGAAATGGGATGATATCGCCATGGACTTCATTTCTGGTTTGCCTTTGACTCAGAGGAAACATGACTCAGTTTGGGTTATTGTGGATCGACTTACGAAATCAGCTCACTTCTTGCCAGTTAGAGTGGACTACTCTATGGACAGATTGGCCAGTATCTATGTGGATGAGATAGTTCGGTTGCATGGTGTGCCTTTCTCCATAGTGTCAGATCGGGATCCGAGGTTTACTTCCAAGTTTTGGAAGGAGTTACAGAGAGCTTTGGGCACTAGATTGAACTTCAGTACCGCGTTTCATCCTCAGACCGATGGTCAGTCAGAGCGAGTTATTCAGATTCTGGAGGATATGATGAGAGCTTGTGCTTTGGACTTTCCGGGTAGCTGGGACAGATTTGTGTGGCTTATGGAGTTTGCCTACAACAACAGTTTTCAGTCGAGTATCGGTATGGCACCATATGAGGCTTTGTATGGTCGTCAGTGTAGGACTCCGATTTGTTGGACCGAGCTATCCGAGAGATCTATGATTGGACCAGACTTGGTTAGAGATACTGAAGAGAAAATCAGAGTAGTGCAGCGGAATTTGAAGGCAGCCAAGGATCGACAGAAGTCTTACGCCAATTTGAAAAGGAAAGATGTGCATTTTGAGATCGGGGACAAGGTTTTCCTTAAGGTTTCACCTTGGAGGAAAGTGCTTCGGTTTGGCAAGAAAGGCAAGCTTAGTCCTCGTTTCATTGGACCTTATGAGATTTTGGCTAAGGTAGGACCTGTAGCCTACAGACTGGCGTTACCGATGGAGTTAGCAAAGTTGCACGATGTGTTTCACGTTTCGATGCTTCGTCGGTACAGATCAGATCCTTCGCATGTTCTGTCAGTTCAGGATATCCAGGTTCAGCCAGACTTCTCTTATGATGAGGAACCGCGAGCTATTCTAGCCTAAGTGGTGAGGCAGTTGAGAAATAAGCAGATTCCTTTGGTTAAAGTGTTGTGGATCCATCATGGAGTCGAAGAAGCGACTTGGGAACCAGAGGAGTCGATGAGAGCTCAGTATCCGCAGTTGTTCAGTTTAGGTGAGAATTTCGAGGACGAAATTCTTATTAGTAGGGGAGAGTTGTCACACCCCGTTTGCCCCCTAGTAGAATGAGCCTGTATGTCTGTCTGTATGTGTAAGCATTCGCATGTGTTCGGCATTTAATAAGGGTATTCTAGTAAAATGTATGTTTGGGGTTTTGCTAGTATGTGGGTGCATACATGGCATTAGGGTGTGAATTAATTAAGTTACATTTGTGTGCACTTGCTTATGCCATTGTAGGGTGTTTTAATTAGGAATACATTAAGTGTGAGTGTTGTGTGTGGAGTTAGGGTGTGAGTGAGCAAGTTTCACCACCAAAAAGGATGACATGTGTATTAGGTTAAGGAAAATGAAGAAAGAAATGAAGGAAGAGTGAAAGGAAATTAGATTCACGTTTTTCCCTTCAACCTTCATCTTCTTCTTCCTTTTTCCTCTCCTAATTACTGCTTGCTATCTGTTAATTAAGTGTGGTTGTGGAAATTGGTCACTCTTGCTCCTAACTTGGTAAGTGCATATCCTTGTGTTTGTCTTACTGTAATTTTCATCTTCTTCTTCCTTGAGTTTAGGTTTAACTTAGGGTTGCATTGATGTGTTTGTGTTCTAGCTGAAGCTCCTCGTGATCCAAAGGGTAAAGAGGTTGCTGGACCTAGTGGAGCTAAGTGATAGAAGCTTAGATTTCAGGTTTGGGAATTATTGATTGTGATTTGTATGATTTTGAGTTTACTGTAAAATTTTAGGGTTTATGTTCTTGAATAGCTTCAATGCATGTATTCTTGATTTGGTGGTTTAATTGCTAAATTGAGGTATTTGTATATTTTTTATGTTAATTGGGATGTCTTCTGGAAGGTAAGATCGGGTTTGATTAGTTTTGAATCAAGTTTGGGATCGATTTATGGGTTCTGAGAATTCTAGAAATGGGAAAATCGCATTACTGATGAATTTTCCCGTTTCCAGATCGGTGTCGCGTGACTCGCCAAAAAGAGAGGCAAGTCATGAGACGTGACCTGCCAGCTTGAGGCCGGTCACGAGTTGTGGCTGCCTGTCACAACTTGTGACCAGCTGAAATGAAGCAAGTCACAAGACGTGACTCCCCGTCACGCCTCGTGACCGGCTGAGTGTAGGCGTGTCGCGTGATCTGTTGAAGAGAGAAGCAAGTCACGAGACGTGAAGTCCAGTCACGTCGCGTGACCTGCGAGAGCGCCGCGTGATCTGCGAGATCACGTCGCGTGATCAGCGAGAGACGAGGCGTGATCCGCGAGGAACAGAGCAAGTCACGAGGCATGACCCTCAGTCACGTCTCGTGACCTGCCCTGTGAGGAGGCCAGTCACGCCTTGTGACCAGCCAATTTCGCCCGTTTCCCCGTTCTGCTCTTTGTCCGAAATTTTCCTGGCTTTTGACTCAGAAATGAATTTGGTGTTTCTTCTGAATGGACTTATATTGTGGTATGATGCATGCCATACTTTTATATGCTTTGATATAAATGATATCATGAATTTCTGATGAATTCTATTCCGTACTCTGAAATGTGAATTGAATGTCGCATAGCCTGCTAGAGTCAAGTAAGTGGATAGTTAGGCATGCCTAATAGAGTCTTTAGCTGCAGCCCTCAGTTCAGTTTGGACCCCGATCAGGTCCCCGTATGGTTCCTCGCGAACCCTTCAGTATTAGGATCTTGTTTAAGGTCCCCTCAGTATATGAATAACATGTTTTGATAAATAAAATAACATTTGACTTGTACCTGTGAGGTACTCTCAGTATTCGATTCGTACCCGTAAGGTACCTTCAGTACACTCGTTATCCACTATCTAGAGTCAGCAGGTGTTCTTTAAATGTTAATGGAATTGTTCTGATCTGATCTGGCTATGAATGGATTGTCTGAATGAGTTTAATGATGAAACATATGTTGGATTATTCTGGAATGGATATGATTATTGAGATACTGATTGTATGGTTTTTAAATATGAGCATGTTTATACGGATTATGTTATAGCCCTTGCATTCTGCCATTGTGAATGTGTTATGCCTTGACGACCATTGTGAATGGCCGTCCATAATTTATGTGTGTTTCCCCACTAAGTGTTTTTCGCTTAGCACCGTGTTTTTACCCGTGCAGGTGCGGAAGGAGTTTTGCTTTGAGAGAGTCGCCGTCATCAAGCCAACACAGAAGGGTTTTAGTGTAGGGCTTAATTTTGTAATAGTTGTTGAATCTTTTTGTATAGAACTCTCATGTATCAGTTTTGTTTCAGCTTCCGCTTTTGTATCTATATTTTGTATATGTAATATTATTTTGTTTCAGCTAGTTGATCAGATCATTATTGTAATAGTTTATTATAGGAATGCATGATCAGCTTTTGCTTTCTGCATGTAAAGTTTTTAATTATTCTGTATTTTTGAATATATGTTATGATTGGATGTATGTTTCGCTTTGCTTTTGTTGGGTGACACCTTGACCTATACGGCATCTCACTCCTTATCGGATGGGATCGCCTACGTATGGGAAGGGGGTGTTACAGTAACGGGATTGTGGTTAGAGAATACCGCATCTAGAGAATACCGCATCGCATAGACACCGTGCAAGCCGAGATGAGGCCAGCAGACAGACCAGCCACCGTGCATGTCGAGATGAGGACAGCGGGGTACACGCGATAGAACAGATCTCAACGGGATTGAGGTTAGAGGACACCGCATCTCATAGATGCCGTGCAATCCGACCGGAGGCGAGCAGGACAATGCGATAGAAAAGATTGCAAATGAGCCACAGTCGGATAGCACTACAGCTCAATGGCAACAAGTCGCAACATTCCACATGGCAAAAAGGTAAGGGCTGCCTCAGATACGCATCTCTTTCCTTCTTCTCTGAATTTTGGCTCATCTAGGCAGTAGTGTACTAGTTTTCCAAAAATTGGGGGCAACTGTAAACACCAGGTCCAAAGGCAGCCCAGATCAGAGTTACCCAATAATGATAAGATGCCTTGTCACAGGCAAAAATGTTGAAAGTGGTGATTTCCTGTTTAAATTTGCATTTTAGAGTGAAAAAGTAAAAAAATAATAAAAAATATTTTGAAAATTAGATTTGAAAAAGGGGGTTTAGAAATTATAGTATTTTTAGTTAAACATTAATAACATAAAAAAACAAAATTTTCCAAGTGTCGGCGCCTTGTGGCAGCGCGCAGCGCCTGCGCGCGTTGCTGCGACGTGAAGAGCCCTCGCGCGGCGCTCCACGTGCGTGCGACAGGCGAGCTCTCACTCGTCCGTCTCGCCTGCCAATGCGCTGGGCTAGCGTCGATGCCCGTCGGGCGCGCTGACGGGCGTCCGTAGCACCTGTTCTGCCGAAATTGGCCTTTTTGGCCGCAAAATCAATTTTTTCCGATTTTTCACCAAAAAATCCGTTTTTTATCCCCTTTTTTTTTGTTTTTAAAGGTTTTTTTTTTTCCTTTTTTAAAATTCAAATGAAATAAGATCTGTTTTAATTGGATTTTTTCTTCTTAATTAATTTTATTTTCTATTTTTTTCATATAAAAAGAAAAAGATGGAAAGAGAAACGGGGGGAATTTTTTAGGGTTTATTTTTTAGGTTTTCTCTTCTTCCTCCTCTCAATTTCTCTATAAAAAATTCAGATTTTTTCCCACCAAAAAAAAACAAATATTCAGTTCATCTTTCATTCTTTTTCCAACATAATTTCTTCTAAACATATATTTATAAGGAGTTTTGTTTTTTGATTAAATTTCTGAGACAAGCACAACAATTATTTGTTCTCAAAATTGTTTTTTAACCTTTTATTTGTATTCAATAAAATTTTTTCCATCAATTTTCTTTTGAATCTCTTTTTGATAAAAAATTAATTTTGAGACAAATAAAATAATTATTTGTTATCAAAATCAAATTTTTCATTTGATTTTCTAAAAATAAGATTTTTTATGTTTTATTTTTTAAGACAAACAAATAATTTTTTGTTTTTGGGATCATTTTTTTATTTTTTCAATCAAATTTTTTTTTATCAATAGTATTTCTTTAGGCAAAGAAATTAATTCTTTGTTCTTAAAGAATTTTTGATCATTTTTTAATCTTTTTTCTTGGAATAAAATTCCAACATTTTCATATTTCAATTCTAATCTTGCAAATTAAGAATAAGGAAATCAATATCATTCTTACCTTCATCGAATCCGAAACTCTGAGGGTAAATATTCTGGGCTCAATCTTCCTCTTTTATTATTATTGTTCATATTTAATTTATTCATGTATATTTTTATTATCTTCATTTATTTATGTATTTTATTTATTTTGTATTTGTTTTATTTAATATGTTCATATATTATTTTATTTCTTGTTCACATAAATATTGATTTCTTATTATTGCTAACATGTAAATAATCTATTTTTTCCTTAATTTCTCATTATTTTTAACATGTAATTAATTAATTCATTTCGATTGATCTTTTTGGCCATGTAAATGGTTTATATCATTTGTGAACATATTTAATTAATCATGCCATTCATTTAATTATTTTCATCGTTCTCTTATTCATTTTTATCATTCTTTTATTATTTATTTATTATTGTTTATTTGTTTATTCATTTTCATTTTTCGTTATTATCATGTTTATATTCTTACATATTAATTCATTAACATGTTATATTTTATTCCAATTACATCTTTTAATCCATTTGTCATTCATAACACATTTTCCTCGTTTATTTTCAATTGTTAACATGTTAATTCATTTGTCATTTTGATACCACTTTATTTTATCATTTATCATATTTTTTATTCAATTACTAACATCATTTTATTTGTGTTGTGTTTTTATTTCACATCCTATTTTTTCTTCTTGGGCATTTTTTGTGAGCACGCGAGGAGATCCAGAAGGCTCGTTTGGGGTTAAATGTTTTTTTGCTTTATTAGTAATCTTTTATTCATTTGGCTTTTCCATTTATTTTGCTATGTAATTTTCCTATAAAATTGTTTATTTTAGGTGCTAGACAGATAATCACCAAACCATTTTTTTATTAATTAACTTGGAATCTTTCCTAATAAAAATGGGATCAATGTCTCAATTTTCTTCTAAACAAAACCATCACATCAAAATTATTTCATAATAAATTTGCATGCGAGTACCAATGTCCTCATCATTAATGAATATCCGATTTATGCATGATTTATATTTTATTTACAATGGAAAATCAAATGGTAAAGAAAAGGGAAACAAATGAGAGAGGAGGCCCAGGGACGGCCCAAGGTACTCTAGCGACAGGCATCCCTGGGCTGACCGATGGGATAAGATAACATCCATCGATGGCCCGTCGCTCAAGGATGCTTTTGCCCGTCGATCCCTCATGCTCCTGGGCTAACCGGTGGGCTAGAATGACATCCATCGACGGCCCATCGCTCGCTTGAGCGATGGCCATCGGTGGTTGCTCGAGCCCGTCGGTCACCCCCATTCCAAAAGAAAAGAAAATTCAAACTGTTTTGTTGTTTTTATTTGAATAAAACCGGATTTTTATGCGATAAATCACTACAAAGTAATTAAATTCAAAATAATATATCCAGAATATTTACCCTTGGATTTTTACCTCGTAAAGGTGAACTTCGTGCGATTTCAGTTCCTCAAGTTCTACAAGGATTAGTCTGCGATTGCGTGATTTTAAAAAATCTTTGATCACAAAATTCGTATTGCGAAAGAAAATAAGTAAACCAAGAGAAGAAAATTACTTTCTCTTTCTCAGTATTATAGCACTTCGAGTGTTAAAAATAGCTTAATCGATGAAAAACAAATGAATGTCGTTCCCTCGAATTAGCTTTGATTCAGAAAATATTTGACAAAAGCGTTTTTGGAGAAAATCGAAATCTCGTGAGAAAACTTTTAAAGTAACTTTTCTGATCCAAATTTTTCCAGCTCGGAATTTTTTAACCCCCAATAAGAAACTTCCTTCCCCTATTTATAGGTTTTGGAAGATATTTAAATTTTAAATTTAAATTTGAAGAGGATTTTCCGAAATCAAATCAAAACCGAATAATCTTCAGAATATTCCGAAAATAAAATCTAATATTTAAAGATATTTGAAAAGATTTTGGAGATTTTAAAAGATTTAAAAGATATTTTGTAAATCTTTTAAAATTTGGAGAATTCGACAGTTTCAATGACCAGATCACCGACCGACGGGCATCGGTTGTGGGGGTACCAGTGGTCATTTGATTGACGGGCCCTACATGTGGCACGAAGGTGAGAGACGACTGTCTCTCGCGAGGAGCAGGAATCGCTTAAGTGCGTGACGGGCGCCGCTCAGGCGAGCGACGGGCTCTATTCCCTAACAACAGGCGTCGCTCAGGCAAGCAATGGGCTCCCTTCCCGAGCGATAGCCGGCACTCATCGTGAGAGACAAGCCGCTCGCACGAGCGACGGGCTCTCCTACCACCGACGGGCTGCCAGCCTGTGGAACAAAATCCCAATTCTCCAAGTTTGAACTCTCTTCGAGTCTACGAAATCTGCCGTTTACCCAGAAAACCTTCGATCCTTATAAATTGGAGAATGAACACCCCCAACTTTTATCCCTTATCCAAAAATCGACGTTAGTCTCTTCATCGGGTAACTTTAATCTAGACTGTCTCAGGATCTGGTGTCTACAGTTGCCCCCAATTTTGGAGAAACTAATACACTAGTATCTATATGAGCAAAAATTCAGAGGAGAAAGGAAGTAATGCGTACTTGAGGTAGTCCTTACCTTCCTGATGTTGCATGGAATCAAGTGGTTTCTCGTCTCCATCCAGTGGGCCTCGTTCCGGCCAACCTGGTAATTGAGGGTGCCGGGAGGCAGTGTTATCCAATTGCAATCCATTTGCAATTTGTTCTATTGCAAGGATACCGGCCTGTATGGTGTTTGTGAGATGCGGTGTTTTTTAACCCCAACTCGGTTGCGATCTGTTCTATCGTGTGTGCCCCGCTAGCCTCATCTCGGCCTACACGGTGGCTGGTCTGTCCCGTTGGCCTTATCCCGGCCTGTATGGTGTGAGGGGTAGTGTTCTCTAACCACCACTCGGTTGTGATATGTTCTATCGTATGCGCCCCGCTGGTCTCATCTCGGCTTGCACAGAGTGTGAGTGTTATGAGAAGTAGTACTCTCTGACTACAACCCCCTTGCGACTGTGACGCGCGCCGGATCCCCGCGGCCGCCCTATCGGACCGCCCGCACGTGGGCGATCGGGGCAATTGTGGGTCCGTCAACAGCTTGCTATAAATCGCAAGTGCGTCTATGTTGGGCAACAAAGAGGTTTCATGGAGTCGCCACCCAATAAAACATTGGGAAAGTTTCTCTCGCCTCGGAGAGCCTAAGACTGCGCTTTGTATCCATTTTGGGCTAGCCAGAGGGGTCTTGGAAGGTAAACCTCTCGCCCTAAGGAGCCTAGGATTAACGCTAAAGCCTCGTGACACAAGAAGTATCTTGGAGGATAACCTCTAACCTCTTGAGCCCAAAGACCAGAGCTGGTTTGGAACTTCTCATTTATTTATACCTTGATTAATATCATAATTAAGTTTTGAATTCATTGTTTCATCAACTTTCCACACAATGCAATTGATTAAAAGGCGCAATCATTCATATCAAAAGCGATAAATGTAAGCAAAATCCAAAATAAATCATTTAAAAACAAATTACAATAACACTAGGAGCGGAATACAACTCCCATTTATAAAGGTCAAATACATGCATAAAACGGGTTATTCATTAATAGTGAGAACATTGGTCCTCGCATGCATATTTATTATGAAAAAGTTTTGATGTGATGATTTATTTGGGTATGAAAAACTAGGACATTGGTCCCCTTTTATTTAGAAAAAGAATGTCAAGTTAATTAATAGAAAACGTTTTTGTGATTTTCTTTATAGCGAGCCTAAATAAATAATTTTACAAGAAAATTATATGGCAAAATTAAATAAAATATTACAAATAAAAGAAAATAAACCTATGAACCAAATGAGCCTTTTTGGACCTCCCGATGTGCTCGCAAAAACGCCCAAGCGAAAAAATGAGTTTAGACATAAAAGCAAATACAAATAAAATAATGTTAGTGATTAAATCAATTAAACCAATTAAACCTACAAAATAATGAATAACAAATTAAAATAAAATAAGATGATATGATATGAAAAGAATGATAATGGAATAAAAAATGTTAACAAACCAAAATAAAATGAGAAACATGCATTATATGTGACAAATGATTAAATAATGTAAAACATGTTAATTAATTAGTACATGTAAAAATATGAACATGATAACAATGATGATGAAGATAAACGAATCAAAGAATATATAAAATAATAAAGAAAAGAATAATAAATGAAAACCATTAAAGATGATGAAAACAATTAACTAAACAATATGATTAATTAAATATGTTCACAAATGATATAAACCATTTTCATGGCAAAAAGATCAATTAAAATGAATTTATTAATTACATGTTAAAAATAATGATGAATTAAAGTGAAATAAATTAATTACATGTTAAAATTAATAAACAATCAATATTTATATGAATAAAAATCAAATCATATATACAATTAAATAGAACAAATATAAAATCAATAAAACAAATGAATAGATTAAAACAATAAATAAATTAATAAAACAATAAAATGTACATGAATAAATTAAATAAAAATAAAATAGAAATTGAAATTGAACCTAGAATATTTACCCTCAGAGTATTGGATTTGATGAAGGAAAAGTGATGATTGATTTCTTTGTTTGATGATTCACAATATTAGAGTGAAATATTATGAAAATGTTGGAATTTTATTCCAAGAAACATGAAAAAAAAATGATCAAGAATTCTTTAAGAACAAAGAATTGATACCTTTGCCTAAAGAAATGATTTTGATCAAAAAAAAGTTTTATTGATTAAAATAAAGAAAAATTGATTGAAGTTTTATCAAATAAAAATTAGATTTTGATGACAAACAATTATTTTATTTGTCTCAAAATCAATTTTTTTATCAAAAAGAGATTCAAAACAAAATCAATGAAAAGAGTTTTATTGAACCCAAAATAAAAGAAGAAAAACAATTTTGAGAACAAATAATTATTCTATTTGTCTCAAAATTAAATCCAACAACAAAACTTCCTCTAAAAAAATATGTTTAGAAGAAATTATGTTGGAAAAAGAATGAACATTTGATTTTTCTTTTTGATTTTTGGTTGGGGAAAAAATCTGGAATTTTAGTGGAAGGAGAAGAAGATGAAGAGAAATTTTAGGTCTAAAAAATGTGTGGAGAGGAGGGAGCCTCATTTGATTTCATCATAAAATATTTATAGGATAAAATAGGTTGCCCTAATTTAATTAAGGAAAAAAACCTATTTTAACCCAAAATTAATTTATTTTTAATGATAAATTCAAGTTTTATTATTTAATTACCTAAAAAAATATTTTAGAATTTAATTTGAAGTCAAAAATCCCAAAAAAATGGGATAAAAAACGGATTTTTGGGTGAAAAAATCGGAAAAAAGGCTGAAAAAGAGGAAAAGGGTATCAGACCCTGTACCGACGGCCAGAAGCCCATAGCGACGGGCACTCACGCGGCGAGGCGCGAAATCCGCGCGGAGCTCGGGCGAGAATCGCGCGCAGAGGCGCGCGGTGCGGCGCGCAGCGCGTCGCCAAATCGCGCCCAGCGCGCTGGGCGCCTGGGCGTCGGCGTGCTGGGCGCCTGGCGGCTGCGAGCTGGGCACCAGCGCGCCTGCGCGCTGCCGCGCCCGACACTCGCGGTCCGAAATTTTTTTTTTATTTTTTCTATTTTTTTTAAATTTTAAATAGACTAAAAACATCATAATTTTAAGCCCCCATTTTTCAAAATTAATTTTTTAAATCTTTTTTTATTATTTTTTAATTTTTCACTCTAACATGCAAATTTGACGGGAAAACCATCACTTTTAACCTTTTAAGCCTGTGAAGGCAATTATCATCATTGGGTAACTTCGATCTAGGCTTACTCAGGACCCGGTGTCTACAGATCTGTTCTATTTCGTGTGCCCTGCTAGCCTCGTCCCGGCTTGTACGGTAGTCTGAGTGATTTAATCATTGACCATCCTTGGGTCGGTGTGAACTCATGTTCCTGTGTTATAAAAGATTTGATCAATTCATTGCGAGTAGATTGGTTCGTTATCTCCTAAATAATTTTTGCATCATTATTATCTTATTTTTAATCTTTTCCATTTACCGTGTTATCAAACGTTTAGAAAGTATAAGTGAGATATTAAAATGGCAGATATACAGAATGAAATATAAGTTTGACAAAATGTAAACATAAGTGTTCCACTAATGAAATATATATTTTGTACCAAAATACAATAAAATACAATCAAGATAAACTCCCTGAACAGCTAGAGAGGGAAGTAATCTGAAGGCTCCTCCGGGTCACTATCGTCTAACACGGGCACCGACTGACTATGGGATGAGGACGCTGACGGCTGGGCTCTGGACATGGAGGGCTGGCTAGGTGGCACCAGGGATCTGAACCTGGCTTGGTAGTGAGGAGGGGCCGCGATCGGTGCTGACGAGGGCCTTTCAGAGCGAACTCAATTATATTTTTAACCAAAACACTTTCAGAGCAAAGTCACAAACAATCCCCAGTGGAGTCACCACAGTGACGCGCGCCGAACCTACCAAAGGCCCTCGTTGAACCCGCTTTTAAGGCTCAAGGGATTGGTTCGCGTCTTTTTGATCTTGGGTGCTATGAGATATCTTGGATGCCTCCTTCCCAATAGAACATTGGGAAGGATCATCTAGCCTCACGACGCCTTTAAACACCTTTGAGGTATTTTGGAGTCGCCACCCAATTTATAAGAAATTGGGAAAGGTCTCTAACCTCTTATTGGTCTGGACCAGAGATTGGTATTTGGAACTCCACTCTTATATATGTTTTGGTTAATTATAAATGAGTTTTTAATTCCCTAAAATTTTATCTCTTATCTCACACGATGGATGCATTTAATTAAAAGCGTATTGCAAGCATTCAAAGAAGCGATAAATAAAAGACTATAAAGAAAAGCAGTAAAATAAAGCGGTAAAAGAAAGCGGTAAACACGCCAACCACACAATTACATGAGAAATTGGGGCGGAATACAACCCCATTAAAAGAAGATTAAAAATGTAAATTGGGACAGAATACAATCCCAAATGGAATTTAAATAATGTTGCCCAAAAATTAATTACAAGGGCCCAAAAGAAAATACATGAATATAAATTTAAAACGAACAAATAAAGTCAAACATAAGAAAAACATACATAAATCGGGGCATTTGTTTGGTTTAGGAACATTGGTTCCTTCATACTTATTTTGAAAAGGGATCGAAGAGTTATTGGGTTGTTGGCTAAAAAAACCGGGATGAGTGATCCCATTTTTGGAGAAAATTAATTCTTCGTTTTATTGTGACATTTTACATTCCTTGGCTAAAATCAGGGACATTGATCCCAATTTTATTAGTAAAAATTCCAATTTGATTATAAAAATATTTTTGTGATTTTTTTATCTCACGAGTGCATAAATAAAATATTTATTTACAAACAAACACAACACGAAGAGAAGGAAAAGGAAGGTCTCACCAAACGATGCGATTTCCTACGTGTGTGACCCCTCCGGGTTGTCACGAGAATGCCCACATAATGTAAGTCATATTTAATCTCAGACAGAAAATAATATTAAAACATTAGTAATAATTCCGAAAAATTAATCGAGTAAAGATAAAATAAATATATGCTATATTAATTTAACAAACAAATAATTTACATGGAAAGACAAGGGAAAAAATAAAGAAAAATTAATCATGCGAAAATATAATAATAACAATAAACATAACAAAGACGAAAATAATAAAGACGATAATAATAATAATAATAATAATAATGCAAAAAAAATCATAAGGACAAACAATGATAATACAGAACATGTATAGGATAATAATAATAATAATAATAATAATAATAATAATAATAATAATAATAAATAATAATAATAATAACCACAGTGGCACAATAATAATGATGGTAATGAAAGATAAACATGAATGTAAGTGATACTAATAATGAAGGTGACGAGATGCAAACTGTGAAATAGCAACAATAGGCAAAGTAATGAAATGATAACAAAGACATTGGGTGTTATAATGGCAAACATGTGATAATAATAGGGTGCACCGTAGGACACCAAAACTATAACAATAACCAAGTTAAAACCACAAAGAAATCAAATTTAAAAACTACACATAAAATATCAATAGTAACAATAACATTAAAAAAACATCAGATAATAAAAATGGGGACAATAACAAAAATAATAATATTAACACTAATAAATATCAGACAAAAATAAATGAAGACGGGTTCAAAAATGTTTACACTCAGATTTTATAGATCGGAAAATAGGATTTCTTAATCCGTTCTCCTTCTCAATTTTTCGATAATAAATACAAGAATATTTGAGAAAAAAAATTCAAGTTTTAAACAAATAAAACTCAAGAAACTATTTTCTTGGAGGGATGATACAAAACAAAGGAAATTGATTTTCCTTGCTTGAAATAAATCCTTGAATGGAAAATATTTTGAAGAAAAAAGAAAAACAAAAAAAGTTAGACTTTAAAAATCTGAATATATATTTTTTTGCTTTTCAAAAACCTTCGACTGCTCTTTGTTCTTGAGAGAAAATCATTTTAAAAAATAATGCAGCTCCCCCTTACAAATGAAAACCAATAAGCCTTTTGTTTCCCTGTCTTGCCCCAAAATGGGAAGAGACAAAATATTATTTTTAATATTAGTAACAAAAATTAACACTAAAACATGAAACTAAAAAAACAGACTGGAAAAATTGACCAAGAGAAAATAGGCGAAAGTGATAGCACAGCGGAAGGGGAGACGCGCGGGCATGCCTGCAGGGGGACAGGCGGGGCGCACGTCACTCCAGGTGACGTGCGCCTGGGGGCGTGCGTCGCCCCTGGTGTCGTGCGCCTGGGGGCGTGCGTCGCCCCTGGTGTCGTGCGCCTGGGGGCGTGCGTCGCCCCTGGTGTCGTGCGCCCCTACAGGCGCAAGTCGTTCCCCCGCGCGCGCGGCTCGCCATGCATGCGACTGCAATATGAGCGCGCGGCACGCAAATAAAAAAATAAAATAATAAAATAAAATAAAAAAATAGATAAAGAAAATAAAGTAAAATAAAATAAAATAAAAAATAAAAAATAAAAATAAAAAGAAATAAAAATAAGAGTACAAATGTAAATTTTTGAATTAAAATTTTTAAAAGAACAAGGGAGATTTTTGACAAGGAAAACATCATTATTGACATCTCTACTTGTGGCAAGTATCATTTTCATCATCGGGTAATCCTGATCTTGGACCGTCTCGGGATTCAGTGTCTATAGTTGCCCCCAATTTTTGGGAACCTAGAGCTTAGGTCTCTGGGTGAGCCAAAATTTAGAAAAGAAGAAGAAGCACGTACCTGAGGCGGCTGTGTTTCCATTAATGTTGATGAAATCATCTCCTGAAGTCGCCGTATAGACTGCAGAACGAATTTTCATCCTTCTAGGTGATGCGTCGAGTCCGCTCCAGACCTACGAAGGGCGAGGGTCGCTCTTCTGAGCTGCATCGAGTTTGCTCCAGACTTACAAAGTGCGAGGTTGTTCTTCTAAACTGCACCGAGCCTACTCCAGGCTTACAAAGTACGAGAGGTGCTCTCCTGAGCTGCACCGAGTCTACTTCAGACTTACAAAGTGTGGGGGTCGTCCTTTTGAACTGCACCGAGCCTGCTCTAGGCTTACAAAGTGCGAGAGGTGCTCTTCTGAGCTGCACCGAGTCTGCTCTAGACTTATAAAGTGCGAGGTTATTCTTCTGAACTGCACCGAGCCGGCTCCAAGCTTGCAAAGTGTGAAAGGGGCTCTTCTGAGCTACACCGAGTCTGCTCCAGACTTACAAAGTGCGGGGGTTGTTCTTCTGAACTGCACCGAGCCTGCTCCAGGCTTACAAAGTGCGAGAGGGGCTCTTCTGAGCTGCATCGAGTCTACTCCAGACTTACAAAGTGCGGGGGTTGTCCTTCTGAACTGCACCGAGCCTGCTCCAGGCTTACAAAGTGCGAGAGGTGCTCTTCTGAGCTGCATCGAGTCTACTCTAGACTTACAAAGTGCGGGGGTTGTTCTTCTGAACTGCACCAAGCCTGCTCCAGGCTTACAAAGTGCGAGAGGGGCTCTTCTGAGCTGCACCGAGTCTACTCGAGACTTACGAAGTGCCGGGGTTGTCTTGAGATGCTGATGGTTCTCACTTAGATATTTCCTGCAAAATTACATGCACAGAAATATATACAAGAAATTGTGTGTATGGCATGAGAAGTAAATGCTTGCAAAAAAATGGATAGACCACGTCCTAGGCGGTCAAGGGTCCGTTAAGGATCCGACTTGGCTGCTCCACCATGCCCCTAAGGATTCAAAAGAGTGTCATCTTGGCTTTAGGGACTCTTACCCAAAACATGTTCTGAATAACCCGTTAGGCGTGCATCTCTGCCCCCCAGGCTCTGACTCATGTCCTGCATTATACACCACCTACTCGAGGGAAGGTCATCCTAAGAACCATAGCCTTATCGCTCTAGGCATCGAAAGTCATTAATTAAAGGTAGTGTGTCTCTTGTGGATTTTCACACTAGCTTTTCTTAGCAGGAAATGCATCCTTTCTGGATTTTCACATAATCCTGCGCGTTATTTTTTGCCTGGAATGGACCCAACCCAATCTAGCGACTTTTATTCATTTCATTTTTTATAGGACAGACTGCCTGTTTTTAGGTTTTCATCTCTAACAGCCTTTTTTTTGCAGCTATGAGAGGAGGTCGTTATCGGAACTTCTACTGAGGGTGATCAAAATATATCTGCTTAGATGCTTTTCGATGAACACAATTAGACAATGGTCATTAGATAGATGATATATTTCTTTTTAAGACAAAACCAAAAACCGATGGGAATGCAAACTAAATTCTTTTATTCATTGCAAAATTGTGTACATTCCTATATGATTTCATCATACATGATCCTCATTCGACAAGAATTCAAAAGCACAAGACTACCCCTAATCTCAGAATGGATTATGTCAGCATCAAACTCATGTTATCAATCGGCCCTCTCAGGCTTTCTCGATTGAACATTTTCTCTCAAGGTTTCTTTTCCTTGCTATTATTATATATTTTTTAGCCTTTAGCCATGGAACCTCTTCAATCTATCGATGTTGATCAGCTCCCTAAATTCATTTCCATCGCTATCTGTTAAGATCACTGCTCCCTTTGTTAGTAACTTCTTCAGCACGAACGGACCTTCCCAGGTTAGCCTGAATTTTCCTCGTATGTCTGGCACTCCCGGCCTCATCATCTTAAAGACCAAATCGCCTTCTTTCAATGGGTGCTTTCGTACCTTCTTGCCAAAGGACCGAGATAGCCTCTTCTGATAAACTTGATTATGATAATATGCCCGCAGCCTATTTTCGTTGAACAAATTCAACTGCAACAATCACTGTTGTGCCCATTCTGTCTCTGGAATTTTAGCTTCCATAATTATCCTAAAAGATTTTAGCTCGATTTGAATTGGCAGAACCGCTTCAGTCCCATATACCAGAGAGAACGGCGTTGCTCCTGTGGAGGTTCTGACTGTGGTCCTGTAACCCAAGAGTGCAAAAGGTAGCTTTTCTGCCCAATCTTTATAGCTCTGAACCATTTTGGCCAATAGTCTCTTAACATTCTTGTTCGCTGCTTCAACCGCGCTATTAGCCTTTGGTCGATAAGGGGAAGACTTGTGATACTGGATTCCATACTTCTGGAGCAAATGTTTGGTTTCTGCCAAGAACTGTACCCTATTATCAGACACAATGTGGTGTGGGAGGCCATATCTGCATATCAAGTTTCGCTCAATGAACTTAGCCATATCCCTAGCATCAACCTTTCTGAAAGATTCAGCTTCGACCCACTTAGTGAAGTAATCGATGGCAACCACGATGAACTTGTGCCCGTTAGAAGCGGTGGGATGTATCTGCCTATGATATCTATCCCCCAAGCTACAAACAGCCATGGAGAGGTCAAATTATGTAGCTCTGAAACTGGGCAATGTCTCAAATTCGCGTATTGTTGGTATAACTGGCATTGCTTTACGTATTTTGAACAATCCGTGTCCATTGTGAGCCAACAAAACCCTTGGTGCATAACCTTCTTAGCTAAGGCCAGGCCATTCATATGGGCTCCACAGACCCCTGCATGGGTTTCCTCCATAACCCTCTTGGCTTTCTTCTCATCCAAACACCTTAATTTTATACCATCAGCTTGCCTCTTGTATAGTACACCATCTACGCTGATGAACTAGGTGGACAGTTTGCAAATCATCCTTTGGTCCTTTTTAGTGGCCTCTTCTGGGAATACTAACTTTTCCAAATAATTCTGGACATCGTAGTACCATGGCTTTCCGTCAGTGGCCTCAACATCCCCGACCTGCTCAGTTTCAAAATATGGCTGGTTTGAACTAGAAATCAGTACAGGCTTCATGGCTATCCCTTCTGGGTTATCCCACATAAACACTAGAGTGGCCAGGGCATCCGCTAATTGGTTCTTATCTTAGGGCACATAGTTAAAAGTGCAAATTTTAAACTGACCACTTAATTCCTTTAAACACCTTATGTAGGGTAATAGTCACTCTTCCTTGATGGACCATTCACCCCTGACCTGATGGATTACCAAGGATAAGTCTTCGAAGACCTCTACCACTTTTCCCCCCACCGCTGAGAGTGCTTCCAACTCGAAGATGCAAGCTTTGTACTCAGCTTTGTTATTGGTAGCTCTATATCTCAATTTTGTAGCTAAGGGTAGCTTCTCACCCTCTTGGGTTACTAAAATTACTCCCATTCCGGCTCCTTTGCTATTTACTGCTCCATCGAAGTACATTTGCCACTTTTGCACTGTGATCGCCGCCACGTCCGGGAACTCATATTCTAACTGATCCCCTTCGATCGGGTGGTCAACTAGGAACTCTGCAACTACTTGACCCTTAATGATCTTCCTAGTGATGTCTTCCACGTCAAATTCTTGCAGCAATATCAGCTATCTCCCCATTTTTCCTAGCAAGGATGGTGCCTCCTTAAGGTACCGAAGAGGGTTTTGTTTGGCGACTACCTGTACTTTATAAGAATGGAAGTAGTGTCTGTCACACCCCGTTTGCCCCCTAGTAGTATGAGCCTGTCTGTGTGAGCATGCATTTGCATGTGTTCAGCATATCATTAGGGTATTTAATTAAAAATGCATGTTTTTGGGGTTTTATTAGCATATGGATGTATGGTTGGCATTAGAGTGTGAATTAATTGGGAAATGTTTGTGTGCATTTGAGCATATCATATTAGGGTGTTTTATGTTGGGAGTGCATAGTGTGTGTGTGCATACCATTGTAGGGTGTGCATTAGTTGGGAGTGCATTGGGTGTGTATAGTGCATGCTTGTTCGGGGTAAGTGGTTAGTTTTCACCAATAGGAAATTGACACATGTTTAGGGCAAAGAAAAGAAAAAGAAAAAGAAAAAGAAAGAAAAAAAGGGGAAAATGCAGAATGTGTTCTTCTTCACATTTTTCCCTTTTCTCATCTTCTTCTTCCTTTTCTTTTCTCCAAGAACCCTAGTGTGGATTCAAGTCTTGTTGGTGGAATTAATCATCTCTTTGCATTCTTTTGGTAAGTTATTGCATTCCTCATTTTGTTTTCCATTTGTTCTTCTCTTTTTAATTTCTGGGTTTAGATTTAACTTAGGGTTTGCATTTTTGGGTGCTCTTTGATGTGTTGTGTTTAGCTGAGGCTCCTCGCGATCCCAAGGGCAAGGAGATTGCTGGGACTAGTGGAGCTAAGTGATTTGAAGCTAAGGATTTCAGGTTTGGGATTTGTTTGAGAAATTTGCTTGAATTTGAACTTACTGTAATTTTTAGGGTTTGTGTTCTTAAGAGACTTGGATATGTTTATATATGATTTTGGTGGTTTAGATTGCTGAATTAAGTTATATTTATACCATTTATAATGTATGGGAAATCTACTGGAAGGTAAGATGAGATTTGTATTGTTTTGAGTCATTTTGGAATTGATTTTTTTTGAGTTCTGTGAATTCTGGGAATTCGGGGAACGAAAAATCACGATGCTGGTGAATTTCCATTTCAAGAGTGTGTGTGTGGCGTGACAAGCTAAGAAGAAAAGCTAGTCACGAGTAGTGACTACCAGTCACGACTCGTGACCAGCCAAGAGAGGCCAGTCATGAGTGGTGACTGCCAGTCACTACTCGTGACCAGCCAAGAGAGGCCAGTCACGAGTGGTGACTGCCAGTCACGATTTGTGACAAGCCAAGGGAGGCCAGTCACGACTCGTGACCAGCCAAGGGAGGCCAGTCACGAGTGGTGACTACCAGTCACGACTCATGACCAGCTAAGAGAGGAGGCCAGTCATGAGTAGTGACTGCCAGCCACGACTCATGACCAGCCAAGTGAGGAGGCCAGTCACGAGTTGTGACTGCCAGTCACGACTCGTGACCGGCCAACCTTGTTGGTCACCTATGTTCGACCTATTTTCTGAAAATTTTACCCAGTTTTAACTAAAATGAATTTCGTATCTCTTCTGAATGGACTTATACTACTGTATGATGCATGTCATACTTTTATGTGCTTTTATATGAGTGATACCATGATTCTTTCAATGAATTATATGCAGTACTTTGGAACATGCATTGAATGATGCATAACCTGCTAGAGTCAAGTAAGTGGATAGTTAGGCATGCCTAATAGAGTCTTTTAGCTGCAGCCCTCAGTTCAGTTTGGACCCCGATCAGGTCCCCGTTAGGTTCCTCGCGAACCCCTCAGTATTTGGATCTTGTTTAAGGTCCCCTCAGTAAAAATATTGTGTTAATGATAAAAATGAAATGAATTTTGAATTGTACCTGTGAGGTACCCTCAGTAATCGATTCGTACCCGTAAGGTACCCTCAGTATACTCGTTATCCACTACCTTGAGTCAACAGGTGTTCGATTGGTTTGCTCTGCTCTTAGTTGACTATATAAATGTGAAATCTGAATGAGTATGATGAGGATATGTATGTTCAATCATTATGGGAATGGATATGAATTTGAGATGTGGAATATATATGGCTTTAGATTGTGAGCATGTTTTTATGGACTATGTTAAGCTATTGCATTTGCCATTGTGAATGTGTTATGCCTTGACGACTATTGTGAATGGCCGTCCATATCTTATGTGTGTTTCCCCACTAAGCGTTTATCGCTTAGCACGGTGTTTTTACCCGTGCAAGTGCAGAAGGAGTTTTGCTTTGAGAGAGTCACTGCAGTCAAGGCAACAAAGAAGGTTTAAGTGTAGGGCTTAGCTTTTGGAAATCTTTGATGATTCTTTTTGTATAAAACTCTCTTGTATCAGTTTTGTTATAGCTTTCGCTTTTGTATTTATATTTTGGGTTATGTAATATCTTTTATTTCAGCTAGCTTGATCAGAACATTATTGTAATTGTTTGTTATATGAATGCATGATCAGCTATTGCTTTCTTTTCCCTTAAAGTTTTTATTTATCCCGTATTTTGGAATGTATGTTATGAATGAATGTATGATTTGCTTTGTATCTGTTTGGTGGCACCTTAACTCATACGGCATCTTACTCCTTATCGGATGGGATCGCTTACGTATGGGTAGGGGGTGTTACAGTGTCTCAGTTTCTTTGAAGCCCAGATTACTGCTAGACAAATCTTTTCCACTTCAACATATTTGGCTTCATAAGGAATGAATTTCTTACTGAGATAGTAAACCGCAAATTCAACCTCGAATTCATCCTCCTGAGCCATCATAGCACCCACGAAATTTTCCTCTATGGCTAGATAAAGGATCAGTGGCTTAACCGGCTGTGGTGGCCGCAGAACTGGGGGGTATAGAAGGTACTCCTTGATAATATCAAAAGCTTTTTGGCAGTCATCGTTCCACCGAACTGGCTGATTCTTCCTGAGAAGCTTGAAGATGGGCTCACATATCGAAGTTAGCTTGGCACTAAACCAACTGATGTATTGAAGTTTTCCTAGCAAACTTCTAACTTCCTTCTCCTTCTGGGGCACTGGCATCTCTCTAATGGCTCTGACCTTACCAGGATCTACTCCGATTCCTCTTTGACTTACTACATGGCCTAATAGCTTACCCAAGGTAACCCCAAAGATGCACTTCTTGGAATTGAGGCGCAGATTATACTTATTGATCCTTTGAAAGAACTTTTCCAGGGCGTCAAAGTGACCTGCTCTGGTAGCTGACTTGATCATTATGTCATCAACATACACCTCCATTTCTTTGTGTATCGAGTCATTGAGTATTCTGGTGGCCATCCTTTTATAGGTCGCTCCCGCATTCTTTAATCCGAAAGGCATGACCAGGTAGGCGAATGTACCCCATTCGGTGATGAAGGCCGTCTTAATTCGATCCACAATCTTGTTGAGGATTTGATTGTACCCAGCGTACCCATCTACAAAACTTTACATCATGCAAGCAGCTGCACTATCCACTAGTACATCAATGTGAGGCAGAGGGAAATCGTCTTTTGGACAAGCCTTATTCAGGTCCCGATAGTCCACACATACTTGAACCTTCCCGTCCTTTTTAGCCACCGGAACCATATTAGCTAATCAGGTCGGGTATTGAACTTCTATTAGAAACGTAGCCTCGATCTGCTTATGGATCTCTTCTTTCACCTTTTGTACCCATTGTGAACTAAGTCTTCTGAGTTTTTCCTTGACTGGTTTAGTTTCTGTATAAGTTGGGATGGCATGCTTGGCAATGTCTTGATCAATTCCTGGCATGTCCTTGTAGGTCAAGGCAAAGACCATTTTATATTTTATTAGAATTCTCTCAAATTTTATTCTCTCCTCAAGAGTTATGTCTGATGCTATTAAAAATTTCCTTTGGGTTCTCCAAAGTTCCGAGATTAAATGCAGTCGTGCTAGTTGAATCAATGTCAAAAATGAATGCATTATGTTTATGATCATGAGAAATAAAATCATCAGAAAGATCACACAAGTAAACAAAGTTGTTCATTTCATTAATATAATTAGCAATGTTAACATTATCATCAACAAAAAGTTTGGGCATAAAAAGGCTATCTAGGTGACTATTGTCTTCATCTTCTATCGACGCCGATGTTGTGGCCGACTGCACCTTGGCTTCTTGGCTTGGTGGAGGCTTTTCAATACCTCTGGTGAAATTTTCAGATCCACAATCTTCACATCTGGCTCTGCCCTTTTTTCTTTCCCCTTCAGTCGAGTGGCCAACAGCTTATCAGTGACAATCTCCTCTGGCTCATCCATGTCCTAGACACTGCACTGCGTCATAACCTCTTCATCCCAGAAGTCCTCTGCAGATTTGATAACTCCAACATCCCAGTCGAAGACATCATTAAAGATTTCAAAACCTGGTAAGATCTTCCCATCTACCCACTGAGGCTCTTTCTCTCCAGTATAAGCACAGATCGAGGATGCGGGAATAAAACTTTCTAAAATGTGGGGGATCTTCTCTGACATTTCCTTCTTCTTGCCATGCTCTCCTTTGTGCCCCAAACCCTTTCGATCTTTCTGGCCTCGTGTATTGATAGCAGACTGCAGCCCTTGCGAGTTCTTACCCAGACCAGCTCCGGGGAGAAAGTGCATCTTCTTCATCATATTTACCGCTTGAGGGCTATCCACTGAACCATATTCTTCCCCTATCACTAATATGTGAAAGCCACAAAATGGTTGGTTAGAAATCCCAAAGGCAGACACTTGGTTTTATGTCGCTGCTTTGATAGTCACCACCTTCCCTTCATGTGGCATCTTGATCATCTGGTGTAGGGTAGAGGCACTCCTCCTAATTTATGGAACCACGGCCTTCCGAGTAGCACTGAGAAATTCGTTGGGATAGATAAAACCACAAATTCTGCCTCCATTTCGATGGGCCCAGTCCTGACCAGAGCTCTAAAGGTTCCCGACACCTGTCTTCGTGAATTATCATAGGCTGTGATGGTTAAATCTGACTTGTTAAGCATACTTTTATCTAGCCCAAAAGCCTGAAGTGCCACTAAGGGGCAGACATTTATGGATGAGCCATCATTAACCATAACATAAGCGGTGTGCTTGCCATTAACTTGTGCCTTGATGTACAGAGGCCGGTTGTGATTTCGGCCCTTGATCGGCAGGTCAGCATCAGAATACATGCACCAATCTTTCTCCTGATCCCCCTTTGACAAGATCTAGCAACTGGGATGGCGAAATTGTGGTGGCCACGGTAGACTCACTCAAAGCCTCTACCAACCTCTGCCTATGGTAAGGGGATTGTCTCAAAAGGTCCTATATAGATATCTGAGCTGTGGTCTTTTTCAACTGCTTGACTATGGAATTCTCTTTCGGCTCCCTTTCTATTGGTGCTTGCACTGAGTCCTATGACCTTTCCACCTCTGGGACCACTCTTTCGCTTCTTATCATAGGCCTTACTTCCTTCCCTTCTCCGTCTGACTCCCACAGATCTGCAAGCATTTCTCCTTCCTCCACTACAAGAATACTTTAAAATAGAGACGGAAATTTAGAGACAGAAATTTTTCCATCTCTATTTAGAGATGGAAAACAGTTTTCGTCACTAAATAGAGATGAAAAACAGTTTTCGTCTCTAAATAGAGATGAAAAATAGGTTCCGTCTCTATTTAGAGACGGAAATTTTTTTCATCTCTATTTAGAGATGAAAAATTTCTGTCTCTAAATTTCGGTTGCTAAAATTGGTGGGATTGATTCCCGCTACATTTAGAGACCAAAAATAGAAACCGCAAAGTTTTTTTCTCTATTTTTCCATCTCTAAATAGAGACGAAAATTGTTTTTCTGTCTCTAAATAGAGATGGAAAATATTTCGTCTCTATTTAGAGATGGAACGCATGTTCCGTCTCTAAACTTAGAGACGAAATTAATTTTTCGTCCCTAAATAGGGACGAAAAATTAATTCTGTCTCTAAAGATGAAAATTATATTTCCTTCTCTAAATTTAGAGACGGAACGAAATTTCATCTCTAAATAGAGATGAACATAGACGAAAATTTTGTCTCTAAATAGACACAGAAATTAGCTTCCATCTCTATTTAGAGACGAAATTTCCGTGACAAATCCGTCTCTATTTTTCGGGATAGTTTATTCCCACTTCTTTCATTTCTCTCTCCTTCTTTCCTTCTCTCCCTTTCTTTCTTTCCCATCTTTCCCCCTCCCCTCCCCTCGCCGACAGACGGTGTGCTACCCCTCTCCCCATAGCCGACCGATTCCCCCCCTTCCCCTGCGCCGTGCGCCGCCCTGCCTCCCCTCCGGCCCTGCTCCCCTCCCTTCCTTCCTCCCCTCTCTCCTTCATCCCCCCTCCCCTTCTTTCCCGTTGGCGATTCAGCTTAATTCCCCGCCGCTGCCATTGTTCCCTGTCGTCGGCCAGATCTACATTTCTAAGGTAAATAATTTTTTTTCTGCATTTTTTTTATTTAATATATTAATTTATTTATGTGTTAATTTATTTGAAGGCTTAATATTTTAATATTTTTTTATTATTCTATTTAATTTATATTTGTTAATGTAATTTGTTATAATTTATGTTAATATGAGTTGCAATTTTGAAACATCTTACATCTGATACTTCTTGCACTGATTTTGGGTAAATAGATGGATTGCTGCATCTCTTAGCATCAAATATTCGTTCAACAAAAATATAATTAGATTGCTTTCTAAATTCACATGTTGCAATTGTTCCAAATTCACATGTTGCAATTGTTCCTGCAGTGGCACTGATGCAAACATTAAATCAAGATTGTTTTGTTCCTTGTGAAAAGACATCTATTTTGAAATGATTACACAGTCTTTCTGCTTCTTCATTGTCCGATTTTCTGAGTTTGGTTGCAATTTTATTATATATGGAAATTAGTCATTTTGCATTGTAAAAATATGTATAGTGTGAGAGCTGAAATGAGAGCCCCTAGAACTAATACTGGATTTTGTACCTCACGATGCATTTATTAATCATTGAATAAATGCATCATTGAAGTACAAATAATGCTGATACATCCCTTAAATACTTAAAAATTATTTACGTTTCACTCAAAGAACTTCCTTTGCATTTATATGCTAATTTCTTGTGCTTATTTGCTTTGTTTGGCCTTTTTCCTTATTGGGACATCCTTCCACTGTGTCATGGAATGTTATGAGATATTTGTACCATAATACCTTCCTCAATTGAAGAAAACCCTATTTTTTAGATTTGTCTTAAATGCTATCAGTGTTGCAACTTTCATTTAAATGTAAGTTTGTGTTAGTTCATGCGACTTCAATTGTCTGGAAGCATATGCTATCACCTTGCCACCTTGCATCCGAACACAGCCCAATCCTATACCTAATGCATCATTGTACATTACATACTCTTTACCTGAAATGGGTTGAGTAAGTACAGGAGCCTTGATCAACATATCTTTCAATTGCTCAAAACTTGCTTGGCACCGATCAGTCCAATTGAACTTAATCGCTTTTCGAGGAAGCTGAGTCAAACGCGAAGCTAGCACTGAAAATCCTTTAACAAACCGCCTATAGTAACCGACTAAACCTAGAAAACTCCTCACTTCCGGCACAGACTTAGGTGGCAACCAATTTACAATCGCTTCTACCTTGGATGGATCTACTCGAATACCTTTAGCTGAAACAACATGCCCAAGGAATGTTACCTCCTTTAACTAAAAATTACACTTACTAAGCTTAGCATAGAGATGATGATCCCTCAACACTTACAATACCAACCTTAGATGTTCCTCATGCTCCCTTTCATTCTTGGAGGAAACCAGGATATCGTCAATGAACACTACAATAAAAAGATCCAAATACTGTCTGAATACCCTGTTCATTAAGTCCATAAAAGCTGCAGGCGCGTTAGTCAAACCAAAAGGCATCACTAAAAATTTATAATGACCGTAAGGCATTCGAAAAGCTATCTTCACAACATCCGCATCCTTAACCCTTAACTGGTAATAACCAGATCTCAAATCTATCTTTGAAAACACTTATGCTCCTCTTAACTAATCAAAAAGGCACTCAATCCGTGGCAATGGATACTTGTTCTTTATCTTGACCTTGTTGATCTGTCGGTAGTCAATGCACATTCTTAAAGTACCGTCCTTCTTCTTAACAAATAGAACTGGAGCACCCCAAGGTGACATACTCGGTCGGATAAAACTTTTATCCAAAAGCTCTTGCAACTGACCTTTCAACTCCTTTAACTCCACTGGAGCCATTCGATACGGAGCCTTAGAAATCGGAGCTGCGCTAAGCACAATGTCTACAGACAATTCTACTTCTCTTTCTGGAGGCAAACCCGGTAATTCCTCGGGAAACACATCCGCAAATTCTCTTACCACTGGAATATCTTGGATATTTACTTGCCCTCTTCGAGAATCCAAAACTAAAGCTAAAAATGCTTCACATCCCTTTCTCATAAATTGCCTTGCCTTCAAAGCTGAAATCACATTGTGCAACGAGTTACTTCCCACACCTTTCACAACCATAGGCAACTGATCACTATCTCTGAGCACAACTGTTCTCCTATGGAAATCAACAATAGCTCGGTGCTTGGACAACCAATCCATACCCAAAATTAAATCGAACTCATGGAATGGCAAACTTATCAAATCAACCGAAAATTCTTTATCCCGCACTACTAGAGGATAATTCCGATACACCTGATTCACATTAACACACTGCCCTAACGGACTAGTCACACATATCTCATAATCTAATTTAGCCTCGTTAGATAATTTATCACACAACTTATCAGAGCACAAATGAGAATGAGTAGAACTTGGGTCTATTAAGGCATACATTTTAATATCGAAATGCAAAAAATTACCAGCTATCCCTTCCGGGTGTTCCTGCTCATCCCGAGCCCTCATGGCATAAGCTCTCATGGCCATCGGCACTGGGCGATTAACTGTCTCAGAAGATTCTTTATCCCGAGGCCGTCCACCACGACCTCGTCCTATACCTTTACCATGGTTGCCCTGAGGAGCATTAGACCCTGCTCGACTAATCTCTTGCTGACCTTAAATATTCTCATGCAAATTCGAGCAATTGGCTAAAAAGTGGTATGTGCTACCACACTTGAAATATCTTCCTGTCAACCATCGACATTCGCCCCAATAGCGCTTACTGCAGTGGGAGCACTGTGGCGCTCCATCACCTCTACCACCCGAAGCTCCTCTACCCATGCCAGACCCTCTAAAAGATTCTTATATTCTCCCTCTAGTAGTCGAATTCGCATGAGACTTACTAGAAGGATTTCCTTGAGACTCACGCGATCTCTTTCCTGAAGAAGAACCTCCTCGGGAGAACTTTCTCCTCTGAGCCTACTCTCTCAAAATATTCTTAGAGTGTTCAACTCTCAAAGCTACTTGCACTATCTGATAATAACTAACATCCGGTGAAGACATCAAGGAAACCAACATCACCTTCAGAGAGTCATTCAAACCCGCCTCGAAATGTTGATATCTGAACTCCTCAGTGAGAACTCTTAGCGATGCATATTTACTTAGTCTATTAAACTCCTTCTCATAATCAGCCACAGTGAGCACTCTTTGTCGAAGGCTTAAAAACTGCGCCCATCTAGCCTCCTTGAATGCCTTAGTCACATATTTATCCTAAATTCTCTTTCAAAAAACTCCCATGCCACAGGCTCAGGAAGCTGAGGATGCCTAAGCACTAATGTCCACCAATCATAAGCTGAGCCTTGTAACAGGGACACTACACACTGCACCTCCCTCTCCTGAGGGCACCGTATTTCCCTTAGCACTCGACTAACCTTCTCAATCCACCTCCCAGCTTTATCTGACTCATCTAAGCTGGTTCCAAAGAAATTCTCTGCTCTAAACTTCCTCATATTCTCAATCAGAGCTCTAGGGGCAGTAACTCTCTCCAAAACTTTAGCCATATCCTGGGATATCTTGAGCATAGCCTCAAAGGGGACAGTAGGGGCCTCAGGTTGCACCCTAGGTGGTTGAGCCGGACAAGAAACAGATGGATCTTACTCTCGGGGATTCGCTGTAATGCCCCATTTTTGGCCTAGTAGTTTGAGCCTTATGTATGTGTGATTGTGTGTGTGTTAAATTGTGGCATGTGTTATTTTTGTATATATATATATTTGCATGGTTAAAATTTAGTGTTATGTATTTATGGGTTTTACTTGGGTGTGAGAGTGTGTAGGGGATTAGGGTGTATGTAATTGAGGTTTGGCTTGAGTGTACGTATGATGATGGGTTTTGGGTGTGTCTTGGGGTAGTCTTCCAATGGGGGGCTGCCATGTGGCAAGTGGGGGGAGTTTATTTGTGTGGAGAGAGGAGAGAGAATCAGCTTTTTATCTTTCCCTTTTTCCCGTTTCCTTCTTCTTCTCTGTTCTTCCTCTTCCTCTTCTTTTCTTCTTTACTTCCTTATAATCCCTCCCCTCTAGCTGTAATTGTAGTGAGTTTTGGGTGATCTTAAGTTTATTTAGGTAAGTAAGAGCTTATCGTTCTTCCTCACCTTCTTATTCCTTCTAATTTAGCTAATTTGAGTATTTGGGTATTTTTGGGGTTTGGGTTTAAAGCTTATTGTGATGGATGTGTTTTTTCAGAGATCCCTCCTAGAGAGCCCAAAGGCAAGGAAATCGCAAGTGGAAGCGAAGCCCGTGATTAGAATTCAAGTATTTGAGGTTTAAGAATGTTTGTGATTTTGATATGTTTTGTGTGATTTTGTGTTTTGTGGTTATGGGTTAGATTGATGGGGTGATTTATGGGTATTTGTGTGTAATTGCTATGGGTATTATTTATTGTGGATTGAAATGTGTAATTGGTGAGAAATTGGGTTTTGGCATGAGATTGTATGAAAAATTGCTGGTTTGATTAATTTTGGAATTTGATCTTGTAAACTTGATGATTTGATGATGATAATTAGTTTATAAGTTGATTTTTGAGTGGTTTAAAGTGTTGTGAATGATCTATTTGTGTGGGGTTGTGTTTTGAAGTCAAATGAAGGTTTGGGTGAATTTTGGAGGTGGAATTCTGTAGGTTTTTGCGTAAGGATTGGAAATCCTGACCCTATCGCGAGTGCAACACTGTCGCGAGGTCGCGACAGAGCTTGGTGATTGCAGCCTTCGCACGAGCAGTATGCGCGCTGCCGAGCGGCCTCTGACGTGACCTCAGCAAGTGTATTGAATCGGCAAGTAATATAATGGAGTATTTTCAAGACTCCGAGTTATCGTACCCAAGAGACTGTGTATGCAAGTTATGGCACTTAAATGTATGCTAAAGAATTCCTAGTTGTTGAATTGATTTAATTATGACTACTAGAAAAAATAAATTAATCAACTATAATGAGTTAACAAAGCAAAAACAAATTAAGATGTCAGTAAAAACTAGCAAAGATAAAAATTGATAACAAGCAAAGATCTCAATATAGAAAAGTGTTGTTCAGGTTCACTCATCCACCCCATACCCAAATATGAATCAAAACACATAAAGAAAACATATATGAACGAAATCGGGATAACCCTCTTAACCCAAGCATCCCATTCCGGAGCAAGCTACTCTAATTACATGACGTCCCATTCCGGAGCAAGCCCTACAACTAGCCTAAGCACGGGTCTAAAATCATAAGATTCGGTTTGCTTTCCCATTCCGGAGCCAAACAACCCAAAACCTTATTATTTCACTCCTCACTCCAATCTTAAACCATGAAAACCTGCACATATGGATTCCCATTCTGGAGCGATCCGAATGATACAGTAAACATGATAGAAAATCTGAAGATAATTGATCATGACATTCAATCATACATGTAACACCCCAAAACAGGCCTAGTCGGAATGCGCATGTTAAGTTAGGACATATGAGGGTATTTTGGTAATTAGTGTTTACGAAATTGGGTGTAGTAAGGACTTAATTGAAGGAATTAAATTAATAAAATGGTAAATGAGGAGATTATCTAGTGTGTATGCATGTGTATGGTGTGTGTATAAATGTAGTCAAAGATATTTTGTGTGAGCCAATTAAAGGATGCTAAGTGGGCTAGTAATATGAGGACATTTGGGCCTATGGGAAGTAAACAAGTGGAGTAAGCAATTAAGAGGAGATAAGATTAAGGAAAGAGAGAGAGAGTGAGAAGGCAGATTACGTTTTGCTCTTCTCCTCCTCCTTCTTTTTTTTTCTTTTCTTTTCCTTGGATCGTGTTCTTCTCGGTGGCTAGGCACGGGTTGATGTCTTGGTGGAGCTTAAGAGTCTTTTATGGAGGTATGTGTATGGTTTTGGGTGCTAGGGTTTCCTAAGAGAGATTATGTTTCCCTTCTTCTCCGTGTTTTATTTGAGTTAGGGTTTTTGGGTTAAGAGTAATTCTTGGGTTTTTGATTTGTGTAAGCTTTGGCTAACAAGAGGAAGTATAAGGGCAAGAAAAGGTTTGAGAATCAAGATTGAAGAAGAGTGGTTTTTGCTTCAATGAGGTTTGGGAGCTATTTGAGTTATTTTATCCAAGTTTTTCACTTAATTTGCATGTATGCTTTGATTTGTTTAAATTCTGGAAAATAGATGATGAGTATTAGGTTGGAATGAATGTTTATTGTATGGGTTTTTAATTGTGATGAAAGGATATGCATGATTATAGAATTAATAAATTGATTGTGAGAATTGGTTGAATGCACTGTCAAGTTTCTGATTTTCTAAATTTTGAGGTTTCAATACGTGAATAGATTATATGATTGGAAGTAATTGTTGAAATCTTGTGCTTTATATTGGTTAAGATGTTTGGGAAGTTCTATTTTGAGCTAAGATTGAATTCAAGTTTAGTTTGAGTGAAAATGGTTTTGATTTGGATGTTTGGATTTTTCCTGTGTTTTTGCTGAGAACTGAAGATCACGACGCTGTCGCGAGCGCGACAATGTCGCCAGCACGACAGAGACGTGAAATTCAGCTCTCGCGTATTGAGGGCAAGTTCACAGATCTTGAACTGTGAAGAGACGTGAGCAGTGCTCACGGCGTGAGCAAAGCTCACGTGACGTGAGCAAGGCTCACGGCGTGAGCAAAGCTCACGCAACGTGAGAATTGCTCACGACGTGAGCAAAGCTCACGTGGCGTGAGGGATGCTCACGAGGCGTGAGCAAAGCTCACGCGACGTGAGCATCTTTGGCAGTGCTCACGCGTCGTGAGCAACCTTCACGTCGCGTGAAGGTTGCTCAAGACCCGTGTCCCGCGCGTTCTGTCGCGAGTGCGACAAAGTCGCGATCGCGATAGAACCTCCATTTTGCCCTGTTTTTCTCTTCTGTGCTCTGTGTTCCGAAAATGAATTTTAAATGTTTTTGTCATGGTTTTTCTTTCCCGTATGCTATGTGAACTTGGTTATATGCCTATTATTATACGGATTATGCTTAATAAATTATACGTTATAATTTGAAACATAACTTGGATTATTTTCTGAAGTGAGAGTAATGAAATGATAATATGTTCACACTTGCTTATGATAGGAGTAGTAAGAGGGATTCCAGGTAATCTAATATCTGATTTAAGTTGTGTAATTTGGTTTATGAATACTAACTAATGTAAATTATAATGCATGCTGTATTTTGATATACAATTAGTCTTCGAATAACTAATATCATGTGTAAAATTTTACGTTATTCTTGGTTGAATGCTATGGGGTTATGGATATGATATTTAATGATTATGGTGATCTGTATTACATGTCGTGTTTAGAAAATGAAGAAATTATAAAAGTTAAGTTCATAATTGGTTACTCCCGAATAGGTTATATTAAAATATAAAATATGTTATGCCTATCTTTAGTCAGATCTTGCTCTTAGGATAACATGTTGTGCTTAGGTGTATATCGTATAATTTCCTGATTAGGATTATGCGCTGTGAATTATTGGCATATTATAATTCTATCTTTAATTCTGATATGTTGTAGAATCTTGGATGTGTTAAAATGTGTCGGTTGAGTTATATTACACGCTTTATAATATGAATAGTATGGGGTATGATTGATATTATATACTTATGTATTTGGATATTAGACTCTAGATCATGCATAATGACATGTATATATATATGCAGTGTAAATAGACACATGATTTACATGATACATGTGGGTAGTGTGAACTTATTGATATGCCTATTTATACGCAGTATTGTGTATGATGAACTTTGTCGTGTGACTTGAACATGATTTGTATTAAGCATGACTGATATTATGAAGTTCTTTATATGTCTACTATACTCTGGATTAAGTATGATGATATTTATATATTGTCTGATGTGACACATGATTTAAATGATGCATGACCTGCGAGAGTCAGTCTAGTGGATAGTTAGGCATGCCTAATAGAGTTTTGTGCCGCTGCAGCTATATGTACGACTTTGGACCCTGATCAGGTCCCACGATTGGATCCTCGCGATCCCTCTGTCTGAATCTTTCTTAAGATTCCACGTAAAAACAATTTGAAAATAAAGTAAAAAGAATGATTCGATACCTTCGGGTATCTATATGTATATGTGACGATATCGATACTCTCAGATATCTATGTGCACTCGTTATCCACTATTATGAGTCAGCAGGTATATGGTTGGTTATGTGTGTTTATAAGTATACGATTCTAATCAGTTATGATTATAGTTATGGGAAGTAATAAGTGCAAACTTATTATTGGACTCTCTGGAACACCGTGAATATGATGCAATGTTGTATATTTGTTTATGTTAAAAATGAATGTTACGTAGCGGAAGTGTGAGGGTGATGTGACTTTGTATCTATGTTCTCAGTCAATGTAAATGTGTTGTAGAGTGATTGTGGTACAGGTTGACCCTAGTGGTCTTGCTTGAGGATTTGTGTGCAGTATGATGTGATCAGTTATAGTACTAGTTCGGGATTGGTTTATGGGTATTATGATGGAATAATTGCATGGTTAAATTGATCTGTATTTATGCATGATGTACTTCCAAATGCCTGACTTCCCAATGTACTCGATAAAGGTATACATATAAGGACCTGTATTCTTATATTGCTGTAAGTAATAATATATTTTGTATAATGATTTTGCTATGTGATACGTGGGTAAGTATCCACATGTGAGGTTGTATGTAGTCATGCATGGAAATACTTACGTCTTGTATAGTATGATGTTTACTTTAGTTTATGTCATTCGTATGAGTATTGGAATGTGATTAGAAACATTTAAATGCAGGGCTACTTTATGCAAGCATGTGTATTTATCTGCAAGAACTATGTGTGTTTGCCACTCGTATGTGTTATGCCTTGACAACTAGTGTGTATGACTGTCCACATTATTATTTTCGTTTGTTCTCCCCACTAAGCGTTATCGCTTAGCACGGGTTCTTTTTCCCGTGCAGGTGGCAGGTTTGTTCTGTTCGAGTCGCGCATCTGCAGAGTCGGCCATGTAGGAGCTAGAAGTCTTGTATCTTGTTCAGCTTTTGTAATTCTACATTTTTGTATATCTGTGAAATATGTAAATGTAATAATAAATAAAGTATTCATTTTGTCCTGTATCACTCTTCTGTCTTTTAAAGTTTTTATTTATATCTGATATGTCACTCTGTATATGATTTTGCATGTTTGTACTAGTGGGATGTGACACTCCTATCTACCTTGGACCCTTCTCCCTTTATTTATGAGTAGAAGTATCCATGGTATAGGTTGGGGTGTGACAATACAATTCAATAACCAATTAAGATACATGAATTAAATCATTCATCAAAATAGGAAATTAACTTGAAAATATACATCTCATGATTTGATAATAATAACAGTAAAATGAACCCTTCATTCATATATCGAATATCAAAATATGTTCAGAATTCACATCAAGGATAGGGGATTCAGAGATCCCCCAAAGAACTAAAAGATTACTCACGATCCATTACAAAATCAAAAGAATAAAGGAAAGAATAAACCCAGAAATTCATTGAGGTAGAAATCCAGGTTGAATCCCACGTTCTTCAGTCTTCTTTTTTGGATCTTCAATGGAGAAATAACTAAAATTCTGGAAAATTAAAAATAACAATCTCTGGAAATTAAACTATATATCTAATGAAAATTACTCTCAATTTCTAATTTAAAACCAAAGACAAGATTGAAAACTAAAGTTTAGAACAAAAGAATAATTCAGAAAATCTCAGCCGCCAAAACTAAAATAAAAAACTAAATAAAAAATTCGGAACCCTAGCCAAACAGAAAAGTGCATTTTTATAGTTCCAGAGTGGTCAAGGTGACAATGAAATTCATTGTCACTGTGAGGTATCGAAATCGTTCAATTTCCTTTGCGCACAGGAGAGGGGTCACGGTGATAATGAATTTCATTGTCACCGTGAGGTCTTCAAAGTTTCGCTTCTGTCCAGGAAAAATTTATGTCACGGTGACAATGAACTTTGTTGCCACCGTGAGGTCTTCATCCCTTGCATTCTACCTTAATAATTTTCATGTCACGGTGACAATGAATTTGATTGCCACCGTGACATGCTTCATACTTGCATTCTGTCCAAACGTTTGCTACGTCACGGTCACAACCAATTTCATTGTGACCGTGACCCATGTGATTTCAGCTACTGTTTGCAATTATTCTTATGTCACGGTCACAACCAACTCATTGTGACCGTGACCCCTTGAGCAAAAATATACAAAAGCAAAAAACTTTAATCAAATAGTTATCTAAAATGCATCAAAATTCCAATTTGGCTGAGATTAACAAAATTAACATAAAAGAAAACATAACATGACATTAAACACAACTAAATACCCAAAAATCATATAAAAAATACTATCAAAACTAAATACTATATTGAAGTTATCAAAATACCCCACACTTAGACTTTGCTTGTCCTCGAGTAAATGAACTATCCACATTCCTGAAATATCACACTCTAACTCAGAATACGAAAACTTAACAACAATCATAGCACCAAACAGAAGGGTCTTAGTTACAAATCCTCAAATCAATTTATATCAAATAATTTCACATGTGTGTGTGCTAGGCTCAAAACTAATTTTCTCTTTTCAAAACAAAATAACCAATACATTCCAGCAATTGAGCAAAGAAATTAAATATGCAAATGAATTTGCATGCAGGTTTCGCACTTAAAACTCAGGATAAGCATACACCTCTCCTTTAGCACCGGAACCACAAGGGTCATCTCCACTTAAACAACTCAAATTAAGAACAGGGTCAAAAGGACTTACTCCAGGGTTATAATGTTAGGTTAAGATATTGGCTAACAAGAAAAGTTAAAGAATTCAAACAAAGAATTAGCCACCCTACCTAAAATTTCAACTACCCAAAACTGAACAAGATTGTCCATGACCTACCTTCAATTCACCCATAATTTCCAATGTTGTCTAAACTTCCCCATACAAAAAATACATCGAACTTAAAACAACAAGGTGATGAACTTCCCTTTTTAATTCACTTTTAAACCCAATTATCCGTAAATATGAGTATGTCTTCTTCTACTTGAAGGTACCCCACACTTGAATTTTTCTATATTCAATACATCAAAATTAACTAAAAACAACAAAACTCATTAAACTTTCATTTTTTTTTCTTCTTATTTTTTTTCTTTATATATATATATATATTTTTTTTTTTCAACTGGGGTACCCAAAGTCTAGATTTTCTTATACCCATTTTTTTCTCTAATAAGGGAAAGTTTAACACCATACTAAATAACACCCACAAAATTCAACAATTCTTCTCACACTTCCATTATTTCAATAATAGATACCCTTATTCAACTTTCAATGATATTCCAACCCAATCCTAGAGTGGTCAATTCTTAGAAAAGGGTAGGCAAAGGCATTTAGGCTAAATGGTAAATTAAGAGTGTAACAAGAAAATTGTGTAGTACGCTTTTAGCATACCAAATTGGCTCAACTGGGCTAGCAATGGAAATAATATAAATAGGTAGGTCTAAAGCTATTTAAAAGTGGTTATCAAAGAAACAAATTGCCTTAATCATGTCCTAAACTTGTTTAAGTTGTTATCATGTTTCAAAGGGTGATGAGGAAGGTTCTAACTATCATAACATTTTCTCACTTAAAAGCTTTTACGCATTGGAGTTTTCAAATTTTTTCCAAACAAGCCTCTAGTGCATAAAAGATGTGAAATCATAAGATATACGACTGATTGAGATTTAATTTGCTTCTAAAACTTCCAACTACTCATTTTCCAAGATCAATTTTTAAGATAGACCATTCTCCAATTAAAGTTCAAAACATTCACATTAGGAATAACTGAGGTTAAGCCAAGCTGAGATAAAGATATTCAGGCAATGACAATAAAGTACAAAGAAACTAAAACGGAAACAAACATGCATCATACATCAACGGCTGTTAATTACATATATATATGAAGTTAATTTCTCCTACCCCCCACACAAAAACTTGCTGTCCCCAGCAAGTAATAATATTACAAACCAAGAAGAAAAATAAAAATAAAATAAACAAAAATTAAAACAAAAGATAAGAAGTTTCCCTGATCACTGATCTGGTGGTGGTGGCAGAAACTGTGCATCAAACCGCGCAGCCAAAGATGACAAGCCCAACAGCACCTGATCCATCTGAGACTGGAGCCCAGCTTGAGATGCGGAAATGGTGTCCATTCGCTCCATGATGGCATCATACTATGCGGTGGCAAATTGTTGGGGCTCTTGTGCAGGAGGGACCGGTGCCTCAGGGTCGTCCTCATGCTCATGAGGTAAACTGCCTAAACCCCGCTCGACTCCGTGTAAATACTCCTCACGGGTTGACAACTGATAACCATCCGCTGTTGTTGGATCTTTTACTATGACTTTCATATTCCTCTGCATTTTATCATCAATTACAGGAACGGAAGATAAAACCTTGTACTTGCCCAATGGATGGTTAACTCGCTTGGCTATCAATGTGACGAATCCCCCCAGTGCTATTTTTTTTCACTTTCTTCGGATTCCATTGCTTCTCCTCCAATTTATGCAAAAAATGAGTAGCGCCATTTATTCTAACATCCCGAACCATGCAAGCAAGGAACAAAGCTTTGGGTAAGTTTACCTGACCCGCCGAATCTACATGGCTGAGGAGAGAAAGTGAGAAAAATCTATGGATGATGCGCAGAACATGGTCGTCCAAATGGTGGGACTTCGTCTTGCCCGAGACATATGTGGTAGCTGTAGCCGTGTCTCTAATAGTGGCCCAAGCAGCATCCTTATCATAAGCCTCAAAACAGTCGGGTGTAAGGTGTGGAAAACCAAGATATTCGGAAAATTGATGAAAAGTCAGATTGTAAGAAGTTCCATCCAACCAAAAAGACACCGTACCTGGGTCTCGGGCAAGGTCGCGTCCTGGTCAACAGGTGACGGTCGACGCAAAATCCCGTGTCAATTGCGGATATACCTTCTCCTGTGTTGAGAAAACCCTCTCCCAACCGATGTTGGCTATTAAATGTTAAATTTGATTTCTGATACCGAGCTTCTGCAACTGATCAAAATCCAAATATGTCATCGGGACATAGGAGCACTAGGAGAACAAAGCATATACATCTTTCTTTGGTCTCGGCACCCACTTAAGGACCTTTGAAATATCTACCGATTGTTGGCTCGGGGGTGGGCTGATGGAGCTGGAAGCAAGAGCAGAGCTTTTACGCTTAGGAGCCACTGCACAATATGGAAAAACCAAATTCAATAGCATGCGATGGGCATCAACAGCAATGGATTTTAAAATAAAGCATAATGTCAAGCTCCTGCTAATATGTTAAAATATCTCTCAATTCAAAATGAATAACATAAAATATGCAATAATGCAAGAAGAATGCAAATGACAAAAGCACACCCCAATAGAAGCAAATTCATTATTAAACTCAGAATCACTAGTAGCAAAACTCAATAGAGGGTTAAGAAAATTTAAGCTACTGTCAAAAGGAAAAAATGATAAATGAGAACAACAAACTCATTTGAACATTATTGCGAAAGAATCTTGGCATTTCAAATTGGCAGGAATTGGAAAAAATAGGAAAACCATTCATTCAGGCATTTAGTCAAACACCTGGTATGCAGATAGTTAACTGACAAAATTGAAGCCAACAGATCATACTAACAACCCACAATTTCAAAACGAGGCATTAAAATACAGAGCAAACAATTAAAACCTAGCAATTTCCATTCTTAACCAAGAATTTGAAGAAAAATGTCAACTTAAATCATGCACACAACCAACTGGCCTAACATCCCAACCCAAACTCGTTCATGGATTCAACATCAGAGATTGAAATTGAGAATGAAGATATGAATTGAGAACACCCCAACATAAATTCAGAGCATAAACAAATCCTAAGTGGTGAGAAATATGGAGACTTCTAACATACCACTATGGTAGAAAACAAGAACAGGGAAAAGAACAACACGAAAAGAAAATAAATGCAAAAATAGAAAGAAAAAGAAAGAGTAAAATTACTTACTTGTTATAGGTTGGCAGAAATCGAAGCCTAAAAGAAAGATTGGAAGTTCGAAATAGTAGATGAAGCGAAATATTTAAATTTTTGTTGAGAGTGAGATGTGTGGGTGAGTGAAAAACAAAATACGAAAAACTAGAATTTTAAGACAAATGGGCGCGGGGGTCACGGTGGTAACCAAATAGGTTGCTACCTTGACATACCCAAAATTTCAATCAAGAATTGGTCCGCCTCTTGGTCACGGTGACAACCAAATTCTTTGTCACCGTTACATATGAAAAATTCAAAACATAATGGAAGTGTCAACATGTCACGGTGGTAACCAGATTTCATTGCCATCGTGACATGTGCAAACTCAAAACAGAATGCGACTCACCTGTTGGTCACGGTGGTAACCCAAAACCATTGCCACCGTGAGGTACCAAGTATGCCAATCCAGAACGGCTTCCTCATTTGGTGACGGTGGTAACCAGATTTCATTGCCACCATGACCACCTGCAAACTAGCAAAAAATATTCATTAACTACTCAAAACTTCAGCTATTAAAACCTTGAACATTCTCCCTTTAACAACATGATTTTCTTATAACGACAAACCAAACAACTTAAACAAAAATAAACAAGATTAACTACCTAAAGAAAAGAACAATAAACACAAAATAACATAATTGGAGAAGAAGTTCTGCATTTAACAAGTCTGCAGCTGGACTTTTAAAAACCGTCAAGGATCTGCAAGAGTGACGATCGTGGAAGCACTATCAAATGTAGATTCAAAATACGGCTTCACACGATGTCCATTGACCTTGAATTCATTCTCAAACTGCGGGTGCTTCAATGTCACCACTCCAAACTTATCAACTGCCACTACTTCATAAGGTCCCTTCCATCTCGATTTCAACTTACCAGGAAACAACCGCAGTCTACTGTCATAAAGAAGCACTCGCATTCCTGGTGTAATTTCCTTTTTGACCAGCTTTTGACCATGCCACTTCTTGGTATTTTCTTTGTATCTCATGGCATGATCATAGGCCCAAAATCGATGCTCGTCTAGTTCATTTAGCTGCAAAGACCTGCACTTACCTGCATTCTCAAGGTCAAAATTCAGAAATTTGGTAGCCCAATAAGCTTTATGCTTTAATTCAACTGGGAGGTGACAGGACTTCCCATAAACCAACCTAAAAGGGGACATCCTTATCGGTGTCATGAATGCTGTCCTATAGGCCCATAGAGCATCATCTAACTTAAGGTACCAATCTTTTCTAGATGAATTGACCATTTTTTCTAAGAGGGCCTTTAACTCCCTGTTAGACACTTCAACTTGACCATTAGCCTGAGCATGATAAGGGGTTGTGACCTTATGCCTAACGCCAAATTTCTTTAATAAAGCCTTAAATTGGTGGTTCACAAAATGTTTACCACGATCGCTTATAATGGCTCTAGGGGCTCCATACCGAGTGAATATGTTTCTCCTCAAAAATTCTAAAACAATCTTAGCATCACTAGTTCTAGTGGCTGTAGCTTCGACCCATTTACTAACATAATCCATTGCCACCAGAATATATTCAAACCCGTACGAAACCGAAAAAGGTCCCATAAAATCTATTCCCCATACATCAAATAGTTCTACCTCAAGCATGTTTGTTAGAGGCATCTCATCTCGCTTAGATATATTTCCTACCCTCTAGCATCTATCACAAGTTTCCACATAAAATTGAACATCTCTAAACATTGTAGGCCAATAAAAACCAGAAGATAAAATTTTCATTACCGTTCTATTTGACCCATGATGTCCACCAGCTTCTCCACCGTGACAAGCTGTGATGATTGCACCCGTCTCCTCATCTAAGATGCACCTTCTTAAAACTTGATCAGCACATAATCGGAAAAGGTAGGGGTCATCCCAAATGTATTGTCTTGCATCAGCTCGCAGTTTCTTCTTTTGCTGCCAAGTAAAATCTTGAGGTATAAAACCTCCTGCAAGAAAATTTGCTATGTTAACAAACCAAGGAACTGAAGTGTCACAAGCAAATAATGCACAAATGTGTTCATCAGGAAATAAATCTAAAATTTCCCCCTTTTCAATATGGTCATTTTCCATTCTTGACAAATGGTCTGCCACGAAGTTTTCAGCGCCCTTCTTATCCTTAATTTCTAAATCGAACTCTTGCAATAACAGCACCTAACGAATCAGCCTCGGTTTGGATTCCTTCTTGGCAAACAAATGCCTCAAGGCTGCATGGTCCGACCGCACCACAACTTTTGCACCCAGTAAATATGGCCTGAACTTCTCAAACGCATACACAATTTCAATAAGTTCTTTCTCTGTGGTGGTGTAATTAACCTGTGCTCCTGTCAAAGTGTGACTAGCATAATAAATAGCACAGAATATCTTATCTCGACGCTGTCCCAGTACCGCTCCCACTGCATAATCACTAGCATCACACATTATTTCAAACGGCATAGTCCAATCCGGAGATATAATCACCGGAGCTGAAATAAGCCGTTGCTTTAACGTTTTAAAAGCTAGCAAGCATTCACTATCAAAATTAAAAACAGTATCTTTCATGAGTAAATTAGACAAGGGTTTAGCAATTTTTGAAAAATCTTTAATAAAATGCCGATAAAACCCTGCATGTCTTAAAAAACTCCTTATGCCCTTAATACTCGTTGGAGGCAGTAACTTCTCTATTACTTAAACTTTTGCCTTATCCACTTCTATCCCTCTCTCTAAAATTTTATGCCCTAACACAATGCCCTCTCTCACCATAAAATGGCATTTTCCCAATTTAAAACTAGGTTAGTCTTTTTACACCTCCCTAGCACTAAATCAAGATGCTTTAGACAGCTCATAAAATCAGCCCCATATATAGTGAAGTCATCCATGAATACCTCCATAAATTTCTCTATAAAATCATGGAAAATAGCCATCATACACCGCTGAAACGTAGTCGGTGCATTACATAACCTAAAGGGCATTCTTCTATATGTAAATGTGCCACATGTGCAGGTTAAGGTCGTTTTCTCTTGATCCTCAGGGGCTATAGGAATATGCAAATATCCCAAATACCCATCTAAAAAATAGTAGAACCTATTACCTGCTAACCTCTCTAGCATCTGATCAATAAACGGCAAAGGGAAATGGTCTTTTCTAGTGGCAGTATTCAACCTTCTATAATCAATACAGACTCTCCAACCCGTAACTGCACGTGTTGGAATCAGTTCATTCAGTTCATTCTTTACCACTGTCATCCCCCCTTTTTTAGGCACACACTGCACTGGGATTACCCATTTAGTAGCAGAAATAGGATAGATTATACCTGCATCAAGGAGTTTGAGTACCTCCTTCTTTACTACCTCTTGCATGGCCGGGTTGAGTCTTCTCTGAGGCTGAGCTACCGGCTTGCATTCCTCCTCCATTGGGATCATGTGTGTGCAGTAACTTGGGTCAATCCCCTTTAAATCTTAGGTTTCCCATCCAATGGCTCCCTTGAGCTTTTTCAGCACCTCTAGCAACAACTTTTCTTCATCACCTGACAACAAAAAAGATATGATTACTGGTTTTTGATCTTTCTCTAAAAACACATATTTCAAATGAGAAGGGAGAGGTTTAAGTTCATAATTTAAATCCCCCTTTTTAGGGTTAAACTCTTCATTGTGTGATTCATCCTTTCCATCTTCTATCTCCACTATTTCTATTACTTCTCCCCTCATCTCTTCTTCCACTTCTTCTCCTTCCACTTCTTCTCCTTCCACTGAATGTAATAAACACAAATTTTCTGGATCAGCTCCAACCACTTTTTCCTGCACTTCTTCCACATATTCGTCTATTACATCTACAAAATAAATAGACTCCTCCATATCCCTAGATGGATATTTTTTAGCCTTGTTCATATCCACTACCAACTCCTCATTATTGAACTGTAGGGTAACTGTTTGACCATGAACATCGATCAACGCCTTTGCTGTGTTTAAAAATGGCCTCCCCAATATCAGTAGCACCTTCCTATCCTCTTCCATCTCCATCACCACAAAGTCCACTGGGAAGATAAATTTCCCCACCTTCACTAACAGATCTTCTATCACTCCTTTGGGCCGCCTCACTGACCTATCTGCAAGTTAGAGTCTCATTCCCGTCTCCCTGAGGTCCCCAAGATTAAGCTTCCTGCAAATAGAATAAGGCATCAAATTTATGTTGGCACCCAAATCACATAAAGCATTACCATAAAAATCTTCACCAATAGCACAGGGTAAAGTAAAGCTACCTGGATCTTCCAATTTCTCAGGGATCTTGTTCATAATTATAGCACTACAATTTTCTATAAGCTGTACAGTTCCATGCCCTTCTAATTTCTTTTTATTAGAATATAATTCTTTCATAAATTTAGCATAGTTAGGCATATGAGCTAAAGCTTTAGCAAATGGTAAATTAATGTGCAGTTTCTTAAACATATCTACAAACCTAGCCTTGTGCTCATTTTTCTTTTTCTGTCTAGCCACAGCAGGAAATGGCAGTCTATTTATATCTAGATCCTCTACCCTCAGATTCTCTAAACTTTTACCCTTATCACTTTTAGGAGCATTTTCATTAACTTCTACCCTAGAGTTAGAGTTACTTACCGTCCGTGTCAGCTCCTCCATATCAGATGATGGTGAAGAATTTTTACCTGGGCCCTCTCGCTGTACCACCTCCTTGCCACTTCTCAGAGTGATTGCCTTAGCTTCTTCTTTTGGATTCCGGTCCACATTCGAAGGAAATGTTCCCGGTTGTCTTTGAGACATGGAATTTACCAGCTGTCCCACTTGAGTTTTTAAATTCCTCATGGAAGCATCTTGATTCCGGTTCCACTACTCTTGAGATTTCCACCTTGACTCTTGATTAGCCATGAACTGCTGCTGGCTATTTACAAACTGTTGTTGACTGTTTATGAAAGTAGCCAACATGTCTTCCAGATTTGCCTTCTTTTCTTGCACAGGTGGCCTCGGTTGGTATCCCGGTGGGTGGTATTGTTGCCCTTGGTTGTTATGGGGTGGATATGGTTGTTGATACAGCTGCACTTGGTTCTGATGAGTGTTTTTGTTGAAGGGAGGTCTAACTTGTGGTTGAGAGGATGAAGCATTTGGATTTCCATCCTTCCAAGAGAAGTTCGGATGATTTCTCCAGCCTGGATTATATTTGTTGCTGTAGGGGTCATTCCTTCTGTAATCTCCTATGGCATTTATATCTCCCATTGCCCCACTCTCTTGACCAAATTGCCCACTTTCATACCATCCACTCTCTTGAGCCACAGAAGCTACATTCTGCACTTTCAGACTACTCATCTCCTTCCTCATGGACTCAATCTGTGCCTTCAGCATTGACACCTCATCAACAATGTGTATCCCTTGTCTTTTCGGAACTGACCTAGGATTAGACCATTGAGCATCATTCACCGCCATTCCATCTAGCAGATGAAAAGCTTCCTCTGGTAGTCTATTCATGAATGACCCTCCTGATGAAGCATCCAATAAAGATCTTGTCTGTGGTGTAACCCCAGAATAAAATGTTGCCATCAGGTGGTATATGGCTATCTCATGGTGTGGATAGCTTCTCAACAGCCTTCTAAACCTTTTCCAGGCTTCATGAAACGGCTCCTCACTCATTTGACTAAAACCCAATATACTGTTAGGGATGTTCGCAGTCTTTGTCGGAGGGAAGAATCTCATAAAAAATCTCTCCTGTAACTGGTCCCATGATCTAATTGACTGTCTAGGTAGCATTTGCAACCACTCACATGCTTTTCCAATTAATGTGAAAGGGAACAACTTTAATCTTTCTGAGTCAGATGACACTCCAGGAATCTGAACCGTATCACTGACCTCTAAGAATATATCTAAGTGTTGTGCAGGATCTTCCACTTCTGAACCCGAAAACTGATTCCTCTGTACCATATTGATGGTGGCTGGTTTAAGCTCAAACTGCACTCCCCTTGGCAGTACAATCATCCGATTATCCTCATTCCATCTTGGTACTGCATAATCCCTTATTGTCCTCTGCCTCGGGACCTCTTCTCTATAATTCCCCAGATTTTCATCTTATGCCCTCGGCACTTGTTCATTCACGGGAGGAACTTCACCAATCGGAGGATTATTTTTCATGTTATTATTTCTGTTGGCTCTCCTTCGTTGATGCAAGGTCCTCTTGATTTCAGGGTCGTATGGTGCTATTTGTTCCTGTTTCAATCTGCTCATTCACCACAGCTACCTGAAAAGAATAATAAAACAAAAACTAAAATAAGAAAAATATAAACACACACAAATAAAAATCAAAACTCACAAATAACACCAGTCCCCGACAACGGCGCCAAAAACTTGACACGACCTCAGCAAGTGTACTGAATCGGCAAGTAATATAATGAAGTATTTTCAAAACTCCGAGTTATCGTACCCAAGAGACCGTGTATGCAAGTTATGACACTTAAATGTATGCTAAAGAATTCCCAGTTGTTGAATTGATTTAATTATGACTACTAGAACAAATAAATTAATCAACTATAATGAGTTAACAAAGCAAAAACAAATTAAGATGATAGTAAAAACTAGCAAAGATAAAAATTGACAACAAGCAAAGATCTCAATATAGAAAAGTATTGTTCAGGTTCACTCATCCACCCCATACCCAAATATGAATCAAAACACATAAAGAAAACATATATGAACGAAATCGGGATAACCCTCTTAACCCAAGCGTCCCATTCCGGAGCAAGCTACTCTAATTACATGACGTCCCATTCCGGAGCAAGCCATACAAGTAGCCTAAGCACGGGTCTAAAATCCTAAGATTCGGTTTACTTTCCCATTCCGGAGCCAAACAACCCAAAACCTAATTATTTCACTCCTCACTCCAATCTTAAACCACGAAAACCTGCACATATGGATTCCCATTCCGGAGCAATCCGAATGATACAACAAATATAACAGAAAATCTGAAGATAATTTATCATGACATTCAATCATACAATTCAATAACCAATTAAGATCCATGAATTAAATCATTCATCAAAATAGGAAATTAAATTGAAAATACATCTCATGATTAGATAATGATAACCAGTGAAATAAACCCTTCATTCATATATCGAATATCAAAATATGTTCAGAATTCACATTAAGGATAGGGGATTCAGAGATCCCCCAAACAACTAAAAGACTACTCACGATCCATTACAAAATCAAAAGAATAAAGGAAAGAATAAACCCAGAAATTCATTGAGGTAGAAATCCCGGTTGAATGCCACGTTCTTCAGTCTTCTTCTTTGCATCTTCAATGGAGAAATAACTAAAATTCTAGAAAACTAAAAATAACAATCTCTGGAAATTAAACTATATATCTAATGAAAATTACTCTCAATTTCTAATTTAAAACCAAAGACAAGATTGAAAACTAAAGTTTAGAACAAAAGAATAATTCATAAAATCTCAGCCGCCAAAACTAAAATAAAAAACTAGCTAAAAAATTCAGAACCCTAGCCAAACAGAAAAGTGCATTTTTATAGTTCCAGAGTGGTCACGGTGACAATAAAATTCATTGTCACCGTGAGGTGTTGAGATCGTTCAATTTCCATTGCGCACAGGAGAGGGGTCACGGTGAAAATGAATTTCATTGTCACCGTGAGGTCTTCAAAGTTTCGCTTCTGTCCAGGAAAAATTTATGTCATGGTGACAATGAACTTTGTTGCCACCGTAAGGTCTTCATCCCTTGCATTATGCCTTAATGATTTTCATGTCATGGTGACAATGAATTTGATTGCCACCGTGACATGCTTCATACTTGCATTCTGTCCAAACATTTGCTATGTCACGGTCACAACCAATTTCATTGTGACCGTGATCCATGTGATTTCAGCTACTGTTTGCAATTCTTCTTATGTCACGGTCACAACAAATTCATTGTGACCGTGATCCCTTGAGCAAAAATCTACAAAGGCACAAAACTTTAATCAAATAGTTATCTAAAATGCATCAAAATTTCAATTTGGCTACGATTAACAAAATTAACATAAAAGAAACATAACATGACATTAAACACAACTAAATACCAAAAAATCATATAAAAAATACTATCAAAACTAAATACTATATTGAAGTTATCAACCTCGATAAGAGCTCTTTGTCGCGAGTGTGACAGAGCGCTTAGTCGCCGCATGATCTTTGCACAGTGTTGTGACGCGCGCCGAACCTCGCGGCCTCCCGAAAGCCCGCTTCAGGGCGATCAGGAGAGGTTCATACAACTTGTAAGGTATTTACAAGTGCGTCTATTTTGGGCAACAATGAGGTTTCTTGGAGTCGCCACCCAATAGAACATTGGGAAGGGTCGTCTAGCCTTATCGAGCCTAAGACGGCGCATACATATCCATCTTGAGCTAGCGAGAGGGATCTTGGAGGCCTTATCCTCTACTCCCCTAGAGCCTAGGGTTGTATATTTAAGCCTTTTTGGTGGGACTCAAGATGTGTCTTGGAAGTCCTAGACCTCTCGCCTCTTTGAGTCCCAAAGACTAGAGTGAGTTCGGGACTTCTCATTTATTCGTACTTTGATTAATTTTACAACTATGTTTTGAATTTATTATTTCACCAACTTTCCACACGATGCATTTTATTAAAGCGTAATTATTCACGTCCATAGCGATAAGTAAGTAAAAATCAAAATAAGCCATAAAGTGTTCGAAATAAATTACAATAATACTAGGAGCGGAATACAACTCCCATTTATAAAAATGCGATACATGCATAAAGCGGGATATTCATTGGAATGAGGACTTTGATCCTACCATGCATTTATTATAAAGCGGTTTTTATGAAGTGTTAATTTTATTTGCTGAAATGGGACATTGGTCCGCCATTTTTGGGAAAATCTCCAGGTTTAATTGTCATAAAGCTTTTGGTTCTTTTTACCTTAACGACGTTAAAACCATTTCCATAACAACATAAATACAAGGTAAGGGTAGAAAAATGAACTCGAATCGAGATCCACAGGATGGCGCAACCAACATCTCTCACAACTCCACGTTAGCAAAAACGTGAATAAAAATAAAAATGAGAAAATTCTAATAGAAATAAGTTAAGAGATAGGATTTAATGAGATAAAAAAAATGAGAATTTTGCCTAGGGACGGCTACCTGGATCGTGCCAGTGGCCGTCCCTAGTGATGGGAAAACAAATCAGAAAAAAACTTCTTAAATCTTTTGTAAAAAAAAGATAATGAAGTATATATAGAAATCAATGTAAATCAAATTAAATTATACAAATGTTAATCCAGAATGTTTACCCTCGGATTTTACCTTTTAGGGTGGATGTCGAATGATCTTGTCCCCGTGTGCTTCGCAAGGATCAAAAGAAGAATCAGATCAAAGAAAGAAAATTTATGTTATTCTTTCCTTGAAAATTTGATAGCAATCGTGTGTTCGAATTAGTTATATTGATGGAAACGACTGAATTTCGTCACCTCAATTTGACTTAATTCATAAGAAAAAGAATTGAGAAAATCAATTAATTAAAAGAAGTTTTATCAAAATAAAATTCTACAGATGAATAGAGATTTATAAACTTTTTGCGTAATTTGCTCACAGAAAAGCCTTTTTCTAAAAAGCAATTTTCTCCAAAAAATATTTGATAGCTTTTTTCTAAATAAAATCTCTCTAAAATTTCTCTCTCTCTTTTTCTAAATTCCCCAAATTTTCTCCAACCCCTTTTTCTGAAATTTGATCCTTTATTTATAGGGTTTTATGAGATAATTAAGATAAACCTCTATCTAAAGTTTGAATTTTAAAAGGACTTTAAAATTCAAGTTTTAGATAAATTCTATCCCCATTTTGAAAAAGAAAAGAGATCAAATTTTATCCAATCTCGAGAAATCCGGTCAGTTACCGTACCGACGGGCTTTCCTGCGCCTATCGACGGCCGTCCCTACTAAGGGTAAATGCGTGAGACTGACTAGGGACGGGGCACGATCCTGGGGACGGGCGTCCCTAGGTTGCCACGAGTCTGTCCCTACTACGCCTAGAGACGGGTATCACCCCAAGTAGGGACGGGCATCCCTACACAGACGGAATGCTCGTCTGTGAAGCAAAACTCCCATTTTTACCCAAATTTTGTAAAACTTATCCAACTCTTTCAAAACTCCATGCTATAGAAAAAGATTTTAATTCTTTGCGAGACTGAAAGACGAAAACCTCCGAATTTCATCCCCTTTCTCGAAAATCGACATTGATCTCTTCATCGGCTAACTCTGATCTGGACTGCCTCGAGACCCGGTGTCTACAGTTGCCCCTAATTTTGGGGAAACTAGCGCACTAGTGCCTAGATGAGCCAAAATTTAGAGAAGAAAGGAAAGAGACGCATACTTGAGCCAGTCCTTACCTTTTCGCTGGGGAAGCGGCAATGCGCCTAGTCGGTTTTGGACTTTACAATACGCGAGGTTTATCCTTCTCGAGCTGCACCGAGTCTTCTTCGGACTGTACGAAGTGCGACAATTGCTCTCCAGAGCTGCACTGAGTCTTCTTCGGACTGTACAAAGTGCTTCCTTCTGGACTGCTCTCCTGAGCTGCACCGAGTCTTCTTCGGACTGTACGAAGTGCGATAATTGCTCTCCTGAGCTGCACCGAGTCTTCTTCGGACTGTACGAAGTGTGATAATTGCTCTCCTGAGCTGCACCGAGTCTTCTTCGGACTGTACGAAGTGCTTCCTTCTGGACTGCTCTTTTGAGCTGCACCGAGTCTTCTTCGGACTGTACAAAGTGCTTCCTTCTGGACTGCTCTTCTGAGCTGCACCGAGTCTTCTTCGGACTGTACAAAGTGCTTCCTTCTGGACTGCTCTTCTGAGCTGCACCGAGTCTTCTTCGGACTGGGTGTTTTAACTTGGCGGCCTCATCGTGCCCCCAAAGTGCAATTCTGATCTTTTGATTTCCTGTGACCCCGAAGGACGTGATGTTTGACCTATTTATTCTTCCTTTTGACTGTGGGTCGATTTTGAATCAGTGTAAGACCATGTTCCTGTATTGTAAAAGACTTTTGTTAATTCTTATGCCAAGTACCTTGATTGGTAGAGTTATGAACATCTTATATCTCTCTTTACTATTCATCATCTTATTTTCCATGTGATCAATTCCTCTTTTCTTTTTTTTTTTCTCTTAAATTTTCTTTTAAGAAATCATGAAGAAATAACATGCAAATTTAACAAGTTGATCCAAATTTTCCCATTAAAAGGTTAAATTTTGTACAATATACAGATGTGATTACAAAAAGTATAAATACAAAACTAGAAGAACTCCCTGAACAATCTATAATGGCGCATAATCTGAGAGCTCCTTTGGATCATCATCATCGTCCGATATATGAACTGGCTAGTCTCGTGCTGGAGCGGTGGAGGGCCCTGTATCTGAGGCAGATGGCTGACTGGGAGGGCTGACGGTCCGGCCTGCTGAGTAGCCCAATCCCTGGTTACCTGCTGGTATCTGGGAGGTACAGCCACTGGTACCGATAACGGCTGTGCTCCTGCTGAGTCCTACTGCTTGAACTGGACCTGGGCATATCCTTCGAGAAATGGCTGTGCACAGACCGTTATGAACTGGAGTGTACTGGTAACAACCCCCTAACTCTCTAAAAGCATCACCCAGGCGGAGGGTCTGATTTGTAGAGGTGGTCCTCATACTCCTCAGCCTATCCTCAGTCTGCTCTCTAAACTCCCACAGGGACTGGGCGATGGGAGGTATGGCACCCTCTAGGACCTGAATCCTGAATCTGAGAACCTCAACAGACTCATCCACCATCTGTACGGATGCGTCTGTCGTCTGGGTTACCTCACCCTGGGAGGCCCTCATCTCCTGCCTCAACTGTCCTACGAGTCTCTCCTGCTCCTGCCTCAGATGATCAATAAGCCTCCCCTGGTCCTGGATGATCCCCTGCTGCTGATCCAGTCGATCTAATATGACCCTATCTCGCTCTCCGAGCTGTCCGAGAAGGGCCCTGTCTCTTTCCTCCAGTCTATGCTCCAAAGATGCGAATAGAGAAGTCAATAGGGTAGTAAAATCTGGCTGCGCTGGGAAAGCTGATGACGAGGATGGAGGGGGAGCCGAATCTGGCATCGGCTCAGGTGGTGGAGCTGTAGAAGTAGATGCTCCCGGATCCCCCACTCTAGCATATGGGCTAAACCTTCCAGGCGCTCGGGGAGCTGTTCGCTATACTCTCGATGATGGAGGCATGGGACTCTGCACTCTCTGTCCTGGAGGAGTAGCCAGCAACTCATCTATAGTAAACTCGATCCCCACATCAAAAGGTGTACCCGACTGCTCCTTGTGCTACGGCTGCGGAGGCTGATCATCTTGATGCTCTGGCTGTCAGGGAGGCTGGTCCTCCTGATGCTGAGGGTGCTCAGGAGGCTGGTCCTGAGCCTGCTCCGGGTGCTCAAGAGGCTGGTCCTAAGCCTGCTCCTCTACTGGCTCTAACGAGGGCAAGCTAAATGCACGTCTAGTCTCGTGCATAGTGCGAAGTCTGTATGCCTCGGGGTGGCCCGGTATCGGCAGTATCATGGACATCGTCATAGCCGCTAGAGCGTCCACATAAATACTCTCATCCAAAGGGCGCCCTAAAATATCTGGATGAACACCCAAACTCAAGAGCAATCTGGTAATGACCCCCCCGACATACACTACAGGGGTTGCCCCCCTGGATACCCTCACTAGGTTGACCAAAATCTCGTGGCTGATATTGAGGCTCTGACCTGCCATCATGGCCCATAAACTCCAGATCTCTGCTGCATTGAGGGAACCTGGGTGTAGACACCGGGTCTCGAGTAGCCTTGATCAGGATTACCCGATGATGAAATTTAGCTATGCCGGCTTATAGGCAAAAAGATTGGAGTTCGGAAGTGATTTTCCTTATTTTTTCGATGAGCAAAAGTGTATTTTAAAAAAATATTTTAAAAATTATTTTGGAGAAGAAAAAGTGTATTTTAGATTAGTGGAATTTAAAAAAAAAAGTTGAAAAATGTTGAAAAAAGTGTGAAAAATGATGAACAAATGGTGAAAAATCGAGGGAAAAAATAGCGACGAAAGGGCGACGGCCAAGGGCCATCGCAAATCTCCATGCTCGGAATGCTGCGGAGCGCGCGCTCCACGCGACCGATGACATGGGCGTCGATTGCTTGCTCCGTGCACGACGTGCGCAAAAACATGCGCGAGTCTCCGTTAGGCCGCCGATTTCGCCCATTGTTCGATTCCCACTTGATTTTTAACCGTTTTTGGACGGTTTTGGGTGGTTTTTGGGTAGTTTTTGAGGGTTAAAACACTAGAAAAAATTCAGATTTGGGGGAGGACGAACAAAGAACATTTAGAGAGGAAAAAACTGAATTTTAGAGCTTTTGAGTTAAGAGAAAAAAATCCATCTTACACACTTGTTTCCAAGAGTTTTCCTTCAAGTTTCCAAGCTATTTTTTAAGCATTTTTCACAAGAGAAGACAAGGAATTCAAAACTTCTACCTTCAATTCTTCAAAACTGAATTTGAGGGTAATTATTCTTGGTTTTACTCATTAATTCTCTTGTTAATTTCATTTATTTTTGCTTCCAATTAACATATTAAACATGTAAATTCTTTTAGTCTCCATATTTTTCTTCTTCTTTTATCTTCAATTATTTATTTAACAAGTTAATTCTTTCAAATTTATCATATCATTTTCATGTCAAGGTGTTTATTTTTATGTCGTTATGCATGTTCAACTTAGGTTGTTAATGTTCTTTACATCCATTGATGTTTATTATGGCTATTATTGTTATAAATGCTAGTTTTATTATTATAATTTGTATTACACTCATTTATTGATGTCATTAGGTATTAGTATCATTATTACCAATAATGTCATTGTTCATATTTTGCATGTATGTTAAATTTCAAATTTATTTTCTTATGCCTTTTATGTTAGATATTACTTTAGGCTTTATTATGCATGTTAAGTTTTATTATTCTTATGTTATGTTTTCATGCACATCTTAGGAGTATTAAAATTGATTGTCACTAATCTTTCATGCATGTTAATCACCATTATTGATAAATTGCATTTGCCATGATGTTATCTCACTTTATGCTTGTTAAATTGTATCATAATTATTGTTATGCATATTATAGTATCTTAGGGATGTTATATGGTCATTATACATATTATCTTTTATGTCATCTCATCTCTTTGGGTTAATTTCTAACATGAATCTCTTATATTTTATTTTTGGTTGCAAATCATTATTTTATTCTCATTTAAGCACCAATGCACGAGAAGGAGGATATGCAGAGTTTGGTATTTTCATTGCACATTTTTAATTCTCATTTTATTTATATTTCCTTGTATATATTAGTTGAATAAAATGTTTTTTATGCACGCATGAATAAAAACCGCACAAATATTTCTAATAAATTAATTTGGATTTTTCATAATAAATGGGACCAATGTCCTAATCTTCATCCCAAATAAATCATCATATCCAAAATGTTTTCTTTAATTGTGCATGCGGGGACCAAAGTCCTCATAATCAATAAATTCCCCGATTTTATGTATGTTTGCACTTTCAAATGGGAGTTGTATTCCGCTCCTGGTATTATTGTAATTTATCTTTGATGTTATTTTTAATATGTTTATCTTACCGCTTTCAATGTGAATATTTGCGCTTTTAAATTAAAATTGCATCGTGTGGAGAAAGAGCGAGTTAATAAACTCAAAGCCAAATTATAAAATTAATCAAGGTAGAAATAGATGCGAAGTCCCGAACCCATTCTCTGGTCTTTGGGCTCAAAGAGGCTAAAGGTTTACCCTCCAAGACACATCTTGTGTCACGAGATTTAGACATTAATCCTAGGCTCCTTTGGGCGAGAGGTTTAACCTCCAAGACCCCTTTGGCTTGCCCAAAATGGATAAAAGCGTTGTCTTTGGACTTAAGGAGGCGAGAGGTTTACCCTCTAAGACCCTTCTTATGCTCTTCGACCTAACAAATCCTAGGCTCCTTTGGGCGAGAGGTTTACCCTCCAAGACCCCTTCGGCTTGGCCAAAATGGATGAAAGCGCTGTCTTAGGCTCTCCGAGGCGAGAGAAACTTTCCTAATGTTTTATTGGGTGGCTACTCCATGAAACCTCCTTGTTGCCAAAAATAGACGCAGTTGTAGTTCGTTACAAGTTGTCAACGGACCTCAAATGCCCGATCGCCTTGAAGCGGGCGGTCAAGGGGCGCCCATGCGGGTCCGGCGCGTGTCACAGTGGTGACTCCACTGGGGACAATTGGTTCGAGACTTCAATTTGAAAATACCTTGATTAACTTTTACAATTAAGTTTTAGTTTGTGAAATTTGCTTTATCTCAAAATTGCATATCATCTCATTAGAGCCTTAGATTAAGTTAGTTTGGTCCCTTTTCAAACCCCGGTGCATTCCTTAAGCACGACCCTATTTTCACTCAATTTAGGGAAGTGTTAAGGATAATCAAAAGCCCAAGTCTCGTACCATTATGGTATATCAAATGGTGACCCGATCGGTCATTATGCTCGTGATGAGCTAGACCCGTCGGCAGGGATCGTGCTTGGGTAACCCAAAAATATCATCACCCCATGACTAAAGCTCATATAATGGCAATAGATACATTCACTAGGTGAAATGTACCGTAATACTATGCTTGCTATATGGGCCATCATATATTGGACAAAATCAATTTAATTAAATGGTCTTCATCAAAGGCTTTCATGCCCCGGTGGGCCCGTCCTAGTTAAATTGAATTGTTCAAATACATAAAGGCCAAACACCCATACGTATGTACATTAGATAGGAGCTGTTATGCTGCCGATTTTTCACCGCGCACCATACGTGTCCATTGGGTTCCACATTAATCCATGTATCAAGCCCACCTAGGAAAGAGACCGCACTACCACGTGTGTGGGAGATATAAGGTTGGAAGGATCTATTTGCTTGCATGTGTTTGTCTATATTGCATCAGCACGAGCATGCATTGCATTTTAATCATGCATCATCTTAACAATTTTTGCATTTCAGCCATCATAGATTCTCCTGGGTGGTCTAGAGGTCCCGATGGATGGTTAAGAAGGACGCCGCTTTTGGGGTTAACAGAGTTAGTGTCGGATCAGAGTTCAGATTCAATCTCAGAAAATAGTGTGGGGTTTTCTTCCGAATCATTAACAGAAGTAAGCATGGCTAATCCATCAAATGAGTCTGATGCAACCCGGGCAATAATCGCTGAGGAGGTAGGAAAGAGAATGGAGGAATTTGAAGCCCGAATGATTGCAATGATGGGCAATCTTGCCGCCACAATAGCTGGGGCAGCAAGCTGCTGCTGCCCCTATCCGAGTACCAGCTGAACAAGAGGCTATTAGAGAAGAACATCCTGCTGTAATTAACCAACCAGTGGTTGACCCACCTATTGTTGAGCAAAGAGTACCTGCACCTATTGAGCGTAGAGAGGGCCCCAGGTCTGAAGCTGAGTTTGGGGAAGATGAGCTAGAGGAGCGTATCGTAGCTAAAGAGAAGTCGCCAAAACTGGATGAGGCAATGTGGAGGAAAATGGGAGAGAGATTTGAGGCCATGGCAAGGATGATGACTGTGGGGAAAGGAATGAACCTGGAAGACCGAGTGCTGGATGGGGATGACCTGATTCCCAAGAATTTTAAGATGCCGGACATTCCCAAATTTGATGGCACCTCTGACCCTGCCGTACATATCAAGCAATACTCGCTGGTCATGAAGCGAACGACCTTAACAAGAAAGCAAAAGATAGAGTATTTCTGCTTGAGTCTCACAGGAGCTGCTATTGATTGGTACCATGGGCTTGAGAGGAGGTCCAAGGAGGATTGGGACTTGCTAACCGAAGAGTTCCTTAAGCAGTACGATTGCAGTACCCGGATGGAGGTCACTTTAAAAGATCTTGAGTTGCTACAACAGAAGGCTGGGGAGTCCTTCCACGAGTACCTTACTCGGTGGAGAAACCGGGTTATGGAGATGAAATGCAAACCGGACACTTTTGATCAGATCCGGATATTCATTCAAAATACCAGCCCTTACTTGAGAGATGGAATGAAAATGAAGGGACTCAAGGATTGGGAGTCCTTGAAGGACATTGCCATAGAAGCAGAAGGAGAATATTTAGCCAAGAGGGCAAACAGTGAGTCCTATGCCAGGAAAGGATACAGCAATCAGGGGACAGCCAAGCCAGTAAGTTCAAGCAGCGGTAATAGAGGTGGGAATACAGCTGAGGTGTCTGCAACAGGCGTAAGTTAGAGATATTTCTCGAACTTGGGTAGGCCTTTATCATGGGTGCTAAAGAGGCTGGTAAAAGAAGGAAAGTTGCGACCCCTATCACCTAGGCCGGCCAAGACCCAGGGACAGCCAGGGCACAAAGAGAATGAATACTGCGCATTTCACCAACATACCGGCCATTTGACAGATGATGGTATAACGCTAAGGCATCGGGTCCAAGATCTAATTAACAACAAGTAGATCACCGATCCTGAGAAGAGAGAAAGCAAGAAGAAGTCCGGTTATAATACAGTGCCACCTCCAGTCTTTATGATTGGATCGAGCCTATCAGAGTGGTACGTGATGCAAGATCTATATGGAAATGAGTATGTCGCTATTACTCGCCCTGCAGTGGATGGAGAAGGGGTTTCCGTGGCGACAATAGACTGTTGGTCCACTAGTGAGAGTGGAGATGATGAAGATGAGAAAAATGGAGAGTTTATAGATCCGTGGGATTCAGAGGAAGAAGAAAGAGTAGAAGCAGTAATAAGAAGTGGGAGGGTCATTCCAGAAGTTGAGAAGCAGCAAGACCCAGCACAAGCAATGGCAGAGAAGGAGCCGAAAGAAAATTCAATAGTGAAGCAACTAAAAAAGACCACGGCTCAGATATCTATTTGGGACCTCTTGAGACAGTCCCCCTCTCACCGACAGAAGTTAGTTGAAGCATTGAGTGTATCCACCGTAGCAACTACAATCTCTCCATCCGAGCTTTTAGACCTTGTTAAGGGGGGATCCGGGGAGAAGTTGGTTTTTTCTGATGCAGACCTACCAACAGAGGGTCGCAACCACAACCGACCTTTATACATCAAGGCACAGATCAATGGTAAACACACTGCTTACGTCATGGTTGATGATGGGTCGTAAATAAATGTTTGCCCTTTGGTGGCGCTTCAGGCCTTTGGGATGGATGAGAGTATGTTAAGCAAATTTTACCTGACCATCACTGCCTCCGATAATTTCAGGAGGCAAGCATTGGGAACTTTCAAAGCTGTTGTAAAGATGGGGCCCATTGAGGCAGAAACGGATTTTGTGGTCTTGCCAATTCCAGCAAACTTCTCAGCTCTACTTGGAAGACCGTAGTTCCATAAGTTAGCGGGAGTGCCATCCACCTTACACCAGATAATTAAGATACCTTATGAAGGAGAGATAGTGACCATTAAAGCTGCAAGAGAGAACCAAGTGTCTGCCTTGGAGATCTCTAATCAGCCATTCAGTGGCTTTCATGTATCGATGATCGGAGAAGAGCAAAGCTTAGAAGGTAGCCCTCAAGTGGTGAACATGCTAAAGAAGATGCACTTCCTCCCAGGGGCTGGTTTGGGAAAAGAGTCACAAGGGCGACAGGATGCTATCACTACACGTGGTCAAAAGAATCGAAAATGGTTGGGCTGCAAAGGAGAGTATAGTAAGAAGAAAGTGTCAGAGAAGATTCCCCATATTTCAGAGAGCTTTGTGCCATCATTATCGATTTGTGCTTACACCGGAGAAGAAGAGCCGCAATGGGTGGACTGGAAGATCATCCCGGGATTTGAAATTTTCAACGATGTCTTTAATTGGGAGATCGGAGTTGTTAAAGCTGTAGAGAACTTTTTGGACGAGGAGATTATGACCCAATGCAGCATCTGGGATAGGGATGAGCCCGAAGAGATCGTCACTGATAAGATGTTAGCCACTAAGCTCAAAGGGAAGGAGAAGTTAGTGGAACCAGAGCCAAAGATTGAAGATCTCAAGATTTCACAAAATCAAGAAGCCAAAGCACAGTCGGCTGCAACATCGGCGTTGACTGAAGTTCATAGTCATTTAGATTCTCTTTTTATGCCAGAACTCTTTGAGAACAATGTTAATGTTTCTAATTATGTTAATGAGATGAATAACTTTGCTTACTTGTGTGATGTTTCTGATGATTTCATTTCGCATGATCATAAGCATGATGCATTCATTTTTGATATTAATTCAACTGGCACAACTGCATTTAATCTCGGAACTTTGGAAAATCCAAAGGAAATTTTGCTAGCATCAGACATAACTCCTGAAGAGAGAATAAAGTTTGAGAAAATATTAAAAAAATATGAAAAATTCTTTGCCTGGACCTATGGGGATATGCCGGGAATTGATCGAGATGTTGCTGAACACGCCATCCCAACTTACCCAGAGTTTAAACCAATCAAGCAAAAACTCCGGAGACTTAGGCCAGAATGGGCATAGAAAGTGAAAGAGGAGATCCATAAGCAGATTGAGGCTAAGTTCCTGATAGAGGTTCATTACCCAACATGGTTAGCTAACGTGGTTCCTGTAGCTAAGAAAGACGGTAAGGTTCAAGTATGCGTCGACTATCGAGACCTGAACAAAGCTTGCCCTAAGGATGATTTCCCGCTACCTCATATTGATGTGCTAGTAGATAGTGCTGCTGCTTGTATGATGTACAACTTTGTGGATGGCTATGCAGGGTACAATCAAATCCTTAACAAGATAATGGATCGGATTAAGACAACCTTCATCACCGAGTGGGGGACATACGCCTATCTAGTTATGCCTTTTGGGTTGAAAAATGCAGGAGCAACTTATCAGAGAATGGCCACCAAGGTTCTCAATGACTTAATCTATAAAGAAATAGAGGTGTATGTCGACGACATGATGATTAAGTCGGCTACTAGAGAAGGTCACTTTGAGGCTTTAGAAAAGTTCTTTCAAAGGATCAGCAAGTATGATCTGCGCCTCAATCCCAAGAAGTGCATTTTTGGAGTTACATCAGGAAAGTTGCTAGGCCATATAGTAAGCCAGAGGGGAATTGAGGTAGATCCTGATAAAGTCAAAGCCATAAGAGAGATACCGATGCCCAAGAAGGAGAAGGACGTCAGAAGTTTCCTAGGAAAGCTTCAGTATATCAGCCGGTTCATTGCCAAGCTAGCTTCAGTATGTGAGCCTATTTTCAAGCTTCTTAGGAAGAATCAGCCGGGGGTATGGAACGATGACTGTTAATTGGCCTTTGACACCATTAAGGAGTATTTGTTAAATCCTCCGGTGTTAAGACCACCACGCCGTGCCAAACCACTAATCCTGTACCTGGCTATGGAAGATAACTCAGTGGGTGCTATGATGTCTCAAGAAGATGATTTTGGTGTAGAGTTTGCCGTTTACTATCTTAGCAAGAAATTCCTGCCTTACGAAGCCAAATATGTAGAGGTGGAAAAGATTTGTTTAGCAGTTATCTAGGCTTCTAAGAAGTTGCGACACTGCTTTCATTCCTTCAAGGTACAAATGGTTGCCAAACATAATCCGCTCAGATACCTCTAAGAAGCACCCTCTCTACTAGGGAAGATGGGAAGATGGTTACTGCTGTTGTAGGAATTTGACATTGAGTACATAACTAGGAAAACCATTAAGGGAAGAGCCGTAGCAGAGTTCTTAGCCAAGCATCCTATTGAGGGAGATAAGTTTGAATACAACTTCCCAGATGAAGATGTCACGGCCATAGCCGTGCAAGGGTGGCAATTATTCTTTGATGGAGCAGTCAATAATATGGGAGCAGGCATAGGAGTTATTCTTACGACCCCAGATGGTGAAAGGCTACCATTGGCTAAGAAGCTGAGGTATAAGGCTACCAATAATGAAGCAGAATATGAAGCTTGCATCTTTGGATTGGAAGCATTACTCGCTCTGGGGGCAAAGACCGCAGAAGTATTCGGAGATTCTTCCTTGGTAATTCATCAGATCAGAAGGGAGTGGTCAGTCAAGGAAGAAAGCTTGTTGCCTTATGTAAAGCACTTGAGAACGTTGAGCAGCCAGTTTGAGATTTGTACTTTTCACTTCGTCCCCAGAGACGAAAATCAGTTACCCGATGCTCTAGCAACATTAGTGTCTATGTGGGATAACCCAACAGGAGTTGCGATGAAACCCGTGCTTATTTATAGTTTGAAAAGACCTTGCTTTGAAGCTGAACAAGTGATGGACATTGAGGCCACTGATGGAAATCCATGGTATTATGACATTTAGAATTATTTAGAGAGATCAGTCTTTCCAGAGGAAGCCACTGAGAAGGACCGAAGAATGATCAGGAAGTTATCCACTCAATTCATCAGTGTTAATGGCACTTTGTACAAAAGGCAAGCCGATGGTATCCAGTTAAGATGTCTGGCAGAGAATGAAGCTAAAAGAGTTATGGAAGAGGTTCATGCCGGGGTTTATGGAGCTCACATGAATGGCTTAGCCTTAGCAAAGAAGATCATGCGCCAAGGGTTTTATTGGCTCACAATGGATACAGATTGTTCAAAATTTGTGAAGAAATGCCAGTTATGCCAACAGTACGCGAATTTGAGGCATATGCCAGTTTCAGAGTTACATAACTTAACATCTCCATGGCCATTTGCATCATGGGGAATAGACATCATAGGCGAAATCCATCCTACGGCTTCTAATGGGCATAGATTCATCATAGTTGCCATTGACTACTTCACTAAGTGGGTTGAGGCTGAATCTTTCAAGAAGGTTGATGCAAAGGATATGGCTAAGTTCATTGAGCGGAATTTGATATGCAGATATGGTCTCCCACATCACATTGTGTCTGATAATGGGGTGCAATTCCTAGCAGAGACTAAATAGATGCTCCAGAAATATGGGATCCAACATCATAAGTCTTCTCCTTACCGTCCTCAAGCAAATGGTGCAGTTGAAGCGGCGAATAAGAATGTGAAGATAATTTTGGCCAAGATGGTTCAGAACTACAAGGATTGGGCAGAAAAGCTACCCTTCGCACTTTGGGGTTATAGAACAACAGTCAGAACCTCTACGGGGGCAACACCATTCTCTCTAGTATATGGAACTGAAGCAATCCTGCCAGTTGAAATTGAGCTGAAATCACTGAGGGTAGTCATGGAAGCTGAGACTCCTGAAGCAGAATGGGCACAACAACGTTTGTCACAGCTAAATCTGTTGGATGAAGACAGGTTATGAGCCTATTACCATAACCAAGTTTATCAAAAGATGCTGGCTCGGTCATTTTGCAAGAAAGTACGAAAGCATCCGTTGAAGGAGGGAGATTTGGTCTTTAAGATGATGAGACCGGGAGTTCCAGACATACGAGGAAAATTCAGACCAACCTAGGAAGGTCCATTCATTTTGAAAAAGTTGCTAACAAAAGGAGCAGCAATTTTAGCAGACAGTGATGGGAATGAGTTCAAGGACCCGGTCAATGTCGATAGACTTAAAAGGTTCCATGGCTAAAGACCAAAAAAAATAAAAAATAAAAAAAAAGAGAATAAATGCCCCGCGGGTCGAAAACCAAAAAAAAGCAGCCTTGCTAAAATTGGGCGCTCTGTCAGGGTGAAAACCGAAAAAAGGCATCCTGGGCAAAAATTAAGGGCCAAGAGAAAATATTCAATCGAGAAAACCCGAGAGGGCCGATTGATAACAGGAGTTTGATGCTGACAAAATCCACTCCGAGATTAGGTGTAGTCATATGCTTTTGAATTCTTGTCAAATGAAAATCATGTATGATGAAATCATATAGAAATGTACACAATTTTGCAATGAATAAAAGAATATATTTTTATTGATCTTTCAGTTCTGTCTTAAAAAGAAATATACCAATTGTTCATCTAATGATTATTGCTCAGTCCTTCATTGGATATGTGCTTTTTGCTCTTAACAGAAGCTTTGATGATAACCTTCTTTAAAAAAAATATATAAAAAAAAGAAGGCCGTTAGAGATGAAAACCGTAACTGGCTCTCTAAGCAAAAGTTAGGCCAAAGGGCAGGGTGAAAACCTGGAAACAGGCAGTCTGCCCTACAAAAACAAAATATAAATATAAAATGAACAAAAGCCACTAGATTGGGTTGGGTCCATTCCAGGCAAAAATTAGGCAAAGGGTTGTGTGAAAATCCCCGAAGGGACGCATTTCCCGTAAAGAAAAGCTAGTGTGAAAATCCAAAAGGGACGCACTACCTTTAAAACAATGACGTTCAATGCCTGGAGCAATAGGGTGGCGTTACTTCAGATAATCCTATTTCAATCAGTTAACACACAACAAAGAACATAAATCCCGGGTAAATGATCATTGACCAGGGGGGCAAAGGATATACACCGGACATCTCTTTTAGAAAACTTGTCGATGATCCTCAGGATTCAAGGGGGCATGGTAGAGCAGACAAGCTATAACTTCAGCAAACCTTGGACCACCTAGGGCACAATCAATACATTTTTGTAGGCATTTGCATTCCATATCATGCACACGTGATTTCTTGTATATTCCTAGGCATACAATCTTGCAGGAGAAATCGGTGGGGAACACCAACAAAAACCGAGTGACGACACCAGTCCATGCATCTAAAGGAGCACAGCTCAAAAATTCACAACGGTTAGCACGATGGCGGCACTACCCACAAGAGGTTAGCACGACCACGGAACTACCAATTCACAGCGGTTAGCACGATGGCGGCACTACCCACAAGAGGTTAGCACGACCACGGCACTACCAATTCACAGCGGTTAGCACGATGGCGGCACTACCCACAAGAGGTTAGCATGACCACGACACTACCAATTCACAGCAGTTAGCACGATGGCGGCACTACCCACTAGAGGTTGGCACGACCACGACACTACCAATTCACAGCAGTTAGCACGATGGCGGCATTACCCACAAGAGGTTAGCATGACCACAGCACCACCAATCACAACCAAAAGACAACCTGCCTATAACATGGCAACAGCTATCATCATAACTCCATCCAGTAGGAAGGTCGTCGCTTCAGGTACGCGCTTCTTTCCTTTTCCTGAATTTTGGCTCACCTAGGGACCCATGCACTAGCCTCCCCAAAATTGGGGGCAACTGTAGACACCGGGTCCCGAGTTGCCTTGATCAGGATTACCTGATGATGAAATTTAGCTATGCCGGCTTATAGGCAAAAAGATTGGAGTTCGGAAGTGATTTCCTTGTTTTTTCGATGAGCAAAAGTGTATTTTAAAAAAATATTTTAAAATATTTTTAAAATTATTTTGGAGAAGAAAAAGTGTATTTTAGATTAGTAGAATTTAAAAAAAAAAAGTTGAAAAATGTTGAAAAGAGTGTGAAAAATGATGAAAAAATGGTGAAAAATCGAGGGAAAAAATAGCGACGAAAGGGCGACGGCCAAGGGCAGTCGCGAATCTCTGTGCACAGAACGCTGCGGAGCAAGCGCTCTGCGCGACCGATGCCCTGGGCGTCGGTCGCTCCGCGTACGTCTTGCACGGAAACTCAGCACAACGGCGCGCGGAAACGTGCACGAGTCGCCGTTACGGCGCCAATTTCGCCCATTTTTTGATTCCCACTTGATTTTTAACCGTTTTTGGACAGTTTTGGGTAGTTTTTGAGGGTTAAAACATTAGAAAAAATTCAGATTTGGGGGAGGATGAACAAAGAACATTTAGAGAGGAAAAAACTGAATTTTAGAGCTTTTTAGTTGAGAGAAAAAAATACATCTTACACACTTGTTTCCAAGAGTTTTCCTTCAAGTTTTCAAGCTATTTTCTAAGCATTTTTCACAAGAGAAGTCAAGGAATTCAACACATCTACCTTCAATTCTTCAAAACTGAATTTGAGGGTAATTATTCTTGGTTTTACTCATTAATTCTCTTGTTAATTTCATTTATTTTTGCTTCCAATTAACATATTAAACATGTAAATTCTTTTAGTCTCCATATTTTTCTTCTTCTTTTATCTTCAATTATTTATTTAACAAGTTAATTCTTTCAAATTTATCATATCATTTTCATGTCAAGGTGTTTATTTTTATGTCGTTATGCATGTTCAACTTAGGTTGTTAATGTTCTTTACATCCATTGATGTTTATTATGGCTATTATTGTTATAAATGCTAGGTTTATTATTATAATTTGTATTACACTCATTTAATGATGTCATTAGGTATTAGTATCATTATTACCATTAATGTCATTGTTCATATTTTGCATGTATGTTAAATTTTAAATTTATTTTATTATGCCTTTTATGTTAGATATTACTTTAGGCTTTATTATGCATGTTAAGTTTTATTATTCTTATGTTATATTTTCATGCACATCTTAGGAGTATTAAAATTGATTGTCACTAATCTTTCATGCATGTTAATCACCATTATTGATAAATTGCATTTGCCATGATGTTATCTCACTTTATGCTTGTTAAATTGCATCATAATTGTTGTTATGCATGTTATAGTATCTTAGGCATGTTATGTCACACCCCAAAATAGCCCTGGTCGGAATGTGTTTGCTAAGCCGGGAATGCAAGGGTATTTCAGTAATTTATGCATGAGAAATTTGGATAATAAGGACTTAATGGTAATTAATTAATTAAGGATGTAAGAAAAGAAATGTTAGAGTGTGCATGTGGTATACGGTTGTAGGGTGTTTTGGTTGTGGCATTGATCTAGTGAAGTGTGAGTTTGGTACTTTGGCAGGAGATATTTATTCAGGAAAGGATTGGGTGCATGTGAGTGTATGGTGCCTTGGTTTGAAAGGTCTAAGTGGATTTTGTGGTCCAATTAGGAGCTGTCATGTGGCTTTGTTAGGGGGGGCATTGAAAGAAGAAAAAGAAGAAGTAAGAGGAAGAGAGAGGGAACACAGATTGCATTCCCGTTGTCCCCTCTCATGCCTCCCCTTCTTCTTCGCTTCTCCTTTCTCTGCTTTTCCTTTCGTTCTCTTTGGCTTGGAGTTGTGTTTGGCTTAGAGTGTGTTTTTCTTGGCGTGACTCCCAATCGCGAAGCGTGACTGCCCTATATGAGGCAAGTCACTGTGACCCGCGCCGGATCCCGAACGCCGCCCTTTCGGACCGCCCGCACGTGGGCGATCGAGGCATTTGTGGGTCCATTGACATCTTGCAATAAATTGCAAGTGCGTCTATGTTGGGCAACAAGGAGGTTTCATGGAGTCGCCACCCAATAGAACATTGGGAAAGTTTCTCTCGCCTCGGAGAGCCTAAGACTGTGCTTGGTATCCATTTTGGGCCAGCCAGAGGGGTCTTGGAAGGTAAACCTCTCGCCCTAAAGAGCCTAGGATTAGCGCTAAAGTCTCGTGGCACAAAAAGGTGTCTTGGAGGGTAGACCTCTAGCCTCTTTGAGCCCAAAGACCAGAGCTGGGTCCGGGATTTCTCATCTATTTCTACCTCGATTATTTTATGATTAAATTTTAATACCATTGATTCGCTCTCTCTCTACACGATGCAATTAATTGAAGGCACATTCATTCATTTCAAAAGCTGTAAATGGGCAAATAAATATCAAGAGCAATAAATTACAATAATACAAGGAGCGGAATACAACTCCCGTTTGTAAATGTGCTATACATGCGTAAAACGGGTTATTCATTTATTTTGAGGACTTTGGTCCCCGCATGTATATTTATTATAAAACGGTTTTGATGTGATGATTTATTTGGGTATGAAAAACTAGGACATTGGTCCCCTTTTATATAAAAAAAATGTCAAGTTAATTAATAGAAATGTTTTTGTGATTTTCTTTTTAGCGTGCCTAGACAAAGAATTTTACAAGAAAATTATATGGCAAAATTAAATAAAAAATTACAAAAAAAAAGAAAATAAATATATGAACCAAACGAGCCTTTTTGGACCTCCCGATGTGCTCGCAAAAACGCCCAAGCGAAAAAAATGAGTTTAGACATAAAAACAGAATACAAATAAAATAATGTTAGTAATTAAATCAATTAAACATACAAAATAATGAATAACAAATTAAAATAAAATAAAATGATAATGGAAAGAATGATAATAGAATCAAAAATATTAACAAACCAAAATAAAATGAAAAACAAGGATTATATGTGATAAAATGATTAAATGATGTGATGAAAATAAAATAAAACATGTTAATTAATTAGTAAATGAAAATATACACATGATGAAAATAATGATGATAAGTGAAAAATAATGAATGAATAAATAAACAAATGATAATAAAATCATGTAACAATGATAAAAATTAGTAAACAAAGGAATGATGAAAATAATGATATATAACAAGGTTAATTGATGTGTTCATAATTAATACAAACTATTTACATGGCAAAAAGATTAATTTAAATTAATTAATTATTTGCATGTTAAAAATAATGAGGAATCAAAATAAATTATTTACATGTTAGGAATTAAAAAACAATATTCACATGAATAAAAATCAAATCATATATAAACAATTAAATAGAACAAATATAAGATCAATACAACAAATGAATAGATGAAAACAATAAATAAATCAATAAAAACAATAAAATAGATATGAATAAATTAAATAAAAATAAAATAAAATAGAAATGGAGCCAAGAATATTTACCCTCAGAATATTTGATTTGATAAAGGAAAAGTGATGATTTTCCAGAGAATTGCTTGAAAGAATAATTCAGCAATAAAATTAATTCTCTTTGTTTATGGAGAAAAACAAAGGAATTGATTTGTATGCTTAAGATTAAAAAGAAATTGATGTCAAAGTGATGATTAATCTCTTGTGTTTATGAAGAAAAAACCAAGAAACTAATTGGAATAATTAACAATTGAAAATTGATCTTTCAATTTCAATTAAACCTTATTAATTAAAAAGAAAAATCTGAAAATGTTTAGAAGAAAAATCAAAGAGAAAGAGAAATGCTGGAAATTCTGATGTAAAAAATAGTAGTGGAGGCTCCCCTTTTTTGATTCATCATAAAGTATTTAAAGAATAGAAAATGTTGCCCTAATTTAATTAAGGAAAACAAACCTAATTTTATTCAAATTCCTTTATTTTTGGGGATAAAATCAAGTTTTATTAATTAATAATCTATAAAAAATATTTTGGAATTTTATTTGAAGTCAAAAACCCTTAATTTTGGGATGAAAACGGATTTTTGGGTGAAAAAATCGGAAAAAAGGGTGAAAAAATGGAAAATAGGGTAACAGACCCTATACCGACGGCCAGAATGCCCGTCGCTATAGAGGGGCGGGCGTCGGAGCGGCAACCAGGCGAGATTCGCGCGAAATCCGCGCGCTGGCGCTCGTGCATCAGCGCTCCGTGCGGCGCTCAGCGTGCGCGATGCTGTGCGCGCCTTTAGCGACGCGCAGCATCGGCGACGCTGAGCATCGCCTTTGCACCCGCAGCGCGATGGGTGCCCAGGCGCCTGCGAGCGCGCTGCCGCAGGCGCGCCGCCGCGCCCGGCACTCGTGATCCGACTTTTTTTTTTTTTTTTAAATTATAAATTGACTAAAAACACTATAATTTTAAGCCCCCATTTTTCAAAATTAATTTTTTAAATATTTTTTATCATTTTCTAATTTTTCACTCTAAAATGCAAATTTGACGAGAAAATCATCACTTTTAACCTTTTAAGCCTGTGAAGGCAATTATCATCATTGGGTAATCCTGATCAAGGCTACTCGGGACCCGGTGTCTACAGTTGCCCCCAGTTTAGGGGAATCTAGTACACTAGTGTCTAGGTGAGCCTAAACTCAAAGAAGAAAAGGAAAGAGACGCGTACCTGAAGCGTCGATCTTCCTGCTTGATGGAATTGTAATGATAGTTGTTGCTGTCTTTTGGTTGTAGCTGGTAATGCTGTGGTTGTGCTAACCTCTTGTGGGTAGTGCCGCCATTGTGCTAACCTATGTGAATTGGTAGTGCCGTGGTCGTGCTAACCTCTTGTGGGTTGTGCCGCCATCGTGCTAACCGCTGTGAATTGGTAGTGCCGTGGTCGTGCCAACCTTTTGTGGGTTGTGCCGCCATCGTGCTAACCGCTGTGAATTTTGGTAGTGCCGTGGTCGTGCCAACCTCTTGTGGGTTGTGCCGCCATCGTGCTAACCGCTGTGAATTTTGGTAGTGCCGTGGTCGTGCCAACCTCTTGTGGGTTGTGCCGCCATCGTGCTAACCGCTGTGAATTTTGGAACTGTGCTCCTTTAGATGTTTGGACTGGTGTCGTCACTCGGCTTTTGTTGGTGTTCCCCGCCGATTTCTCCTGCAAGATTGTATGCATAGGAATATACAAGAAATCACGTGTGCATGATATAGAATGCAAATGCTTGCAACAATGTATAGACTGTGCCCTAGGTGGTCCATGGTTTGCTGAGGTTGTAGCCTTCCTGCTCTACAATGCCCCCTGAAACCTGAGGATCGTCGACAAGTTTTCTGAAAGAGACGTCCGGTATATATCCTTGCCCCCCCTGGTCAATGATCATTTACTCGGGATTCTGTTTCATGTTCTGTATTGTATGTTACCTGATTGAAAGAAGATCATCTGAAGTAACGCCGCCTTATCGCTCTAGGCATTGAACGTCATTGTTTTAAAGGTAGTGCGTCCCTTGTGGATTTTCACACTAGCTTTTCTTTGCGGGAAATGCGTCCCTTATGGGATTTTCACACAACCCCTTGCCTAACTTTTGCCTGGAATGGACCCAACCCAATCCAGCGGCTTTTGTTTATTTTATATTTATATTTTTTGTAGGGCAGACTGCCTATTTCCAGGTTTTCACCCTGCCCTTTGGCCTAACTTTTGCTTAGAGAGCCAGTTACGGTTTTAATCTCTAACGGCCTTCTTTGTTTTGTTTTGTTTTGTATTTTTTTTTTTCACCAAAGCTTCTGTTAAGAGCAAATAGCACATATCCAATGAAGGGACTGAGCAATAATCATTAGATGAACAATTGGTATATTTCTTTTTAAGACAGAACTGAAAGATCAATGAAAATGTATTCTTTTATTCATTGCAAAATTGTGTACATTTCTATATGATTTCATCATACATGATTTTCATTTGACAAGAATTCAAAAGCATATGACTACACCTAATCTCGGAGTGGGTTTTGTCAGCATCAAACTCCTGTTATTAATCGGCCCTCTCGGGTTTTCTCGATTAAATATTTTCTCTGATGCCTCTAATTTTTGCACAGGATGCCTTTTTTCGGTTTTCACCCTGTCGAGGCGCCCAATTTTAGCACAGCCGCCTCTTTTCGGTTTTTGACTTGCAGGGCATTTTATTCTCTTCTTTTTATTTTGGTCTTTAGCCGTGAAACCTTTTGAGTCTGTCGACATTGATCGGTTCTTTGAATTCGTTCCCATCACTATCCGACAAGATTGCAGCTCCCTTGGACAGCAGCTTCTTAAGGATATACGGCCCTTCCCAGGTAGGTCTGAATTTCCCTCTAATATCTGGTATGCCTGGCCTCATCTGCTTGAACACCAAGTCCCCTTCTTTCAACGGATGCTTTCTCACCTTCTTTCCGAAAGTCCTTGCTAATCTCTTCTGGTAAATCTGATTATGATAATAAGCTTTCAGCCTACTCTCATCCAGTAAATTCAAGTGCTGTAGCCTCTGCTGCTCCTATTCGGCCTCCGGGATTTGGGCTTCCATGACCACCCTTAGCGATTTAAGCTCTATCTCTACCGGCAACACTGCTTCTGTTCCGTATACCAGGGAAAATGGTGTAGTGCCTGTAGACGTCCTCACCGTCGTTCTGTATCCCCACAGGGCAAAGGGTAACTTTTCAGCCCAGTCCTTGTAAGTTTGGACTATCTTGGATAGGATCTTCTTTATGTTCTTATTCGCGGCCTCTACTGCCCCATTCGCTTGCGGTCGGTAGGGAGAGGATTTATGATGCTTGACACCATACTTCTCGAGAAGTTTTCTGGTTTCTCCCATGAACTGCACCCCATTATCGGACACTATGTGATGAGGGAGGCCATACCTGCAGATCAAATTCCTCTCTATGAACTTGGCCATGTCCCTTGCGTCAATCTTCTTGAAGGATTCTGCCTCGACCCATTTGGTAAAATAGTCGATTGCGACTATGATGTATCTGTGCCCATTGGACGCCGTGGGATGGATTTTGCCTATGATGTCTATTCCCCATGCTGCAAATGGCTATGGAGATGTTAAGTTATGTAACTCTGAAACTGGCACATGCCTCAAATTCGCGTACTGTTGGCATAACTGGCATTTCTTCACAAATTTTGAACAATCTGTATCATTTGTGAGCCAATAAAACCCTTGGCGCATGATCTTCTTTGCTAAGGCTAAGCCATTCATGTGAGCTCCACAAACCCCGGCGTGAACCTCTTCCATAAGTCTTTTAGCTTCTTTCTCTGCCAGACATCTTAACTGGATACCATCAGCTTGCCTTTTATACAAAGTGCCATTAACACTGATGAATTGAGTGGATAACTTCCTGATCATTCTTTGGTCCTTTTCAGTGGCTTCCTCTGGAAAGACTGATCTCTCTAAATAATTCTGAATGTCATAATACCATGGATTTCCATCAATGGCCTCAATGTCCATCACCTGTTCAGCTTCAAAGCAAGGTCTTTCCGAATTATAAATCAGCACGGGTTTCATCGCAACTCCTGTTGGGTTATCCCACATAGACACTAATGTTGCTAGAGCATCAGCTAACTGATTTTCGTCTCTGGGGATGAAGTGGAAAGTGCAAATCTCGAACTGGCTGCTCAACGTTCTCAAGTGCTTTACATAAGGCAACAACCTTTCTTCCTTGACTGACCACTCCCTTCTGATATGATGAATTACCAAGGAAGAATTTCCAAATACTTCTGCGGTCTCTGCCCCCAGAGCGAGTAATGCTTCCAATCCAAAGATGCAAGCTTCATATTCTGCTTCATTATTAGTAGCCTTATACCTCAGCTTTTTAGCCAATGGTAGTCTTTCACCATCTGGGGTCATAAGAATAACTCCTACGCCTGCTCCCTTATTATTGACTGCTCCATCCAAGAATAATTGCCATCCTTGCACTGCTATAGCCGTGACATCTTCATCTGGGAAGTTGTATTCAAACTGATCTCCCTCAATAGGATGTTCGGCTAAGAATTCTGCTACCGCTCTTCCCTTAATGGTTTTCTTGGTTATGTACTCAATATCAAATTCCTGTAACCATCTTCCCATCTTCCCTAGTAGAGAGGGTGCTTCTTGGAGGTATCTGAGCGGATTATGTTTGGCAACCGTTTGTACCTTGAAGGAATGAAAGTAGTGCCGCAACTTCTTAGAAGCCCAGATAACTGCTAAACAAATCTTTTCTACCTCTACATATTTGGCTTCGCACGGCAGGAATTTCTTGCTAAGATAATAAACTGCAAACTCCACACCAAAATCGTCCTCTTGAGACATCATAGCACCCACTGAGTTATCTTCCACAGCCAGGTACAGGATTAGTGGTTTGGCACGGCGCGGTGGTCTTATTAGCAGATAGTCCTTAATGGTGTCAAAGGCCAGTTGACAGTCATCGTTCCATATCACCGGCTGATTCTTCCTAAGAAGCTTGAAAATAGGCTCACATACTGAAGTTAGCTTGGCAATAAATCGGCTGATGTACTGAAGCTTTCCTAAGAAACTTCTGACGTCCTTCTCCTTCTGGGGCACTGGCATCTCTCTTATGGCTTTGACTTTATCGGGATCTACCTCGATTCCCCTCTGGCTTACTACATGGCCTAACAACTTTCCTGATGTAACTCCAAAAAGGCACTTCTTGGGATTGAGGTGCAAATCGTACTTGCTAATTCTTTGAAAGAACTTTTCTAAAGCCTCAAAGTGACCTTCCTTGGTAGCCGAGTTAATCATCATATCATCAACGTACACCTCCACTTCTTTGTGGATTAAGTCATTGAGAACCTTGGTCGCCATCCTCTGATAAGTCACTCCTGCATTTTTCAACCCAAAAGGCATAACCCGGTAGGCATATGTCCCCCACTCGGTGATAAAGGCTGTCTTGATCCGGTCCACTATCTTATTAAGAATTTGATTGTACCCTGCGTATCCATCCACAAAGCTATACATCATGCAAGCAGCAGCACTATCTACTAGCACATCAATATGAGGAAGGGGGAAATCATCTTTCGCACAGGCCTTGTTCAGGTCTCGATAGTCAACGCATACTCGAACCTTACCGTCCTTCTTAGCTACAGGAACCACATTAGCTAACCATGTTGGTATTGAACCTCTATCAGGAGCTTAGCGTCAATTTGCTTATGGATCTCCTCTTTCACTTTCTGTGCCCACTCTGGCCTAAGCCTCCAAAGCTTTTGCTTGACTGGTTTAAACTCTGGGTAAGTTGGGATGGCATGTTCGGCAACATCTCGATCTATTCCCGGCATATCCTCATAGGTCCAGGCAAAGACTTTTTCATATTTTTTTAATATTCTCTCAAATTTTATTCTCTCTTCAGGAGTTATGTCTGATGCTAGCAAAATTTCCTTTGGATTTTCCAAAGTTCCGAGATTAAATGTGGTTGTACCAGTTGAATTGATATAAAAAATGAATGCATCATGCTTATGATCATGCGAAATGAAATCATCAGAAATATCACACAAGTAAGCAAAGTTATTCATCTCATTAACATAATCAGAAAAATTAACATTGTCCTCAAAGAGTTCTGGTATAAAAAGAGAATCTAAATGATTATCAACTTCAGTCAACGCCGATGCTGCAGCTGACTGTGCTTTGGCTTTCTGGCTTGGTTAAATCTTGAGATCTTCACTCTTCGGCTCTGGTTCCACTATCTTCTCCTTCCCCTTAAGTCTGGTGGCTAACAGCTTATCAGTTACAATCTCTTCGGATTCACCTCTATCCCAGATGCTGCATTGGGTCATAGTCTCCTCATCCCAAAAGTTCTCTACAGCTTTAACAACTTCGATTTCCCAATCAAAGACATCATTGAAAATTTCAAAACCCGGGGTAATCTTCCCATCTACCCACTGTGGCTCTTCTTCTCCGGTGTAAGCACAAACCGATGATGATGGCACAAAGCTCTCCGAAATATGGGGAGTCTTCCCTGACACTTTCTTCTTACCATACTTTCCTTTGTAGCCCAACCCCTTTCAATCTTTTTGACCATGTGTAGTGATAGCATCCTGCAGTCCTTGTGACTCTTTTCCCAAACCAGCCCCTGGGAGGAAGTGCATCTTTTTCAGCATATTCACCACTTGAGGGCTACCTTCTAAGCTTTGCTCTTCTCCGATCACTGATACATGAAAGCCACTGAATGGCTGATTAGAGATCTCCAAAGCAGACACTTGGTTCTCTCTTGCTGCTTTAATGGTCACTACCTCTCCTTCATGAGGTATCTTAATTATCTGGTGTAAGGTAGATGGCACTCCTCCTAACTTATGGAACCACGGTCTTCCAAGCAGAGCTAAGAAGTTTGCTGGGATCGGTAGAACCACAAAATCCGTTTCTGTCTCAATAGGCCCCGTCTTTACCAAAGCTTTGAAAGTTCCCAATGCTTGCCTCTTAGAATTGTCGTAGGCAGTGATGGTCAGGTCAGATTTGCTTAACATACTCTCATCCATCCCGAAGGCCTGAAGCGCTACCAAAGGGCAAACATTTATTGATGACCCGTCATCAACCATGACACAAGCGGTGTGTTTACCATTGATCTGTGCCTTGATGTACAAAGGTCGGTTGTGGCTGCGACCCTCTGTTGGTAGGTCTGCATCAGAAAAAACCAACTTCTCCCCGGATGCCCCCTTTACAAGGTCTAAAAGCTCGGATGGAGAGATTGTAGTTGCTACGGTGGATACACTCAATGCTTCAACTAACTTCTGTCGATGAGAGGGGGACTGTCTCAAGAGGTCCCAAATAGATATCTGAGCCGTGGTCTTTTTTAGTTGCTTCAATATTGGATTTTCTTCCGGCTCCTTCTCTGCGATTGCTTGTGCTGGGTCCTGCTGCTTCTCGGCTTCTGGAATGACCCTCCCACTTCTTGTTACTGCTTCTACTCTTTCTTCTTCCTCTGAATCCCACGGATCCATAAACTCTCCATTTTTCTCATCTTCATCATCTCCACTCTCACTAGTGGACCAACAGTCTATTCCTGCCACGAAAACCCCTTCTCCATCCACTGCAGGGCGAGTAATAGCGACATACTCATTTCCATATAGGTCTTGCATCACATACCATTCTGATAGGCTCGATCCAATCATAAAGACTGGAGGTGGCACTGTATTATAACCGGACTTCTTCTTGCTTTCCCTCTGCTCAGGATCGGTGATATGCTTGTTGTCAATTAGATCTTGGACCCGATGTCTTAGTGTTATACAATCATCCATCAAATGCCCGGTATGTTGGTGGAATGCGCAGTATTCATTCTCTTTGTGCCCTGGCTGTCCTTGGGTCTTGGTCGGCCTAGGTGATAGGGGCCGCAGTTTTCCTTCTTTTATTAGCCTCTTCAGTACCCATGATAAAGGCCTACCCAAGTTGGAGAAATACCTCTGATTTACCCCGGTTGCAAACACCTCGATAGTCTTCCCAACTCTGTTACCACTGCTGGAACTTGCTGGCTTGGCTGTCCCTTGATTGCTGTATCCCTTCCTGGCATAGGACTCGCTGTTTCCCCTCTTGGCTAAATATTCCCCCTCTGCTTCTATGGCGATATCCTTTAGGGATTCCCAGTCTTTCAGTCCCTTCATTTTCAATCCATCTCTCAAGTAGGGGCTGGCATTTCGAATGAACAGCCGGATCTGATCAGAAGTGTCCGGTTTGCATTTCATCTCCATAACCCGGTTTCTCCACCGAGTAAGGTACTCGTGGAAGGACTCCCCAGCCTTCTGTTGTAGCAACTCGAGATCTTTCAAAGTGACCTCCATCCGGGTACTGCAATCGTACTGCTTAAGGAACTCTTCGGTTAGCAAGTCCCAATCCTCCTTGGACCTCCTCTCAAGCCCATAGTACCAATCAATAGCAGCTCCTGTGAGACTCAAGCAGAAATACTCTATCTTTTACTTTCTTATTAAGGATGTTCCCTTTATGACCAGCGAGTATTGCTTGATGTGTACGGCAGGATCAGAGGTGCCATCAAATTTGGGAATATCCGGCATCTTAAAATTCTTGGGAATCAGGTCATCCCCATCTAGCTCTCGGTCTTTCGGGTTCATTCCTTTTCCCACGGTCATCATCCTTGCCATGGCCTCAAATCTCTCTTCCATTTTCCTCCACATTGCCTCATCCAGTTTCGGTGACTTATCTTTAGCTACTGTATGCTCCTCTAGCTCATCTCCCCCAAACTCAGCTTCAGACCTGGGACCCTCTCTGCGCGCAATAGGTGCAGGCACTCTTTGCTCAACAACAGGTGGGTCAACCACTGGTTGGTTAACTGTAGCAGGACGCTCTTCTCTTACAACCTCTTGTTCAGCTGGTACTCGGATAGGGGTAGCAGCAGCTTGTTGCCCAGCTATTGTGGTGGCAAGATTGCCCATCATTGCAATCATGCGGGCTTCAAATTCCTCCATCCTCTTTCCTACCTCCTCAGCAATTATTGCCCGGGTTGCATCAGACTCATTTGATGGATTAGCCATGCTTACTTCTGTTGATGATTCGAGAGAAAACCCCACACTATTTTCTGAGATTGAATCTGAACTCTGATCCAACACTAACTCTGTTAACCCCAAAAGCGGCGTCCTTCTTAACCGTCCGTCGGGACCTCTAGACCACCCAGGAGAATCTATGATGGCTGAAATGCAAAAATTATTAAGATGGTGCATGATTAAAATGCAATGCATGCTCGTGCTGATGCAACATAGACAAACACATGCAAGCAGATAGATCCTTCCAACCTTATATCTCCCACACACGTGGTAATGCGGTCTCTTTCCTAGGTGGGCTTGATCCATGGATTAACGTGGAACCCAATGGACACGTATGGTGCGCGGTGAAAAACCGACAACATAACACTCCTACACTAATGTACAAGCGGATGGATAGTGATCGTCATGTATTTAGATATTCCACAAATTTCGACATGGCCCTACCGGGGCATGGAAGCCTTTGGCTAGGTTACCAAGCGAGACATCTGGACTCACCCAATACATGAGGATCCATACAGCAAGCATGGAATTAGGGTTCATATCACCTGTGGAAAGTAGCTATGGCCATTATATGAGCTTTGGACAAGGGAGATGTTACTTTAAGGCTACCCAAGCATGATCCCTGCCGACGGGTCTAGCTCATCACGAGCGTAACGACCGATCGGGTCACCATTTTGATATACCATTAAGGTACGAGGCTTGGGCTGGTGATTATCCTTAACACTTCCCCAAATTGAGTGAAAATGAGGAGGTGCTTCAGGAACTCACCGGGGCTAAAAGAGGGACCAAACTAGCGTATTCTAAGGCTCTAATGATATGCAAATGCAAATTTGAGAGAAGGTGAATTTATGAATTAAATTTTAATCATAAATGTTAAAAGAGGTATTTTCGAATCGAAATCTCGAACCATAAACGTCCCCAGTGGAGTCGCCACTGTGACGCGCGCCGGATCCCGAACGCCGCCCTTTCGGACCGCCCGCACGTGGGCGATCGGGGCATTTGTGGGTCCATTGACATCTTGCAATAAATTGCAAGTGCGTCTATGTTGGGCAACAAGGAGGTTTCATGGAGTCGCCACCCAATAGAACATTGGAAAAGTTTCTCTCGCCTCGGAGAGCCTAAGACTGCGCTTGGTATCCATTTTGGGCCAGCCAGAGGGGTCTTGGAAGGTGAACCTCTCGCCCTAAAGAGCCTAGGATTAGCGCTAAAGTCTCGTGGCACAAAAAGGTGTCTTAGAGGGTAGACCTCTAGCCTCTTTGAGCCCAAAGACCAGAGCTGGGTCCGAGATTTCTCATCTATTTCTACCTCGATTATTTTATGATTAAATTTTAATACCATTGATTTGCTCTCTCTCCACACGATGCAATTAATTGAAGGCGCATTCATTCATTTCAAAAGCTGTAAATGGGCAAATAAATATCAAGAGCAATAAATTACAATAATACAAGGAGCGGAATACAACTCCCGTTTGTAAATGTGCTATACATGCGTAAAACGGGTTATTCATTTATTTTGAGGACTTTGGTCCCCGCATGTATATTTATTATAAAATGGTTTTGATGTGATGATTTATTTGGGTATGAAAAACTAGGACATTGGTCCCCTTTTATATAAAAAAAATGTCAAGTTAATTAATAGAAATGTTTTTGAGATTTTTTTTTAGCGTGCCTAGACAAAGAATTTTACAAGAAAATTATATGGCAAAATTAAATAAAAAATTACAAAAAAAAAGAAAATAAATATATGAACCAAACGAGCCTTTTTGGACCTCCCGATGTGCTCGCAAAAACGCCCAAGAGAAAAAAATGAGTTTAGACATAAAAACAAAATACAAATAAAATAATGTTAGTAATTAAATCAATTAAACATACAAAATAATGAATAACAAATTAAAATAAAATAAGATGATAATGGAAAGAATGAAAATAGAATTAAAAATATTAACAAACCAAAATAAAATGAAAAACATGGATTATATGTGATAAAATGATTAAATGATGTGATGAAAATAAAATAAAACATGTTAATTAATTAGTACATAAAAATATACACATGATGAAAATAATGATGATAAGTGAAAAATAATGAATGAATAAATAAACAAATGATAATAAAATCATGTAACAATGATGAAAATTAGTAAACAAAGGAATGATAAAAATAATGATATATAACAAGGTTAATTGATGTGTTCATAATTAATACAAACTATTTACATGGCAAAAAGATTAATTTAAATTTATTAATTATTTGCATGTTAAAAATAATGAGGAATCAAAATAAATTATTTACATGTTAGGAATTAAAAAACAATATTCACATGAATAAAAATCAAATCATATATAAACAATTAAATAGAACAAATATAAGATCAATACAACAAATGAATAGATGAAAACAATAAATAAATCAATAAAAAACAATCAAATAGATATGAATAAATTAAATAAAAATAAAATAAAATAGAAATGGAGCCAAGAATATTTACCCTCAGAATATTGGATTTGATGAAGGAAAAGTGATGATTTTCCAGAGAATTGCTTGAAAGAATAATTCAGCAATAAAATTAATTCTCTTTGTTTATGGAGAAAAACAAAGGAATTGGTTTGTATGCTTAAGATTAAAAAGAAATTGATGTCAAAGTGATGATTAATCTCTTGTGTTTATGAAGAAAAAACCAAGAAATTAATTGGAATAATTAACAATTGAAAATTGATCTTTCAATTTCAATTAAACCTTATTAATTAAAAAGAAAAATCTGAAAATGTTTAGAAGAAAAATCAAAGAGGAAGAGAAATGCTGGAAATTCTGATGTAAAAAATAGTAGTGGAGGCTCCCCTTTTTTGATTCATCATAAAGTATTTAAAGAATAGAAAATGTTGCCCTAATTTAATTAAGGAAAACAAACCTAATTTTATTCAAATTCCTTTATTTTTGGGGATAAAATCAAGTTTTATTAATTAATAATCTATAAAAAATATTTTGGAATTTTATTTGAAGTAAAAAACCCTTAACTTTGGGATAAAAGCGGATTTTTGGGTGAAAAAATCGGACAAAAGGCTGAAAAAATGGAAAATAGGGTAACAGACCCTATACCGACGGCCAGAATGCCCGTCGCTATAGAGGTGCGGGCGTCGGAGCGGCAACCAGGCGAGATTCGCGCGAAATCCGCGCGCTGGCGCTCGCGCACGAGCGCTTCGTGCGGCGCTCAGCGTGCGCGATGGGCGCCTGCACACTGGGCGCCCACGCGCCTGCGAGCTGGGCGCGAGCGCGATGCCGCAGGCGCGCCGCCGCGCCCGGCACTCGTGATCCGACTTTTTTATATTTTTTTATTTTTTTTAAATTATAAATAGACTAAAAAAACTATAATTTTAAGCCCCCATTTTTCAAAATTATTTTTTTAAATATTTTTTATCATTTTCTAATTTTTCACTCTAAAATGCAAATTTGACGAGAAAATCATCACTTTTAACCTTTTAAGCCTGTGAAGGCAATTATCATCATTGGGTAATCCTGATCAAGGCTACTCGGGACCCGGTGTCTACAGTCACGGCTCGTGACTCCCTTGCTTGTCGCGAGGCGTGACCAGTCACGATGCGTGACTGCCTGTGTGAGGCAAGTCACGAGACGTGACTTAGAGTCACGACTCGTGACTCCCTTGAGGGAGGCGTGACTTATGTATGTTTTGAATGCATGCAATATTTGGGAGCTTCTGTGTTCTTCAATTTCAGTTTGTGAATGATTGAATGTCTCTGCCCTACTTCTCACTTAGGTCGTAAATGTGTTGCATTGTTTGATTTCTGGAATTTGGTGTTTTGGAATGTGTATATGCATGATTTTGGGTTGTTTTGGATTGGTGAATTAATTGCAATTATCTTGTTTATGCTGTATGGAAGATCGACTGGAAGGTAAGTTCAGATTGGTAGTGTTTTGAATCAAATTGAAACTGATTTTATTGAGTTCTTTGAATTCTGGGCTCGCTGGGAACGGGAAATCGCGATTCTGGTGGAATTCCCGTTTCCAGTGTGCGTGTGTGTCGGGACTTCCCTGAGAGAGACAAGTCACGAGACGTGACTCCCAGTCACGCCACGTGACTCCCAGTCACGCCACGTGACTTTGTCTCCCAGTCACGACGCGTGACTTCTCGGCAGGCTGGAAGCAGTCGCGAGGCGTGACTCCCAGTCGCGAAGCGTCACTGCCCTGTGTGAGGCAAGTCATGACTCGTGACTTAGAGTCACGACTCGTGACTCCCTTGCTTGTCGCGAGGCGTGACCAGTCAAGATGCGTGACTGCCTGTGTGAGGCAAGTCACGAGACGTGACTTAGAGTCACGACTCGTGACTCCCTTGAGGGAGGCGTGACTTAGAGTCACGTCCCGTGACTCCTTGGAGGCATGTCATGAGACGTGACATAGAGTCACGACTCGTGACCCTCCTTTGAGGCCAGTCACGAGTCGTGACATGGCTCGTGATCGACCCCTCTTCAGCCCCATTTTTTCGATTTAGCCCAGTTTCAACCAAAATGAATTTCCTATTTCTTCTGTATGGACTTGTATGGACTTATACTGCTGTATGATTCATGCCATACTTTTATATGCTCTTATATGGCCTTTTCTGTTTTGCCTTGTTCCCTAGTGACTAGTTTTCTTATAAAATGATTTTCAAATGCTGTTATGACTTCTTCCTCTACTTTTACCTTGTTTATATGAATGGTTATCCTAAGTTATTTGTGATTAGTATTATGATGCATATCCTTGATCAGATTCTCCTCTAAGAATAATCTGCCATGCTTAAGAGTATATTGTATCATTCCACGATTAAAAGTATGTGTTTTTAATCCTTGGCATAATATAATTCCACATGTGTTCCTGTCATGCTTTAGTGTATTGAGTAATGCTAAAATTAGATTGATTGAATTATTGCATGCTTCAGAATATGAATTGTATGAGGTATGATTGGTATTATGCTATGTCAAGTTTATTTGAATAATATGGTGGATGTCTGAATGCATTATTATGCTTTAGTTTTTGAACTCAATGTGTTATGCTTAAATGTAATTTGGATCATGCATGATTTATACTTAGTTATCCTCACCTAATGCATGATTAGGATTTTGTATTGATAATCATTGGCATGGTAGTGCTTCTATACCTGATTCTTGGCATGCTTTAGAACATTGTTTAATGTTAAAGTGTATTGACTGTATTATGTTTTGCAATGGGAATTGTATGATATTTGACCGACTTTATGAGCATATTTATATGTCTGTCGTACTTTGGTTTATGCATGATGTATATATATATTTATGCGATGTACGATTCGAAACGTGAATTATTTTATGCATGACCTGCGAGAGTCAGTCTAGTGGATAGTTAGGCATGCCTAATAGAGTCTTATGTAGCTGCAGCGCCCTTTAAATGATTTGGACCCTGATCAGGTCCCCGTTTGGTTCCTCGCGAACACTTTCTGTGCTCGGATCCTCGCGATCCTTTTTAATGTGTTTGGATCTTGTTTAAGATCCCTTCTCTGTGAAATGTTTTAAAAATAAAATGGTTTTCGATTCGCACCCGTAAGGTGGTGATAGTTCGATTCGCACCCGTAAGGTAGCGATAGTACACTCGTTATCCACCATTGTGAGTCAGCAGGTGCTTTGTTGGTTTATTTTACTTTGAAATAACTATAAGAATGCGATATCCAAATGAGCACGATAATGATTTGGGGAAATCAGTTTATTAGTATATGAATGTTGATTTGAGCTTCAGAATGTATGTCTTTTTATTGTAAGCATGATTTGGATATCTAACACCTTTATCCGTACTTGTCATGTGATTTGTTATAAGCTTCTGAATGCTTTGAATATGATTCGACTAATGTATTTATGTATATGACTCAAGCATGGTTTTGTTATTTATAAGCATGTGAACCGAAGCAGTTGTGATGGTAAGTATGCAATGTTTAACTGTACTTTCTGCATGGTGATGATATCAATGTGATGTTATGTGATTATGTCTTCAGTCTCCGCTATTAGAGTGGTTTTGGCATGAATTTTTATATATTAGAGTTGTGCAGCGGTGATGTGGTGCTTTGGATGCCGTTCCTTGGATTTTGGCTACTCTGTGTTTGGGATGTCAAAGTATGTTTAGATAACTAGTGTCTTCGGTTTGATAGATGAGTGCATTACTGCCTGATAACTGTTTTGCATGTGAATGGGTTTCCGTTAATGCATGGGTACTTTGGCATAATAGTTGTATGTGTATTTATTTCATGTGACTATGCTCGCTAAGTATATGCATGTGAGATTGTATATAGTTATGCATGATGATACTTGTATCGTGTGTGGTATTAGGTCTGCTTTTGCTTGTTTTAGAGATAAGTATATAGATGTGGATGTGATTTTTCGAATGAATGCCTTTACTATGCCAGCATGATCATATTTGGGTTATGAATATCCGCTTTTGCCATTTGAATGTGTTATGCAGTGGCGACCATTGTGAATGGCCGTCCGTACTTTTGTGTGTTCTCCCCACTAAGCGTTTATCGCTTAGCACGGATTTCCTTTCCGTGCAGGTGGCAGGTTTGGTTCTGTTCGAGTCGCGCTTTTGCAAGGTCGGCCACGTAAGAGTTAGAAGTTCTGTATTTTGTTCAGCTTCTGTACTTCAGTTTTTGTATTTCTGTAGTATTGTATTTATGTATTGATATGTAAGAATCTTATGATTACTTTTGGGAATGTAAACGTTAGTATGTTTTTATGTTAAGTTATTCCTTGGTTTTATCATTCGCTTTATACTTCCGCTTAGTGCCTGCGTGTGTGTGAGTTATTGCATGATCATCCTGTGCTGCATGTTAAGTCAAGTTTTTAATTTACCTGTTTTTTTGTATGTATGTTATGTATGATTGGATCCTTACGCATTGTGCATGTGCATATCTGTGTGAGTGAGCGTCGGGTAGCGCGCCCGTCGGCATCCTTCCAACGGGGACGGCGATGGGGGTGTTACAGTTAGAGGTATCAGAGCCCAGGTTTGTTGGTTCTGGGTGTGTTATTTGTTATGTGTAGAGTCTTTGCATGAGTGTCGGTTTTGTGTCGTGGCCTAATGCAGATGTGTCTTGTTTTGTGTTGTGTCTAGATGGAGTCTGATCCGAGTGAGAATGTGGGTGAGACAACAGAAAGTGTGAATCGAGGTAGTGCTGATCAGAATGTTTCCGAGCATCTTCCAGTTGAAGATTCTGGTCGTGTTTCTGATGATAGGACTCTAGTGCAAGGGTTGATTCGGATTTTTGATAGATTGACTGCTCCTCGAGCTTCTCTAGAATTTGTTCAGAATGTACCTCAGAAGAGAAAAGGATCGGTTAGTGAAGTGCCAGCAGGGAAAAGGGTTCGAGAACCTTTGATGTGTCAACAATTTCAGAAGCAACATGGGAACAAGTGTAAGAAGTGGGTGCCGTCGATATGTCAGCACTGCCAGAAGCGACATCGGGGCCCATGTCGAAAGCTATTAGGTGCTTGTTTCAGGTGTGGCAGTATGGAACACCGGATTGCCGATTGTCCTAAGAAGATGAGTGAGAGTCTAGCTCGGCAAGCTAGAAAGGATGCGGAGGATTTGCTCAGAGCTTCTCGAGCGCCCACAGAGTTTATAGCGTCTAGCAAGGATTCGAAGGAGACCGCAGATTCTTCTGGTAAGTTGCATTGCAAGCTTTTGTCTAAGTATGTTTTATTTGTTTGGGTGTTTGGATGTAAGTGTTTAGCAGTGAATTTCGAGGACGAAATTCTTTTAGGAGGGAAGAGTTGTCACACCCCAAAATAGCCCTGGTCGGAATGTGTTTGCTAAGTCAAGAATACAAGGGTATTTCAGTAATTTGTGCATGAGAAATTTGGATAATAAGGACTTAATGGTAATTAATTAATTAAGGATGTAAGAAAAGAAATGTTAGAGTATGCATGTGGTATATGGTTGTAGGGTGTTTTGGTTGTGGCATTGATCTAGTGAAGTGTGAGTTTTGTACTTTGGCAGGAGATATTTATTCAGGAAAGGATTGGGTGCATGTGAGTGTATGGTACCTTGGTTTGAAAGGTCTAAGTGGATTTTGTGGTCCAATTAGGAGCTGCTATGTGGCTTTGTTAGGGGGGGCATTGAAAGAAGAAAAAGAAGAAGTAAGAGGAAGAGAGAGGGAACACAGATTGCATTCCCGTTGTCCCCTCTCACGCCTCCCCTTCTTCTTCGCTTCTCCTTTCTCTGCTTTTCCTTTCGTTCTCTTTGGCTTGGAGTTGTGTTTGGCTTAGAGTGTGTTTTGCTTTAAGAGGTAAGTTGGAGTTTAGGGTTTTTACGTGCTGCTCTTCTTCTTCTTCTTCATCTACTGGTTTTATCTTCAGTTAGGGTTTGGACTAAGGATTTGTGGGTTTCTTGTTTGTGCAAGTCTTGGATTGCAAGAAGAAGCTTAAGGACAAGTTGAGGATTGAGGATTGAAGCTAGAAGTGTGATTTTTTTTGGACTCTCAATTTCAGGTTTGGGAGTGTGTTTTGAATGCATGCAATGTTTGGGAGCTTCTGTGTTCAGCAATTTCAGTTTGTGAATTATTGAATGTCTCTGCCCTACTTCTCACTTAGGTCGTAAATGTGTTGCATTGTTTGATTTCTGGAATTCGGTGTTTTTGAATGTGTATATGCATGATTTTGGGTTGTTTAGGATTGGTGAATTAATTGCAATTATCTTGTTTATGCTGTATGGAAGATCGACTGGAAGGTAAGTTCAGATTGGTAGTGTTTTGAATCAAATTGAAACTGATTTTATTGAGTTCTTTGAATTCTGGGCTCGCTGGGAACGGGAAATCGCGATTCTGGTGGAATTCCCGTTTCCAGTGTGCGTGTGTGTCGTGAATTCCCTAAGAGAGACAAGTCACGAGACGTGACTCCCAGTCACGCCACGTGACTCTGTCTCCCAGTCATGACGCGTGACTTCTCGACGGGCTGGAAGCAGTCGCGAGGCATGACTCCCAGTCGCGAAGCATCACTGCCCTGTGTGAGGCAAGTCACGACTCGTGACTTAGAGTCACGGCTCGTGACTCCCTTGCTTGTCGCGAGGCGTGACCGGTCACGATGCGTGACTGCCTGTGTGAGGCAAGTCAAGAGACGTGACTTAGAGTCATGACTCGTGACTCCCTTGACGGAGGCGTGACTTAGAGTCACGTCTCGTGACTCCTTGGTGGCATGTCACGAGAGGTGACATAGAGTCATGACTCGTGACCCTCCTTTAAGGCCAGTCACGAGTCGTGACATGGCTCGTGACCGACCCAACTTCAGCCCCATTTTTTCGATTTAGCCTAGTTTCAACCAAAATGAATTTCCTATTTCTTCTGTATGGACTTGTATGGACTTATACTGCTGTATGATTCATGCCATACTTTTATATGCTCTTATATGGCCTTTTCTGTTTTGCCTTGTTCCCTAGTGACTAGTTTTCTTATAAAATGATTTTCAAATGCTGTTATGACTTCTTCCTCTACTTTTACCTTGTTTATATGAATGGTTATCCTAAGTTATTTGTGATTTGTATTATGATGCATATCCTTGATCAGATTCTCCTCTAAGAATATTCTGCCATGCATAAGAGTATATTGTATCATTCCACGATTAAAAGTATCTGTTTTTAATCCTTGGCATAATATGATTCCACATGTGTTCCTGTCATGCTTTAGTGTATTGAGTAATGCTAAAATGTGATTGATTGAATTATTGCATGCTTCAGAATATGAATTGTATGAGGTATGATTGATATTATGCTATGGCAAGTTTATTTGAATAATATGGTGGATGTCTGAATGCATTATTATGCTTTAGTTTTTGAACTCAATGTGTTATGCTTAAATGTAATTTGGATCATGCATGATTTATACTTAGTTATCCTCACCTAATGCATGATTAGGATTTTGTATTGATAATCATTGGCATGGTAGTGCTTCTATACCTGATTCTTGGCATGCTTTAGAACATTGTTTAATGTTAAAGTGTATTGACTGTATTATGTTTTGCAATGGGAATTGTATGATATATGACCGACTTTATGAGCATATTTATATGTCTGTCGTACTCTGGTTTATGCATGATGTATATATATATTTATGCGCTGTACGATTCGAAACGTGAATTATTTTATGCATGACCTGCGAGAGTCAGTCTAGTGGATAGTTAGGCATGCCTAATAAAGTCTTATGTAGCTGCAGCGCCCTTTGAATAATTTGGACCCTGATCAGGTCGCCGTTTGGTTCCTCGCGAACCCTTTCTGTGCTCAGATCCTCGCCATCCTTTTTAATGTGTTTGGATCTTGTTTAAGATGCCCTCTCTGTGAAATGTTTTAAAAATAAAATGGTTTTTGATTTGCACCCGTAAGGTGGTGATAGTTCGATTCGCACTCGTAAGGTAGCAATAGTACACTCGTTATCCACTATTGTGAGTCAGCAGGTGCTTTGTTGGTTTATTTTACTTTGAAATAACTATAAGAATGCGATATCCGAATGAGCACGATAATGATTTGGGGAAATCAGTTTATTAGTATATGAATGTTGATTTGAGCTTCAGAATGTATGTCTTTTTATTGTAAGCATGATTTGGATATCTAACACTTTATCCGTACTTGTCATGTGGTTTGTTATAAGCTTCTGAATGCTTTGAATATGATTCGACTAATGTATTTATGTATGTGACTCAAGCATGGTTTTGTTATTTATAAGCATGTGAACCGAAGCAGTTGTGACGGTATGTATGTAATGTTTAACTGTACTTTCTGCATGGTGATGATATCAATGTGATGTTATGTGATTATGTCTTCAGTCTCCGCTATTAGAGTGGTTTCGGCATGAATTTTTATATATTAGAGTTGCGCAGCGGTGATGTGGTGCTTTGGATGCCGTTCCTTGGATTTTGGCTACTGTGTGTTTGGGATGTCAAAGTATGTTTAGATAACTAGTGTCTTCGGTTTGATATATGAGTGCATTACTGCCTGATTACTGTTTTGCATGTGAATGGGTTTCCGTTAATGCATGGGTACTTTGGCATAATAGTTGTATGTGTATTTATTTCATGTGACTATGCTCGCTAAGTATATGCATGTGAGATTGTATATAGTTATGCATGATGATACTTGTATCGTGTGTGGTATTAGGTATGCTTTGGCTTGTTTTAGAGATAAGTATACAGATGTGGATATGAGTTTTCGAATGAATGCCTTTACTATGCCAGCATGATCATATTTGGGTTATGAATATCCGCTTTTGCCATTTGAATGTGTTATGCATTGGCGACCATTGTGAATGGCCGTCCATACTTTTGTGTGTTCTCCCCACTAAGCGTTTATCGCTTAGCACGGATTTCCTTTCCGTGCAGGTGGCAGGTTTGGTTCTGTTCGAGTCGCGCTTCTGCAAGGTCGGCCACGTAGGAGTTAGAAGTTCTGTATTTTGTTCAGCTTCTGTACTTCAGTTTTTGTATTTCTGTAGTATTATATTTATGTATTGATATGTAAGAATCTTATGATTACTTTTGGGAATGTAAACGTTAGTATGTTTTTATGTAAAGTTATTCCTTGGTTTTATCATTCGCTTTATACTTCCGCTTAGTGCCTGCGTGTGTGTGAGTTATTGCATGATCATCCTGTGCTGCATGTTAAGTCAAGTTTTTAATTTACCCATTTTTCCGTATGTATGTTATTATGATTGGATGCTTCCGCATTGTGCATGTGCATATCTGTGTGAGTGAGCGTCGGGTCGCGCGCCCGTCGGCGTCCTTCCAACGGGGACGGCGATGGGGGTGTTACATGTTATATGGTCATTATACATATTATCTTTTATGTCCTCTCATCTCTTTGGGTTAATTTCTAACATGAATCTCTTCTATTTTATTTTTGGTTGCAAATCATTGTTTTATTCTCATTTAAGCACCAATGCACGAGAAGGAGGATATGCGGAGTTTCGTATTTTCATTGCACATTTTCAATTCTCATTTTATTTATATTTTCTTGTATATATTCGTTGAATAAAATGTTTTTTATGCACGCATGAATAAAAACCATACAAATATTTCTAATAAATTAATTTGGATTTTTCATAATAAATGGGACCAATGTCCTAATCTTCATCCCAAATAAATCATCACATCCAAAATGTTTTCTTTAATTGTACATGCGGGGACCAAAGTCCTCATAATCAATAAATTCCCCGGTTTTATGTATGTTTGCACTTTCAAATGGGAGTTGTATTCCGCTCCTGGTATTATTGTAATTTATCTTTGATGTTATTTTTGATATGTTTATCTTACCGCTTTCAATGTGAATATTTGCGCTTTTAAATTAAAATTGCATCGTGTGGAGAAAGAGCGAGTTAATAAACTCAAAGCCAAATTATAAAATTAATCAAGGTAGAAATAGATGCGAAGTCCCGAACCCATTCTCTGGTCTTTGGGCTCAAAGAGGCTAAAGGTTTACCCTCCAAGACACCTCTTGTGTCACGAGATTTAGACATTAATCCTAGGCTCCTTTGGGCGAGAGGTTTAACCTCCAAGACCCCTTTGGCTTGCCCAAAATGGATAAAAGCGTTGTCTTTGGACTTAAGGAGGCGAGAGGTTTACCCTCCAAGAGCCTTCTTATGCTCTATGACCTAACAAATCCTAAGCTCCTTTGGGCGAGAGGTTTACCCTCCAAGACCCCTTCGGCTTGCCAAAAATGGATGAAAGCGCTGTCTTAGGCTCTCCGAGACGAGAGAAACTTTCCCAATGTTTTATTGGGTGGCGACTCCATGAAACCTCCTTGTTGCCAAAAATAGACGCACTTGTAGTTCGTTACAAGTTGTCAACGGACCTCAAATGCCCGATCGCCCTCAAGCGGGCGGTCAAGGGGCGCCCACGCGGGTCTGGCGCGTGTCACACTGGGTTACCAGCTCATCCCAAATATGAGCTGGACAGAACTCGATGATGATATCGCATAGCCTGTGATGAAAGTACTGTACTCTTCGCCGTATCATGATCATACGGCACTCCTGGTAAGGCTATAACCGCCCAATGCTGAAGTCTCACTGATCTCTGGGGTGTTATGACATCCTGCCCGAATGGGAGCCCCATGGCCTCTGTAAACCGCTGACGGGTGATGCTAAAATGGTGACCCTCAACCCAAAACTGGATGACACCCTCTTCTGTGTCAGATCTCTGATATCCGCCATAGTGTAACGTGGTGAGGAACTGTCGTACCACCTTTGGGTGAGTCTGGAAAGCAGGTGTCAAAAACTGTATCCAACCCGTACCTGCCATCAGTATATCCACCTCATCCACCATCCCCAGAGCCTCGAGGAACGGCCTAGAAACGAAACTGCTAGCTCAGAACTGCACCTGAGCCAGTGCTGCATACCTCTGTCTAGCCTCGTCGCTCATCCAACCTGGGGCCTTAGGCTCAGGCTGATCATTTGGAGCATATCGTCGTGGTGGCATCCTGTGAATAAGACAAACAGTTAGTTTGGTATTGTGGGTATGAACAGACCTTACGATAGAAATTTAGGTGGCATTCTGCCTGGGAATGTCTGAACCAAAAAGATTTCAAAAAATTTGGGCAACACCCCGGCAAGGGTGTACCCAACCTCCTGCATGAAAAGATAAGAAGAAGGGACAAGCCTCAGGCCCCAAGCAACAATATAATATTTACATTTGCTAAAAAAAACTGGCAGCACCCCGGCAAGGGTATGCCCAAACTCTTGCATAATGAAGAAGAAATAGAACGGAACGGGCCTCAGACTTCGAACAACAATGCAATATAACCATCTTTGCTTTCTAATGCTCACATTATTTGCTTCAAAATATATGAATTCCTAAGGCCATATTTATACTCTAAACACTAATTATTCCTTGAACAGCATGCATTCGTGCACTCTTTATTTATTAAAACAAACTTCATCCCATTAACTTATTTACAGTGTCAATCAAGATTAAACAGGCCACTAATTCATTTAATTCAAAAGAAAAAGAAATCCCCTTGCTCATAATAATAATAAAAAAAAGAAAAATGGGAGTATCTTACTAACCTGGAAGTTGAGACCCACTGAAGAAGTCAAAAACTGAAAACTGGTGCAAAAAAATGCAATCTGAAAAGACAAAAACGAAAAAAAACTGTTGGAAACAAAGGAAAAGGCGTCGGTGTGGAGAAGAAGGAGAATAAAATGATTTCCTGTCGGTACTTGCGTCTTTATATAGATTTTAAGTACCGACGGGCTTCCCGCCCATACAGCGACAGACGGACATTTCGTCTGTCTATCCAGATTCCCTCATTAATTACCTAATTAATGCGTGTGATATGCACAATGCACGATTCGCCAGGTGGACAAGTACAGATGGGTTCGCCGTCTGAATATAGGGACGGGTTAGCCGTCTATCAGCCAAATCTATAAAATTCAGCCATTTTTCTTGAATTTCGTGCCCCTTCCTTATTTTAGCTCCAAAATAGGCTCTTTTCTCTAGTTTTTTCCCTTTTTTCCTCTTAGCAACTGTGGCCTTAGCTATCAAGGCATGAATTCTCCTTTCCTTTCCAAGATGCACCGTATCTTAGATGATGCTCAAATTTGGGAACACAGTACTCTTGCCCCCCTTTCTGGATTGAGGCTTTTACGGAGAGTCAAGGTAGACTACACCCTTCTTTTGGCTGCAACCCATCGTTTTCATGTCTTCAGGTTCACCTATCAGGAAATATGCCCCTTGCCTGAAGAATTTGCTGCTATCATTGGAAGTTGGCATCCACCCGATGCTTTGCCTTGCGTACCTCGCTGCGGTTTGATCCAAATTCGGGATATTGCCTTGTCCTTAAGTGTAGCTCCTTCTGACGCTTCTCGTCTAGTTCCTCAGGGCTCAGTATTTTCTTTGGAACCTCTGATTGAAGCAATGGATGAATTCTCCAACATTCCCTCATACAGCATAAGTGTCATCTTCCTCTTCTGCCTTATGAAGTATCTAGTCGTGACCTCAGTGGAGCTGCTCGGAGACCCTCGTCTGTTTGGAATTCTGGTTGACTTTTATCACGGGCTCACACCTTTCCCCCTCATTCTAGCTGAGACTATCTTGGGTTTGGACTCTGTTCATGTCGGGTCTACCACTTCATTCTCTGGGAGCCCCTTATTACTCCAGGTACGCCATTATTTTAAAAGGTAGTGCGTCCCTTGTGGATTTTCACACTAGCTTTTCTTAGCGGGAAGTGCGTCCTTTCGGATTTTCACACAGCCCTATGCCTAATTTTTGCCTGAAGTAAATCCAACTTACTCCAGCGGCTTATCTTTGCCTTTCTTTGGCTTTTATTTTCTTTGTCTTTCTTTGTTTCCCCTATCAGATTTGGTTGCAGGAGAAATTAAAGCTTTTGTCAGAACCACCTCCTAGATTCATCAATCGTTACTCTGTGAAGTGTTTCCTCCCTCGACGTCGTCTGTATTTACCTAGGACTCCTGATGAGTGCATTACCAGATTCAGTGAGATATCTGACGATGATATTAGCTTTACGCACGCTTGGCTTCCCTTGTCCGGTGCAGTTATTGATGGGTCTTCAGGATGTGTTCCCTTATGCGGGCTCCGTGAGGTGACTTTCTACATCACAGCTCGTTGCTCCCGTCAAATCGGAGTAACTCAGGATGTGGTGAGACTCCCTTTATCTTTTCGAGGTGGAGTCCTTTTTGCGGCCTTTGCCTCCCGCTATCATGAGCTTTGGAGCCGACTTCCATTGAAAACCGTCATACCTTTGTTCCGGAACCATTTTGCCATCTCTACCAGGGCGTACAAGAGATGGATACTTAGCCCGGCAGCTGATAACCGAACCCGACGACTGAGGCATTTGGCCAGCGAGGGTAGTAGTAGGGCATAGTTTAGCTTTACATGCATTTTGAGCAGTATGTTTCTTTTTAAAGCAGAATTGGACAATAATGTAAATGAATAAATCAAACTTATTTTATTTCACAAATTTGTGTACATTTCAGTACGACTTCAGCATACATGATCGCTTTTTGACATTAATTCACTTATGCAAGACTACATTCATTCATGGAACTAAATCTTGACAGCATCAAACTCCTGTCTCCAATCAGTTCTCTCGGGTTTTCATAATTGGATATTTTTGCTCGAGCCTCTAATTTTGCCCAGGATGCCTTTTTTCGATTTTCACCTTGACGAGGTGCCCGATTTTAGCAGGGCCGCCTTTTTTCGGTTTTCGACCCGCGGGGCTTTTATTCTCTTCTTTTGATTTCGGTCTTTAGCCATGGAACCTTTTGAGTCTGTCGATATTGACCGGTTCCTTGAATTCATTACCATCGCTATCCGATAAGATTGCAGCTCCTTTGGATAATAGCTTCTTGAGGATATATGGTCCTTCCCAAGTTGGTCTAAATTTTCCTCTGATATCCGGTACGCCTGGTCTCATCTGTTTGAACACCAAATCCCCCTCCTTCAGCGGATGCTTTTTCACCTTTTTCCCAAATGATCTGGTCAGCCTTTTCTGATAGATCTGATTATGATAGTAAGCTTTCATCCTGCTCTCATCTAATAAGTTCAAATGTTGTAACCTCTCTTGTATCCATTCGGCCTTCGGAATCTAGCTTCCATGACTACTCTCAGTGATTTAAGCTCTACCTCAATCGGTAGCACTGCCTCTATCCCATAAACCAAAGAATATGGAGTAATGCCTATAGACGTCCTCACCGTCGTTCTGTAACCCCACAATGCAAAGGCTAGCTTCTCTGCCCAATCTCTGTAGGTTTGGACCATCTTGGCTAGGATTCTTTTTACATTCTTATTGGCGGCCTCTACTGCCCCGTTAGCTTGTGGTCGATAGGGGGAGGATTTGTGGTGCTCGATCCCGTTCTTCTCAAGAATCTTTCTAGTTTCCCCCATGAATTGCACCCCGTTATCAGACACTATGTGATGTGGGAGGCCATATCTGCATATCAGATTTCTTTCAATGAACCTGGCCATATCTCTTGCGTCGATCTTCTTAAAGGACTCCGCCTCCACCCATTTTGTAAAATAGTCGATTGCGACTATTATATATTTGTGTCCGTTGGATGCCGTAGGGTGGATTTCTCCAATAATGTCTATTCCCCAGGCAGCGAATGGCCAAGGTGACGTTAGGTTGTGTAGCTCTGACACTGGCAAATGCCTTAAGTCTGTGAATTACTGGCAGAGTTGGCACTGCTTCACATATTTTGAGCAATCGTTATCCATCGTAAGCCAGTAGAAGCCTTGCCTCATGATCTTTTTGGCTAATGTCAACCCATTCATATGTGCTCCGCATATTCTGGCGTGTGTTTCTTCCATTACCCTCCTGGCTTCTTTTTCCTCCAAACACCTCAATTGGATACCATCAGCTTGCCGTTTGTACATTATCCCATTTATACAAATGAACTGGGTAGACAGCTTGCGAGTCATCCTTTGATCCTTTTCGATAGCCTCCTCTGCAAATGTCGCATTCTCTAGGTAATTCATAATGTCATGATACCATGGCTTTCCATCCGCCACTTGTACTTCCATAACTGATCTTGATTCGAAGCTAGGTCTCTCAGAACTATAGATTAAGACTGGCTTCATGTGCACCCCTTCAGGGTTATCCCACATTGATGCTAGCGTGGCAAGCGCATCGGCTAACTGATTTTCATCCCTGGGAATGAAATGGAATGTGCATACTTCGAATTGACTGCTCAGGTTGCTCAAATGCCGTATATATGGCATTAGCCTCTCTTCTTTCATGGCCCATTCACCTGAGATTTGATTAACCACCAAGGAAGAATCACCAAACACTTCCACATTCTTCGCTCCTAAAGTTATTAACGCCTCCAATCCGAAAACACATGCTTCGTATTCAGCTTCGTTATTGGTAGCCTTGAATCTCAACTTTTTCGCCAAGGGAAGCTTTTCGTCATCCGGGGTTATCAGAATGACTCCTACTCCTGCCCCTTTGTTATTTACAACTCCGTCAAAGTGTAATTTCCAACCTTGAATCCCAATAGCTGCCACATCCTCATCTAGAAAGTTAAACTCGTATGAGTCTCCTTGGATCAGGCATTCTGCTAGAAATTCTGCCACTGCATGCCCTTTAATGGTCTTCCGGGTGAGATACTCCACATCAAATTCTTGAAGTAACAGCAACCACCTACCCATTTTCCCAAGCAAAGATGGGGCCTCTTGTAAATATCTCAGGGGATTCTGCCTCGCGACTGCCTGCACTTTGTAAGCATGAAAGTAATGTCGTAATTTCATAGAAGCCCAGATTACTGTAAGGCAAATCTTTTCTACCTCTGTTTATTTGACTTATTAGGCTAAGAATTTCTTGCTGAAGTAATAAACAGCAAATTCCACTCCAAAATCATCCTCTTGGGCCATCATAGCACCTACAGAACTATCTTCTATGGCCAGGTATAGGATCAGCGGCTTGCCTGGCCGTGGTGGTCTCAGTACCGATGGATTCAACAAATATTCTCTGACAGAATCAAAAGCCTTTTGATAATTCTCGTTCCATACTACTGGTTGATCTTTTCTGAGTAGTTTAAAGATTGGCTCACAGATCGAAGTAAGCTTAGCGATAAACCTACTGATGTATTGCAGCCTGCCCAAAAAGCTTCTTACATCCTTCTCCTTCTGCGATATCGGCATTTTTCTGATGGCCTTAACCTTATCCAGGTCAATCTCAATCCCCCTTTTACTAACTATGTGTCCTAAGAGCTTCCCTGAGGTAACGCCAAAGATGCACTTTTTAGGATTCCACCGCAAGTTGTACTTATCTATCCTTCGAAAGAACTTTTCTAGGGCTTTAAAATGGCCTTCTCTAGTGGCTGACTTGATCATCATATCGTCCACGTATACCTCTACCTCTTTATGAATCAATTCATCCAATATCTTCGTTGCCATCCTCTGATAAGTGGCCCCTGCATTTTTCAGGCCAAAAGGCATCACGCGATAAGCGTAAGTTCCCCACTCTGTGATGAAGGCCATCTTGATCCGATCAATTATTTCATTGAGAATTTGATTGTAGCCCGCGTAACCATCTCCGAAGCTATACATCTCACAAGCAGCGACACTATCTATTAGTACGTCTATATGAGGCAATGGAAAATCATCTTTTGGACAGGCCTTATTCAGATCCCGATAATCCACGCATACTCTTACTTTGCCATTCTTTTGGCTACAGGGACAACATTGGTCAACCATGTTGGGTATTGCACCTCGACTAGAAACTTGGCTTTGATTTGCTGGCGAATCTCTTCTTTCACTTTCTCTGCCCATTCCGGCCTAAGCCTTCTCAACTTTTGCTTAACAAGTTTATGGTCTGGATAGGTGGGGATAGCATGTTCTGTGACTTTCCGATCGATTCATGGCATATCTTCATAGGTCTAGGCAAAGACTTTTTCATATTTTTTAAAGATTCTCTCAAATTTTTCTCGCTCTTCAGGAGTTATATTTGATGCTATCAAAATTTCTTTTGGATTGTCTAGGGTTCCAAGATTGAATGGAGTAGCATCAGTTGAATCAATATCAAATATGGATGGATAATGATCATGATTATGCATAGTGAAATCATCAGAAACATCACACAAGTAAGCAAAACCATTCAATTTATTAATAAGATTGAAATTGTCATTGACATCATTGAAAAGTTCTGGAGCAAAAAGAAAATCTAAACTATTTTCCTCTTCCTCCTCTGCTAGTGTATCTTCCGCAGTCGACGTTTCCGCATCACATCGGCCCTTTGGAGTCTCCTCATCCATCTTTCGCACAGCTTCCTCTATCTTGGCCTTTCCTTTCAGCTGGGTGGTTATCATCTTTTCTGTAATTATTTCTTCCGACATCTCGCGGTCCCAAATTGTCCTACTGGTCATGATTTCTTCATCCCAAAAACCCTCTGCTGGCTTGATTAATCCAATGCCCCAGTCATAGACATCATTGAAAACCTCGAACCCTGGCACAATTCTTCCATCCAGCCACTGCGGTTCATTTTCTCCTGCATAGGCACATGCTGCGGTTGCTGGCACAAAGGTCTTCCAAAATGGGGAACTTCCATTTTTGACTTCTCGCCTTTCTTTACAGCACCTGTATATCCAAGACCCCTCTTGTCCTTTTGACCCTTAGTGGTAACGACTGTCGGTATCCCTTGGGAATTCTTGCCCAGCCCTGCACCAGGGAGGAATGACATTTTCTTCATCATATTCAACACTTGAGGGCTTTCTCCCTTCTGCTCTTCTTTGCCTATCATGGCAACATGAAACCCATTAAACGGTTGCCTGGCTATCTCTAGCACTGAAACCTGATTCTCTCATGCAGCTTTTATAGTCACGATCTGGCCCTCGTAAGGTATCTTTACCATCTGATGCAGTGTAGAGGGGACTCCTCCCAATCTATGAAACCATGGTCTGCCTAGCAAAGCTGAGAAATTGGCGGGTATGGGCAACACCATAAACTCTTCTTCTGACTCTACCGGTCCCGTTTTCACCACCGCTGTGAAGGTTCCCGAAGCCTGCCTACGCGAGTTGTTATATGCCGTGATGGTAAGATCATATTTTGCCAACATATCCTCTGTTACCCCAAAAGCTGCTATTGCTACCTGTGGGCATACATTTATGGAAGAACCATCATCCACCATCACACAGGCAGTATGCTTTTGGTTAATCTGCGCCCTTATGTACAGAGGGCGATTATGGTTGCGACCTTCTGCCGGCAGATCCGCACTGGTAAAAACAACATTTTCTCCTGATCCTCCTTTTACTACCTCCAGAAGTTCCGTAGGTGAAATGGTTGTAGCCACAGTTGCTTCGCATAAAGCCTCCAACACCTTCTGCCTATGTGATGGCGACTGTCTCAAAAGATCCCATATTGAAACCTGAGCTGGCGTCTTTTTCAGTTGCTTGACAATCGGATCTTCCTCAGGCTCCTTTCCCCTTCTGTCCTCGATCGGCTCTTGTGGCTTCTCTACTTTCGGGGCTACCCTTCCACTCTGGGTCATAGCTCCCACTTCTTTTCTCTTTGGTTCTTCTCCTTCCTCTTCCGAACCCCAAAGGTCGGAAAATGTTTCTAAATCATCACTTTCAGTTCCGCTATCATCAGTGGACCAACAATCGATCACTGCAGCGGGAAGCCCTTCTTCACTCCCCTCATAGAGACTCGTAACAGCAGTATGGATATCGTTGCCGTATAATTCCTTCAACACAAAGTTCTCGGGCAAACTGGACCCGATCATATTCACTGGCGGAGGCATGTTATTGTACCCGGCTTTTTTTTGACCCCCTCTCTTTTCTGGATCTGTGATCTGTTTTGAGTCGATCAAATCCTGAATTGCGTGCCTCAAAGTCCTATAATTATCGGTTACATGTCCAGTGTGCTGATGATATGCACAATACTCATCGTCTTTATGTCCTGGCGTGCCTTGAGTTCTCGCAGGTCTGGGCGGTAGGGGTTGCAGCTTATTCTCTTTCATCAGTCTTCTTAGTACCCATGATAAGGACCTCCCGAGATTGGAGAAATGTCTCGGAGTGGCGTTTGTAGTTGACACCTTAGCAATCTTCCTTGTACCACTAGCATAACTTGTTGGTCTGCCGGCCCCTTGACTCCCACTACCTCTCTTAGGATAGTTCTCATTTCCTGCTTTCCTTACAAGGTACTCTCCTTCGGCCTCAATGGCGATGTCCTTCCGGGACTCCCAATCTTTTAGTCCTTTCATCCTTAATCCATTCCTCAAATACGGGCTCGCATTTTTAATGAATAATCGTATTTGATCCTGGATATCTAGTTTCCTCTTCATTTCCATCACCCGATTCCTCCACCAGGTTAGATACTCATGGAAGGACTCTCCTTCTCTCTGCTGTAACAGTTCCAGGTCCTTCAGGGTTATCTCCATTCTTGTACTGCAATCATATTGCCTCAAAAATTCTTCTGTCAATAAATCCCAGTCTTCTTTAGTTCGGCGATCGAGCCCGTGATACCAACCCACCGTCGGGCCCGTCAAGTTCAAGCAAAAGTACTCAATTTTCTACTTCCTCGTCAAAGTGGTGCCTTTCATCACCAATGAGTACTGCTTTATATGTGCTAAGGGATCAGAAGTACCATCAAACTTTGGCACATTCGGCATCTTAAAGTTCATTGGGACTAGATCTTCTGCTTCTAACTCTTTATCCTCAGGATTCACTCCTTGGCCTTTTATCAACATCCTCGTCATAGCTTCAAATCTCTCTTCCACCTTCCTCCAGATGTCGTCTTCGATTTGAGGGGCTTTCCCTTTCTCAGACACCCGATCCTCATATTCCTCATCTTCCCAGTCATCATCCAGCCTCGGGACAGGTCTTCCCCTATGTGCCCCCGAAGTAGTAGCTCTTAGGTTCACGAGTGGCGGATGCGTTTCATCTTGTGGGTCCTCTCTGACCTCTTCCCTTTCATTATTCCTCACAGGAGGAGGCTGTGGGTTTTGCGGGGCTGCTTGTTGACCCATTGCGGCTATCATTGCCAACACTCGTTTCTCAAACTCTTCCAACCTTCGGCCCACTTCCTCTGCTATTATTGCCCGGGTGGCTTCTGCCCCTCTCGGTGAGTTTGCCATTTCTTCGGGTACAGAAAACTGATCTGAAGTGGCGTAACTGGTCTCAAAAGAACTGTCCGGATACTCTATTCTTTTTGGTAACTCGAAAAATGGATTCCTGCGTAGCCGTCCGCGGGACCCTCTTGTCCACCTAGGAGAATCTATGATGGCTGAAAAACACAGGGGTCAGGATGATGCATGATTGCGCAAAAAATAATGCATGATCGTGCTATGCAGCACTCACAAGCCACATGCAAGCACATAGGTCCTTCCAACCTTATTAGTCCCGCACACGAGGTCATAGTCTCTTTCCTAGGTGGGATTGGCCCATGGGACAATCTGGGGACCCGATGAACGCGTATGGTGCACGGTGGAAATCCGGCAGCATAACCTCTCCTAACTAATGCACAGGCGGATGGGTTATGATTATTATGTATTTAGGCAATCCGAATAAGGCATCCTGGGCCTATCGGGGCATGAAAGCCTTTGATTAGGTGACCAGTCGAACTATCCGGGTTTGTCCAATACCTAATGATCCATACAGCAAACATCGTATTAAGGTTCATACCACTTGGGGGAAGTAATTATTTCCATTTACATGAGCTTTAGTCAAAGGGTGGTGTTACTTTAGGGCTACCCAAGCATGGTCCCTGCCAACAGGTCTAGCTCATCACGAGCGTAACGACTGATTGGGTCACCATTTAATATACCATGATGGTACGAGGCTTGGGCTGGTGATTATCCTTAACACTTCCCTAAATTGAGTGAAAATAGGGTCGTGCTTCAAGAACGCGCCGGGACTAAAAGAGGGACCAAACTAGCATAGATCTAAGGCTCTAATGCGATGCAATGCAGATTTTGAAAGATGGTGAAATTTTTAAGCTAAAATCTAATTGTAAATTTTAATCGAAGTACTTTCAAATCGAAGTCTCGTGTACTTCCCCAGTGGAGTCGACACTGTGATGCGCGCCGAACCTCGCGGCCTCTCGAAAGCCCGCTTCAGGGCGATCAGGAGAGGTTCATACAACTTGTAAGGTATTTACAAGTGCGTCTATTTTGGGCAATAATGAGGTTTCTTGGAGTCGCCACCCAATAGAACATTGGGTAGGGTCATCTAGCCTTATCGAGCCTAAGACGGCGCATACATATCCAGCTTGAGCTAGCCAGAGGGATCTTGGAGGCCTTATCCTCTACTCCCCTAGAGCCTAGGATTGCATATTTAAGCTTTTGGTAGGACTCAAGAGGTGTCTTGGAAGTCATAGACCTCTCGCCTATTTGAGTCCCAAAGACCAGAGTGAGTTCGGGACTTCTCATTTATTCGTACTTTGATTAATTTTACAACTATGTTTTGAATTTATTATTTCACCAACTTTCCACACGATGCATTTTATTAAAGCGCAATCATTCATGTCCATAGCGATAAGTAAGTAAAAATCAAAATAAGGCATAAAGTGTTCGAAATAAATTACAATAATACTATGAAAGTGCGATATATGCATAAAGTGGGATATTTATTGGAATGAGGACTTTGATCCTACCATGCATTTATTATAAAGAGGTTTTTATGAAGTGTCAATTTTATTGGCTGAAATGGGACATTGGTCCGCCATTTTTGGGAAAATATCCAGGTTTAATTGTCATAAAGCTTTTGGTTCTTTTTACCTTAACGACGTTAAAACCATTTCCATAACAACATAAATACAAGGTAAGGGTAGAAAAATGAACCCGAATCGAGATCCGCAGGATGGCGTAACCAACATCTCTCATAACTCTAACTTTCAATGGTCAGAAAAGAACTCACCAGGATAAACACATTAGCAAAAACGTGAATAAAAATAAAAATGAGAAAATTCTAACAGAAATAAGTTAAGAGATAGGATTTTATGAGATAAAAAAAATGAGAATTTTGCCTAGGGACGGCTACCTGGATCGTGGCAGTGGCCGTCCCTAGTGAGGGGAAAATAAATCAGAAAAAAAAAACCTCTTAATTCTTTTGTAAAAAAAAGATAATGAAGTATATATAGAAATCAATGTAAATCAAATTAAATTATTCAAATATTAATCCAGAATGTTTACCCTCGGATTTTACCTTTTAGGGTGGATGTCAAATGATCTTGTCCCTGTGTGCTTCGCAAGGATCAAAAGAAGAATCAGATCAAAGAAAAAAAATTTATGTTATCTTGTCCTTGAACATTTGATAGCAATCGTGTGTTCAAATTAGTCATATTGATGGAAACGACTGAATTTCGTCACCTCAATTTAACTTAATTCGTAAGAAAAAGAATTGAGGAAATCAATTAATTAAAAGAAGTTTTATCAAAATAAAATTCTACAGATGAATAGAGATTTATAAACTTTTTGCGTAATTTGCTCACAGAAAAGCCTTTTTCTAAAAAGCAATTTTCTCCAAAAAATATTTGATAGCTTTTTTCTAAATAAAATCTCTCTAAAATTTCTCTCTCTCTTTTTCCAAATTCCCCAAATTTTCTCCAACCCCTTTTTCTGAAATTTGATCCTTTATTTATAGGGTTTTATGAGATAATTAAGATAAACCTCTATCTAAAGTTTGAATTTTAAAAGGACTTTAAAATTCAAGTTTTAGATAAATTTTAAAAGGACTTTAATTAATTTGGGGTTTTCTTAAAAGCTGTGGACCAATGTCTTTTTTTTAACCAACAAAATTGACACTTTTTAAAAATCAGTTGTTAACAAATATGCATGGCAGGGCCAATGTCCTCAGTCCAATGAATATCCCGATTTCTGTATGATCTATATGTTACTTTTTATAATGGGTGTTGTATTCCGCCCCTAGTTTTATTGTAATTTGATTTATGGAAGTTTACCTTAATAATGCTTAATTTATCGTTTTGATGTGAATGATTGCGGTTTAATTAAATGCATCGTGTGGAAAGTTGATGAAACAACGAATTCAAAACTTAATTATAATATTGATCAAGGTATAAATAAATGAGAAGTCCCGAACTCACTCTGGTCTTTGGGGCTCAATGAGGCGAGAGGTCTGGGACTTCCAAGACACCTCTTGAGTCTCATCAAAAGACTTCAACTTACAAATCCTAGGCTCCAGGGGGTAGAGGCTGAGACCTCCAAGATCTCTCTGGCTTGCTCAAGATGGATATGTATGCGCCGTCTTAGGCTCGATGAGGCTAGACGACCCTTCCCAATGTTTTATTGGGTGGCGACTCCAAGAAACCTCTTTGTTGCCAAAATAGATGCACTTGTAAATACCTTACAAGTTTTAATGAATCCTATCCTGATCGCCCTAAAGCGGGCTTTCAGGAGGCCTTGGGGTTCGGAGCGCGTCTCAGTGGCGACTCCACTGGTGACTTACTCGAGACTTCGATTCGAAAATACCTTGATTAAAAATTATAATTGAGTTTTAGTTCAAAAATTTCACCTTCTTTTAAAACTGCATTGCATCTCATTATAGCCTTAGATTTACGCTAGTTTGGTCCTTTTTTTTAGCCCCTATGCGTTCCCGAAGCACGACCCTATGTTCACTCAATATAGGGAAGTGTTAAGGATAATCACCAGCCTAAGCCTCGTACCATCGTGGTATATTAAATGGTGACCCAATCGATCATTATGCTCGTGATGAGCCAGACCTGTTGGCAGGGACCATGCTTGGGTAGCCTTAACCTTTTGACTAAAGCTCATGTAATGGAAATAGTTACTTCCCCTAGGTGGTATAAACCTTAATACTATGCTTGCTATGTGGATCATTATGTATTGGACAAGCCCAGATAATTTGATTGGTAACCTAATCAAAGGCTTTCATGCCCTGATAGGCCCATGTCAATTTGTTCGGGCTGCCTAAATACATGATGATCATAACCCATGCGCTTGTGCATTAGTTAGGAGAGGTTATGCTACCGGTTTTCCATCGTGCACCGTGCGCGTCCATCGGGTTCCTTGTTAACCCATGGATCAATCCCCCATAGGAAAGAGACTATGACCTCGTGTGCGGGAGCAACAAGGTTGGAACGACCTACGTGCTTGCATGTGGTTTGTAAATGTTGCATAGCACGATCATGCATCTTAGCACATTTATGCATCATCCTGACCCTTTGTGTTTTTCAGCCATTATAGATTCGCCTAGGTGGACAAGAGGGTCTCGGGGGCGACTACGCAGAAATCCATTCTTCGAGTTACCAGAAAGGGTAGAGTATTCGGACACTTCTTCTGAAACCAGCTACGCTACTTCAGCTCAGTTTTCATTACCCGAAGAAATGGCAAACTCACCAAGAGGGGTAGATGCCACCAGGGCAATGATAGCAGAGGAAGTGGGTCGAAGGCTTGAAGAGTTTGAGAACCGTATGATGGTGATGTTGGCCACTATGGGTCAGCAAGCGGCCCCACAGAACCCACCACCCCCTCCTATGTGAAATAATGAAAGGGGGGAGGCCAGAGAAGACCCCCAAGAAGAAATTCGCATGCCACCTGTACATTTCAGAGCCACTACATCAGGGGCACAACGGGGAAGACCAGTCCCAAGGTTAGATGATGATTGGGAAGATGAAGAATATGAGGAACGTATGTCTGAGAAAGGGAAAGCCCCTCAAATCGAAGAAGCCATCTGGAAGAAGATGGAGGAGAAGTTTGAAGCAATGACAAGAATGCTAACAAAGGGTCGAGGAATGAACCCAGAAGACAAGGAGTTAGAAGGAGAGGATCTAGTCCCAATGAACTTTAAAATTCCAGATGTTCCGAAGTTTAACGGCACTTCCCACCCCATGGCGCACATAAAGCAGTACTTGCTGGTGATGAAGGACACCACTTTGATAAAAAAAGCAGAAGATTGAGTACTTTTGCTTGAGTTTGATTGGCCCAGCAGTAGGTTGGTACCATGGGCTCGATTGCTGAACCAAGGAAGATTGGGATTTATTGAAGAAGGAGTTTTTGAGGCTGTATGACTGCAGTACAAGGATGGAAGTGACCTTGAAGGATCTAGAGCTGTTACAGCAGAAGGGAGGCGAGTCCTTCTATGAGTATCTAACCTGGTGGAGGAATCGGGTGATGGAATGAAGAGGAAACCGGATACTCAGGATCAAATACGGCTATTCATTAAAAATGTAAGCCCGTATTTGAGAGAAGGATTAAGAATGAAATGACTGAAAGACTGGGAGTCTCTGAAGGACATCGCCATTGAGGCCGAGGGAGAGTACCTTATTAAGAGAGCAGCTAATGAAAACTATCCCAAAAGGGGTATTAGTAGCCAGGGGGCAAGTAGACCAACAGGTTTCGCTAGTGGCGCACGGAAGACTGCTGAGGTATCAGCTGCTAATGCTACCCCAAGGGATTTTTCCAATCTTGGAGGGTCTTTATCATGGGTGCTGAGAAGATTGATGAAAGAGGGTAAGTTACAGCCTATGCCACCCAAGCCTGCTAGAACTCAAGGCACGCCAGGACATAAGGATGATGAGTATTGTGCATATCATCAGCACACTGGGCATATAACTGATAACTGCAAGACGTTGAGGCACGGGATTCAAGATCTAATCGACTCAAAGTAGATCACTGACCTAGAGAAGAGAGGAGGTTAAAACAAGGTTGGGTACAACAGTATGCCCCCACCAGTGAACATGATCGGGTCCAGTTTACGCGAGGAGTTTGTGTTAAAGGAATTGTACGGCAACGATGTCCACACTGCTGTCACGAACCTCCATGAGGGGAGTGAAGAAGGGCTTCCCGCTGCAGTGATCGATTGCTGGTCCACTGATGATAGTGGAACTTAAAATGATAATTCTGAAGTATTTTCTGACCTGTGGAACTCGGAGGAGGAAGGAGAAGAAGCAAAGAAGAAAGATGTAGGAGCTGTGACCTGGAGCGGAAGGGTAGCTCCAGAAGTTGAGAAGCCCCAGGAGTCGGTTGAGGGTAGAAAGGAAAAAGAGCCGGAAGAAGATCCAATTGTTAAACAACTAAAAAAGACGCCGGCTCAGATTTCCATATGGGATCTTTTGAGACAGTCGCCATCGGATAGGCAGAAGGTGGTAGAGGCTTTATGCAAGGCAACTGTGGCAACAACTATCTCGCCTACGGAACTTCTGAATGTAGTGAAAGGAGGATCAGGAGAAAATGTTGTTTTTACCAGTGCTGATTCGCCGGCAGAAGGCCGCAACCATAATCGCCCTTTGTACATAAGGGCACAGATCAACCAAAAGCACACTGCTTGAGTAATGGTAGATGATGGCTCTTCGATAAATGTGTGCCCACAGGTGGCAATGGCAGCTTTTGGGGTAACAGAGGATATGTTAGCCAAATCTGATCTCACCATCACAGCATATAACAACTCGCGCAGGCATGCTTCGGGGACATTCATGGCAATCGTGAAGACATGGCCCATAGAGTTAGAAGTGGAGTTTGTGGTACTACCTATACCCGCCAATTTCTCAGCTCTTCTAGGTAGACCATGGTTTCATAAGTTGGGTGGAGTCCCCTCTACACTTCACTAGATGGTAAAGATACCACATGAGGGCCAGATTGTGACTATAAGGGCTGCACGGGAGAATCAGGTTTCAGTATTGGAGATTACTAGGCAGCCATTTAGTGGGTTTCATATTGCCATGATAGGTGAGGAGAGCAGAAGGAAGAAAGCCCCCAGGTACTGAATAGGATGAAAAAGATGTCGTTCCTTCCTGGCGCAGGACTGGGCAAGAATTGTCAGGGGATCCCAACAGCTGTTACCACCAAGGGCCAAAAGGATAGAAGGGGTCTAGGATATACGGATGTTGTAGAAAGGGGTGAGAAGCTAAAAATGGACATTCCTCATATCCGGAAGACTTTTATGCCAGCGACCGCAGCATGTGCCTATATAGGAGAAGATGAACCGCAGTGGCTGGATGGAAGGGTTGTGCCAGGGTTCGAGGTCTTCAATGATGTCTATAACTAGGACATTGGATCAATCAAGCCAGCAGAGGGCTTTTGGGATGAAGAAATCATGACCAGTAGGACAATTTGGGACCGTGAGATGCCTGAAGAAGTAATGACTGAAAGGATGGTAGCCACCCAGCTGAAGGGGAAAGCAAAGGTAGAAGAAAGCATGCATGAGTTGATTGGGGAGCCTCCAAAGAGCCAAAGTGATGCGGGACCATCAACCGCGGCAGTTACACCAGCAGAGGAGGGAGAGGAAAATAGTTTAGATTTTCTTTTTGCTCCAGAACTTTTCAATGATGTTAATGACAATTTCAATCTTATTAATAAATTGAATGATTTTGCTTACTTGTGTGATGTTTTCGATGATTTCACTATGCATGATCATGATCATTATCCATCCATATTTGATATTGATTTAACTGATGCTACTCCATTTAATCTTGGAACCGTAGAGAATCCAAAAGAAATTTTGATAGCATCAAACATAACTCCTGAAGAGCGAGAAAAATTTGAGAGAATATTGAAAAAAAATGAAAAAGTCTTTGCCTGGACCTACGAAGATATGCCAGGAATTGATCGGGAAGTTGCAGAGCACGCTATTCCTTCATATCCTGACCACAAACCCATTAAACAGAAGCTGAGAAGACTTAGGCCAGAATGGGCAGATAAAGTGAAGGAGGAGATTCACCAGCAAGTCAAAGCCAAATTTCTAGTTGAGGTGCAATATCCAACTTGGTTGGCCAATGTGGTCCCCATAGCCAAAAAGAATGGCAAAGTAAGGGTATGTGTAGATTATCGGGACTTGAATAAGGCCTATCCAAAAGATGACTTTCCATTGCCCCATATAGATGTACTGATAGACAGCGCTGCAGCTTGCGAGATGTATAGCTTTGGAGATGGTTATGTGAGCTACAATCAAATTCTCAATAAAATAATTGACCGAATTAAGACAACATTCATCACAGAGTGGGGGACCTATGCTTATCGAGTAATGCCTTTTGGCCTGAAAAATGCAGGAGCTACTTATCAGAGGATGGCAACAAAAATCTTGAATGACTTGATCCATAAAGAAGTGGAGGTATACGTGGACGACATGATGATCAAGTCAGCCACTAGAGAAGGTCATTTTGAAGCCTTGGAAAAGTTCTTCTTAAGGATAGACAAGTATAATCTGCGGTTGAATCCTAAGAAATGTATCTTTGGTGTTACCTCAGGGAAGCTCCTAGGACACGTGGTTAGTCAGAGGGGTATTGAAATTGATCCGGTCAAGGTCAAAGCCATCAGAGAAATGCCAATACCACAGAAGGAAAAGGATGTGAGAAGCTTTTTGGGTAGGTTACAATATATCAGTAGGTTTATTGCCAAGCTTACTTCAATCTATGAACTGATCTTCAAACTACTCAAAAAAGACCAACCAGTAATATGGAACGAAAGCTGTCAGAAGGCTTTTGATACTGCTAGAGAGTATCTGCTAAATCCACCGGTGTTGAGACCGCCGTAGCCAGTCAAACCCCTGATTCTATACTTAGCCATAGAGGACAGTTCTGTAGGCGCCATGATGGCCTAAGAGGACGAATTTGGAGTGGAATTTGCTGTTTACTACCTTAGCAAGAAGTTCCTGGCCTATGAGGTTAAGTATACGGAAGTCGAAAAGATTTGCCTTGCGGTAATATGGGCCTCTAAGAAATTAAGGCATTACTTTCATGCCTATAGAGTACAGGTAGTAGCGAAGCAGAATCCTTTGAGGTACTTATAGGAGGCTCCATCTTTTCTTGGGAAAATAGGAAGGTGGTTATTGTTGCTACAAGAGTTCGATGTGAAGTATATTACTCGAAAAAATACCAAAGGGCGTGCAGTGGCTGAATTCCTAGCAGAACACCCAATTCAAGGGGACTCATACGAGTTTAACTTTCCAAATGAGGAGGTGGCAGCCATCGGAGTTCAAGGTTGGCAACTGCACTTCGACGGAGCCGTGAACAACAAGGGGGCAGGAGTAGGGATCATTTTAACAACCCTGGATGATGAGAAGCTCCCTTTGGCCAAGAAATTAAGGTTCAAGGCTACCAATAATGAAGCTGAGTATGAAGCGTGTGCTTTTGGGTTAGAGGCGTTGATAGCCTTGGGAGCAAAAAAATGTGGAAGTATTTGGTAATTCCTCCTTGGTGATCAATCAAATCCGAGGTGAATGGGCCGTTAAAGAAGAGAGGCTAATGCCATACATCGAGCACTTGAGAGACCTGAGTAGTCAATTTGAAGTATATACATTCTGTTTTGTTCTGAGGGATGAAAACCAGTTAGCCGACGCGCTTGCTACTTTAGTCTCAATATGGGATAATCCCAAGGGGTGGTTATAAGGCCAGTTTTGATTTCTAGTTCTGAGAGACCTAGCTTTGAATCTAAATCAGTCATGGAGATAGAAGTAGTGGATGGGAAGCCGTGGTATTATGATATCAAGAACTATCTAAAGAATGTGACGTTTTCGGACGAAGCTACTGAGAAAGATCAGAGAATGATTCGCAAGCTATCTACCCAGTTCATCTGCATAAATGGAGCGTTATACAAATGACAGGCAGATGGTATCCAGTTGAGGTGTTTGGATGAGAAACAGGCTAAGAGAGTGATGGAGGAAACTCACGCCAGAGTATGTGGGGCCCATATGAACGGGTTGACATTAGCCAAAAAGATTATGAGACAAGGATTCTTCTGGCTCATCATGGATAATGATTGCTCGAAGTTTGTAAAGCAGTGTCAGTTATGCCAGCAGTATGAAGATTTAAGGCACCTACCAGTTTCAGAATTACATAATCTAACGTCACCTTGGCCGTTCTTAGCTTGGGGGATTGATATTATTGGAGGGATACGCCCCACAGCCTCCAATGGGCATAGATACATCATCGTCGCCATCGACTACTTCAACAAGTGGGTAGAAGCTGAGTCCCTTCAAGAAAGTGGATGCTCAGTATATGGTGAAATTCATAGAGAAGAACTTGATATGTAGGTATGGCCTTCCACATCATGTGGTATCTGACAACGGGGTCCAGTTCATGGCAGAAACGAAGAAGCTATTTTAGAAGTATGGTATTGAGCACGACAAGTCTTCTATATATCGTCCTCAAGCTAACGGGGCAGTTGAAGCCGCCAACAAAAATGTCAAGAGGATCTTGGCTAAGATGGTCCAGAACTATAAAGATTGGGCAGAAAAGTTGCATTTTGCACTATGGCGTTATAGAGCAACCATCAGAACTTCAACGAGAGCCACTCCTTATTCTTTGGTATATGGGACGGAGGCAGTATTGCCGGTTGAGGTCGAACTTAAGTCACTAAGGGTGATAATGGAAGCAGAGATTCCGGAAGCCGAATGGGCACAACAGCGGTTGCAACGCTTGAACATGCTGGATGAGAACAGGTTAAAAGCCTACTATCACAACCAGATCTACCAAAAGAGGCTCGCTAGGTCTTTTGGAAAGAAAGTTAAGAAACATCCATTGAAGGAGGGGGATTTGGTATTCAAACAGATGAGACCAGGAGCACCAGATATTAAAGGGAAGTTCAGACCTACGTGGGAAGGTCCGTTTATCCTCAAGAAGCTGCTGTCAAAAGGAGCTGCGATTTTGTCGGATAGGGATGGCAACGAATTCAAAGAATCGGTCAATATTGATAGACTCAAAAGGTTCCATGGCTAAAGGCTATAAAATCAAAAGAAGAGAATGAAAGCCCCGCGGGTCAAAAACCGAAAAAAGGCAGCCTTGCTAAAATTGGGTGCCTCGTCAGGGTGAAAACCGAAAAAAGCTATCCTGGGCAAAATTTAGAGGCTTGAGAGAAAATATCCAATCATGAAAACCCGAGAGGGCTGATTGGGGACAGGGGTTTGAGGCTGTCAGGATTTGGTTCCATGAATGAATGTAGTCTTGCATAATTGAATTAGTGTCAAAAAATGATCATTTATTCGAAAATCGTACTGAAATGTACACAATTTGGTGAAATAAAATAAGACTTGACTTATTCATTTATATCATTGTCCATTTCTACTTTAAAAAGAAACATATTGCTCAAAATGCATGTAAAACTTAAGCTATGCCCTACTACTACTCTCGCTAGCCATATGCCTCAGTCGCCGTGTTCGGTTATCAGATGATGGGCTAAGTATCCACCTCTTGTACGCACTGGTGGAAATGACAGAGTGGTTCCCGAAGGGAGGTATAATGGTCTTCAGTGGAAGTCGACTCTAGAGCTCATGATAGCGGGAGGATAAAGCCGCAGAAAGGACTCCACCTCGAAAGGATAGAGGGAGTCTCACCACATCCTGAGTTATCCCAAGTTGACGAGAGCAGCGGGCCATAATGTAAAAGGTCGCCTCACGGAGCCCGCATAGGGGAACACATCCTGAAGACCCATCAATAACTGCACTGGATAAGGGAAGCCAAGCGTGTATGAAGCTAATATCCTCATCTGATATCTCACAGAATCTAATAATGCCTTCATCAGGGGTATCAGGTAGGTATAAACGCCGGCGAGGAAGAAAATGCTTCGTAGAATACTGACTAATGACCCTAGGAGGTGGCTCTGACAGCAGTTTCAATTTCTCTTGCAACCAAATCTGAAACACGAAACAAGGAAAAATAAAAGCCAAAGAAAATAAGATAAAAGGCAAAGAAAAGCCGCTGGAGTAAGTTGGGGTACTTCTGTCAAAAGTAAGGCATAGGGTTGTGTAAAAATCCGAAAGGACGCACTTCCTGCTAAGAAAAGCTAGTGCGAAAATCCACAAGGGACGCACTACCTTTAAAACAATGACGTACCTGGAGTAATAAGTGGCTCCCAGAGAATGAAGTGGTAGGCCTGGCACGGACAGAGTCCAAACCCAAGATAGTCTCGGCCAAAATAAGTGGAAAAGGGGTCAGCCAGCGGTGAAAGTCGTCCAAAATCCCGAATAGACGAGGGTCTCCATGCAGCTCCTCTGAAGTCACCACCAGATACTTCATCAGGCAGAAAAGAAAGATAATACTTATGCTGTATGAAGGAAGGTGGGAGAATTCATCCAGTGCTTCAATCAGAGGTTCTAAGGCAAATACTGGGCCCTGAGGAACTAGACGAGCAGCATCAGAAGGAGCTATACTTAAGGACAAAGCAATATCACGAGTTTGAACCAAACCGCAGCGAGCAACGCAGGGTAAAGCACTAGGAGGATACCAGCTCTCGACAATAGCAGCAAGTTCCTCAGGCAGGAGGCACATTTCCTGGTAAGTGAACCTAAAAACGTGAAAGCATGGGTCCCAGAAATGGGTCGCAGCCAGAAGGAGGTTATAGTCTATTTGGATTCTGCGTAAAAATTTCAGTCCAGAAAGGGGGGCAAGAGTGCTGTTTTCCCAAGTTTGAATATCATCTAAGATACGGTGCATCTTGGAAAGAAGAGGAGAATTCATTCCTTAGTAGCTAAAGCCGAAGTTACTAAAGGAAATAAAGAAGGAAAAAAGGAAAAAACTGGAGAAAAGAGCCTATTATGATGCTGAAATGAGAGGAAAGGCACGAAATCCAATAAAGTGCTGAATTTTATAGATTTGACTTACCGACGGCTAGCCCGTCCCTCACTTAGACGGCGATCCCGTCGGTAATTGTCCACCTGGCAGTCTTTGCATCGTGCATATCACGCGCATTAATTAGGTAATTAATGAGGGTTAAATGTAGAATCCGGAGAGACAGACGGCATGCCTGTCAGTAACTGTATAGACTTAAAGCCCGTCGTTACGTAAATTCTATATAAGAACGCTAGTACCGACGGACAATCGCTTTCTTCTCTTTTCTTCACACCGACGCTCTTCCCTCCTTCATTTACATTCTATCATTTTTGTTTTTTTTGTTGGTTTCTTTTGCACCACTGTTTAGTCCTTTCCTCTACATTGATTCTCAACTTCCAGGTTAGTAAAATTATTCGTGTTTTTATTTATTATTTCTTTTATTTTATGGTGAATAATTTAATTTAATTTAATTTTTTTATTGGATTAGTATAATTAGGCTAATTGCTGTAGTACAATTTGAAAGGCCATTGTTATTTTATTTTTCTTTAATGCTTTAAGTGCTAGAATTGACACATAGAGTAAGTAATATGCTGTTATAAAATGCATGAATATGGCTATTTTGAGAGCAATTAATTTTTAGTTATTGGGTTTTTAGATATTCAGGCATGGCCTTAGGAATGCATGCACTTTGAAACCAATACTAAGAATTAGAAAGTGAAGCAAATGTGAGTATGTTGCACTGTTGCCCGAGGCCTGAGGCCTGTCCCTGTTTCTTTCTGTTTTCTCATGCAGTAGGTTGGGCACACCCTTGCCGGGGTGCTGCCCAAATTTTTAACAAGAATGAATATGTTGCACTGTTGATTGGGGCCTGAGGCATATCTTTTTGTTTTCTCATGCAGGAGATTGGGCACACCCTTGCCGGGGTGCTGCCCAAATTTAACCCTAATTTTTTCCGTTTAGACACGACCCCGTCGAAACGCTGCCTAAATTTTTGTTATTTTCTGAGTAAAGTCCGTTTATGACTATGATACCAAACTAATTGTTTACTTTACTTTCAGGATGCCACCGCGAGGATATGCTCCGCACGATCAGCCTGAGCCTCAGGCCCCGGATTGGATGAGTGCCGAGACCAGACAGAGGTATATAGCGCTGGCTCAGGTGCAGTTCCGGCTAGCCGTTTCATTTCCAGGCCGTTCATTGAGGCTCTCGGGATGGCCGACAAGGTCGATATTCTGATGGAAGGTGTAGGGTGGGCTGAGTTTCTGATGCCTGCTTTCAAGACTCACCCAGAGATAGTTCGGCAGTTTCTCACTACATTACAGCACGAGGGGTATCAGAGATCCGACACGGAGGAGGGTGTTATCCAGTTTTTGATTGAGCGGCACCATTACAGCATTACCCGACAATGATTTACAGAGGCTATGGGACTTCCATTCGGACAGGATGTTATAGTGCCCCATAGAGCAGTTAGATGCCACCATTGGGCGGTTATTGCATTATTGGGAGTGCCGTATGATCATGATACGGTGAAGAGCACGGTACTCTCGTCACAAGCCCTTCGATATGTTCACAGGGTTTTATCCAGCTCCTATTTTGGACGAGCTGGTAACCCAGGGTCATTCAACGCCGTTGAGATTTGGAGTTTATGGGCCATGGTGGCAGGCCAGCAGCTCAAGATCAACCACGAGATTTTGGTTAATATGGTAAGGGTATCCAGGGGGGGCAGCCGCTGTAGTGTATGTTGGCGGAGTCATTACTAGACTACTCTTGAGTTTGGGTATTCGTCAAGATTGGATGAGAGCATTTATGTGGATGCTCTGGTAGCTATTACGATGGCTATGATCTTGCCGATACCGGGTCAGGCCGAGGCGTACAGACTCCGCACCATTCATGAGACCAGACTTGCATTCAGCCTGCCCTCGCTAGAGCCGGTAGAGGAGCAGCCGCAGATGGAGCAGGAGCCTCTCGAGCACCCACAGCACCAGGAGGACCAGCCTCTCGAGCACCCACAGCATCAGGAGGACCAGCCTCCCCGACATCCAGAGCACTAGGAGGGTCAGCCTCCGCAGCTGCAGCATGAGGAGTAGCATCCGTAAACACCTTCTGACATGGGGATTGAGTTCACCATGGATGAGCTATTTGCTACTTCTCCAGCACATACTCCGCCTCCGCCAATATTGAGTACATCGGACAGCTCCCCGGGCACCTGAGAGGTTCAGCCCATATGCTAGAGCAGGGGACCCGGGGGCATCTACTTCTACAGCTCCACCTCCAGAGCGAGCACCAGAGTCAGCTCCCCCTCCATTCACGCCATCGATGGACCCAGCACAGCCAGATTTTTCTGCGATTTTGACTACTATATTCGCCTCCTTTGAGCATAGAAAGGAGGAGAGAGACAGGGCCCTCCTCGGGCAGCTTGGAGAGCGAGATAGAGTCATTTTAGAGTGGCTGGATCAGTAGCAAGGTATTATCTAGGAGCAGGGGAGGCTTATTGACCATTTGAGACAGGAGCAGGAGAGACTTGTGGGTCAGCTGAGGCAGGAAATGAGGGCCTACCAGGATAAGGCGCCTAGAGGATAGATGCATCTGTACAGATGGTGGATGAGTCAGTTGAGGCTCTCAGATTCAGGATCCAGGTCCTAGAGGGTGCCATACCTCCCATTGCCCAGTCCATGCGAGAGTTGAGAGAGCATGCAGAGGATAGGCTAAAGAGTATGGGGACCACCTCTACAAATCAGACCCTCCGCCTGGCCGGCGCTTTCAGAGAGTTAGGAGGGGTCATCACTGATACGCTGCAGTTCATGACGATATGCGCACAGGCTTTCCTTGATGGATATGCTCAGGTCCAGTTCCAGCAGCAGGACCCAGCGAGAGCACAGCCGTTATCAGTACCAGTGGCTGTACCTCCCAGATACCAGCGATAGGCTAGAGCCTCGGCTGCTCAGTAGGCTGGACCATCAGCCCCTCCCAGGCAGCCATCTGCTCCAGATGCGGGACCATCTGCTTCTTCATCACGAGGCCAGCCGGTTCATATATCAGATGATAATGATGATGACCCAGAGGAGCTCTTAGATTATGCACCATTATAGATTGTTCAGGGAGTTCTTCTGGCTTTGTATTTATACTTTTTGTTGTAATCACATTTGTATATTGTACAAAATTTAACCTTTTAGTGGAAAAACATTTATGGATTAACCTGTTAAATTTGCATGTTATTTATTCATTATTTAAATTTCTAAAAAGAGAAAAGAAGAAAGAAGGAAAAGATAATTGATCATATGGAAAACGGGATGATAAATAATAAAGAGAGACATAAAAATATTCATAAATCTACCAATCAAGTTAATTGGTATGAGAATTAACAAGAATCTCTTATAATACAGGCACATGGTGTCATCAATTCGAAAATGACCAACAGTCAAAAGGAGGGATAAACCGATCAAACATTATCACATCCAATATTAGATGAGAATCAACAGATCAGAAACATACCCTGCAGATTGAATAGGAATTAGCAAGGAAAGTTCGCAAGCCTAAACAGGACTAACGATATAAATTAGACACCGTCCAGGCTGAGATGAGGCTAGCAGGATAGATTAGCCACCGTGCAAGCCTAGACGAGGACAGCGGGGCACACGCGATATAGCAATCCGCACTTTGTAAGTTGGAGCAAACTCGGTGCAGCTCAGGAGAGCAATCCGCACTTTATAAGTTAGAGGAAACTCGGTGCAGCTCAGGACAGCAATCCGCACTTTGTAAGTTGGAGCAAACTCAGTGCAGCTTAGGAGAGCAATCCGCACTTTGTAAGTTGGAGGAAACTCGGTGCAACTCAGAAGAGCAATCCGCACTTTATAAGTTAGAAGAAACTCGGTGCAGCTCAGGAGAGCAATCCGCACTCTGTAAGTTGGAGCAAACTCCGTGCAGCTCAAGAGAGCAATCCGCACTTTGTAAGTTGGAGCAAACTCAGTGCAGCTTAGGAGAGCAATCCGCACTTTGTAAGTTGGAGCAAACTCGGTGCAGTCAGGAGAGCAATCCGCACTTTGTAAGTTAGAGGAAACTCGGTGCAGCTCAGGTGAGCAATCCGCACTTTGTAAGTTGGAGCAAACTCGGTGCAGCTCAGGGGAGCGATCCTTGCATTCTGTAAGTCTAAAGCAGACTCGACGCATCGTTACTTCCATGGCAAAAAGGTAAGGACTGCCTCAGGTATTCGTTTCTTTCCTTTCTTCTCTGAATTTTTGCTCATCTAGACATTAGTGCACTAGTTTTCCATAAATTAGGGGCGACTGTAGACACCGGGTCTTGAGGCAGTCCTGGTTAGAGTTACCCAATGAAGAAATCCATGTTGGTTTTCGGATAAATGGATGGAATTCGGAGGTTTTCGTCTTTCGGTTTCACAAGGATTAGAATCTTTTTTCGCTATAACATGAGGTTTTTGAAAGAGTTTGGGAAATTTTGCATGAAATTGGATATTTTGGTCCACAGACGGGATGACCGTCTGAAGTAGGGACGCCCATCCCTATTTGGGGTGATCCCAATCCCTAGTCCCGTGTTACGGCCCGTCTGTAGCTAGGGACGGACACGTGACTGAATAGGATGCCCGTCCCTTGTCCCGCGTTACGGCACATCTGTATCTTGGTTTGCACGCGTACCCTTAGTAGGGACGCCCGTCAGTAGTTGCAGGGATGCCCGTCGGTAGTGGATCTAATCAGTTACCGCCGAATTTGATAAAATTTTATCTCTTATCTTTCAAATTTTTTGTAGGATTCGGTTAAAAATTGAATTTTAAAACTCCTTTTAAAATTCAAACTTTAAACTAATGCTTATCTGATTTGATCTCCAAAATTCTATAAATTGGGAGGTAAAATTCATTATTTGGGGTTAGAAGAATTTGACAAAAAAAATATTGGTGGAGAAAATTAAACACTTTTTGAGAGATTGGAATATTTAGAGAAGTTTTCTTTGTGAGCAATTTACCAAAAAGCTATAAATCTTTATTTTCAGAATTTTATTGGATAAAAATTCTTCTAATCAATTGATTTACACAAATTCTTCTTATGAATGAAGCCAATTTGAGGTAACGAAACTCATTCGTTTCCATCAATACAGCTAATTCAAACATCTGGTCGTTATTAAATTTTCTAGAAGAGAAAATACAAATTTTTCTATTTTGATTTATTTTTTATTTGATCCTTGTGGAGCGTGCGGGGACCGAAAGCATTCGATATTCATCCAAAAAGGTAAAATCTGAGGGTAAACATTCTGGATTAGCACTTGTGTGATTTAATTAACTTATATTAGTCATTTTCATTTTTTTTCCTTTTTTTTTTTTTATCTTTTTAACTTATTTCTTTTAAAGTTTCCCATTATTTTCCTTTCTTTATTTTATTCATTAATTTTGATTCTGACATGTTTATTCCTATGAGTTATTTTCTGACCATCTGGAATTAGAGTTGTAAATTTTGATGGTCGAGCCAATCTGAGGATTTTCACACGGGTTCTTTCTTCACCCTTACTTTTTATTCATGTTATTATTAAGATTATTTCAATGTCGTTAAAGTGAAAAGGGCCAAATATTTTATAGTAATTAATTTGGGGTTTTCTTAAAAGCTATGGACCAATGTCCTTTTTTTTAACCAACAAAATTGACACTTTTTAAAAATTAGTTTGTAACAAATATGCATAGCAGGACCAATGTCCTCACTCCAATGAATATCCCAATTTCTGTATGATCTATATGTTATTTTTTATAATGGGGGTTGTATTCCGCCCCTATTTTTATTGTAATTTGATTTATGGAAGTTTACCTTAATAATTCTTAATTTATCATTTTGATGTGAATGATTGCGCTTTAATTAAATGCATCGTGTGGAAGGTTGATGAAACAACGAATTCAAAACTTAATGATAATATTGATCAAGGTATAAATAAATGAGAAGTCCCGAACTCACTCTGGTCTTTGGGGCTTAATGAGGTGAGAGGTCTAGGACTTCCAAGACACCTCTTGAGTCTCATCAAAAGACTTCAACTTACAAATCCTAGGCTCCAGGGGGTAGAGGCTGGGACCTCCAAGATCTCTCTGGCTTGCTCAAGATGGATATGTATGCGTCGTCTTAGGCTCGATGAGGCTAGACGACACTTCCCAATGTTCTATTGGGTGGCGACTCCAAGAAACCTCTTTGTTGCCCAAAATGGAAGCACTTGTAAATACCTTACAAGTTTTAATGAATCCCATCCTGATCGCCCTAAAGCGGGCTTTCGGGAGGCCACGGGGTCCGGTGCACGTTACAATATTCATATGAGATTATATGTGTTTTTGCATGATGATACTTGTATCTTGTATGGTACTTTGTCTACTTTGGATTGTTCGACACGAGTTTGTTATGAAAGTGGATATGATTGTTTGAATGCATGGCTTTTATATACAAGTATATATATCTATCCATTAGGTTTATATGCATGTGTCATTTGAATGTGTTATGCCTTGGCGACCATTGTGAATGGCCGTCCATGTTCTTATGTGTTCTCCCCACTAAGCGTTATCACTTAGCACGAGTTCTTTTCCCGTGCAGGTGGCAGGTTTGCTTCTATTCGAGTCGTGCATCTGCAAGGGTCGGCCACATAGGATCTAGAAGTTTTGTATTTTGTTCAGCTTCTGTATTTTGGATTTTGTATCTCTGTGTGATATGTATATGTAATAATATATTTAAAGATCCGATGTAATATTTTGGGCTATGTAAATATTTTTATATTTGTGTATTAAGTATTTCCTCAATTTTATCTTTCTTCTTAGGCTTCTGTTGTATGATTGTAAGTATGCGTGTGTGTGTGTGCTTTCGCTTAGTGTATGCGCATTGGTGTATTATGTATGTTCAGCTTTTGCTCCTTAAGTTTTAAATTCTTCCGTATTTTTTATATGCTCTGTATTGCTTTTGTCCGGTAACACACCTGCTCGTACGGCTTCCTACTCCCTGGCAGATGGGTTCGCCTACGTATGGGTAGGGGGTGTTACATTTAGTGGTATCAGAGCGCGGTTGGGCAGTTTTGGTTGTCCTTATTTATTTGAGTGTTGAGTCTTTGTATGCTAGTTGGTTTGTGTTGTGTCTTTGCAAGTAAGTTGGTTTTGTGTCGTGGCCTAATGCAGATGTGTCTTGTCTTGTGTCATGTCTAGATGGAGTCTGACCCTAGTGAGAATGTGGGCGAGACAATAAAAAGTGTGAACCCAGTTAGTACCGATCAGAGTGTTTTCGAGCATCCTCCGGCTAGGGATTCTGGTCCTGCTTTCGATTATAGGACGTTAGTGCAAGTGTTGATTTGGATCTTGGATAGATTGAATACCCCTCGCGTTCCTCAAGATTGTGTTCGGAAGGTACCTCAGAAGAGAAAAGTGTTGAGTAAAGAGTTTCCAGCGGGTAAGAGGATTTGAGAACCTCCGATATGTCAACATTGTCAGAAGCAATATTGGGATAAGTGTAAAAAGGTTAAAGAACCGTCGATATGCCGGCACTATCGGAAGCGACATTGGGGTTTGTGTCGGAAGCTGACTGGTGCTTGTTTTCGATGTGGCAAACTGGGACATCAAATTGTTGATTGTCCTAAGATCAGGGAGAATCTAGCTCAGCAAGCTAGGAAGGATGTGGAGGAATTGTTACGAGTTGCTCGAGTGCCATCAGAAGTTGTTGTGCACTGTAGTGGAGTAATAGAGCCTGTAGAGCCTTCCAGTAAGTTTATATTGATATGTTTGAGTAAAGTTTTTCTTTTAATATTTTGAAGTGAATGAGTATTTGCATTTTGTAAGGTTTTGATAGTACTCTATATACTTGTCAGCTATCTCTAGAAAGGTTTTTGAATAAAGCATATTGAATCATGGGGATGGGACAAAGTGCATCATCATAGCATAAATTGCATTACTTCAGCATCACTCTGCTTACATGAGCCATCACATTCTCATTGCATCATCATCCCTTTGACCATACATGATAAAGCATTTGTATATGTGTTTTGATTGAGAGAAAGCTGACAGGGTATACGTGTACTATTTGCTATTAAGAGTAAGGGTGGAAATGGCGAGCATAGTAACGGTTAAGGAAAGTGTTCTGCGTTTGGTTAAGGTGGGGTAGAAAATGATTTAAGAGTAGCGTGATAGTAGTAAGTATAAGCAAGTGAGTAGTTTGAAAATGAAATGTGTGAATATGATGGTGACTTGAAGTGTAGTATTGGGGTTTCTTACTGGTGTAAGTGAATTTCGAGGACGAAATTCTTTTAGGAGGGAAGAATGAGGGTATTTTGATAATTAGTGTAGGTGAAATTGGATTTAGTAAGGACTTAATTGAAGAAATTAAATTAATAAGATGTTAAGTGAGGAGGTTATCTAGTGTGTATGTATGTGAATGGTGTTTGAGTGTATGAAGTCAAGATATTTATGAGTGAGAGCAAATAATATTGTGCTAAGTGGGCTTGTAATATTATGATATGTTGATCTATAGGAGGTTGCCATGTGGAGTGGGCAATTAATGGGAAATAAGAAAAAGGAAAGAGAGAGAGAGAGAGAAGGCAGATCTCATTCTGCTCTCCTCCTCCTTCTTCTTTCTTTTCTTTTCCATGGATTGTGCTCCTCTCCGTGGCTAGGTGTGAGTTGGTGTCTTGGTGGAGCTTGAGGGTCTCTTGAAGAGATATGTATATGGGTTTTGGGTGCTAGGGTTTCCTACGTGAGATTCTTTTCCTCTTCTTCTTATTTTGTTTGAGTTAGGGTTTTTGGGTTAAGAGTAATTCCCTGGGTTTTGGTTTGTGCAAGCTTTGGTTGGCAAGAGGAAGCTTAAGGGCAAGGAAAAGATTGAGGATTAAAGCTTGAAGAAGTGTGGGTTGTGCTTCAAAAGAGGTTTGGGAGTTATCTCTGCTCTTTCTCTTTTTCTAGGATCAAGTTTGTGTGTATGTGTATTTGTGTTTGATTTCTAGGATTTTGAGTGTCTTGGCATGGGTTTATGCAAGATTTTGTTGGGTAATTGCTCTAGTAATGTATGTGTAGTAATTAGGATGAGTGCATGTTAATTTTGGTATGGGAATTGTTTGAATTGGATAAACCCTGTTTTAGCGTTCTTGATCTACTATTTATGTGATTTCTTTGATTTAGTTATTGAATCTTGTGTTAATTGCATGTGAATTGATCATGAGCATGTTGTGGAATGCATTTGAGTGTTAAGGTAAGAGTTTGTGCATGATTGTACAGGTTTTGAAAGGTTATTGAAAGAGTTTTGGAAAAAATAAATGGAAATGGAAATCCTGCATTTGGCTAGGAATCGGGAATATCGTCTCTGTCGCGAGCGCGACACTCTCGCGAGCGCGACAGAGAGGAGCTTCCCGTTCTCGTGTTAAAGTTTGCTGTAGTTTTGTCTGTGTCCGACTCGGATGGAGAAGCACGGCTCGTGCTCCTTTGGCATGCAAGTTGTGCATCTCAGCTGGACGTCGGCAGGAAGAGAGGATCAACACGACTCGTGCTCGTGTAGCACGACTCGTGCTTGTTCAACACGAATTGTTCTGCTGTGATTTCTTCTCCGTGACGTGTTGTGGAGCATGACTAAAGGGAAATAACATGGACACGAGTCGTGTCCCTCAGCACTACTCGTGCTCATGCCACTTCCTCTGCGTGTCGTGCTTAAGGAGCACGACTGGGATGAGTCATCGACACGAGTCGTGTCCCTCGGCACGACTCGTGTCCGTGACTCTTCTGCCGCGAGCGCGACTTGCTCGCGAACGTGATGGAGGCGCTGACCCCCATTGGTTTTTTGCCAGTTTTTCGAAAATGAGTTCCAAATGCCCTTTTCATGGTTTTTCCTTACTGTATGCTATATGAACTTGTTTATATGCCCATTATATTGTGGATTATATTTAATGAATTATATGTTGTGACTTGAAATATGATTTGTGTGTTATCGAAGTTATGGTATGTTAATACTTGATTATGATATGCTTAGTAATGGAGATCCCTGTTAGACTATCATTTGATTTTAGTTGTATGATTTAGGTTATCAGTGTTATATTATGAATTGTATCACGTGTTGCATTTTGAATACAAGTAAGTTATGAATGTCAACTTCATGATTATTTATTGTGAACATGTTCTACTGAAATGTGGAGTGTGTAATGCATATCTTAATTCACGATTCTTCCCTAAGAATAATATATGGTATTATATTTGACATGAATCGTATTAATGCATGGTACGGGTTTTGTTTTGATAATCTTTGGCACAATATGGTTTCTCATATTTGATTCTGATATGCTTTAGAGTATATACTTGGCAATGTGCATTGTATGATGTGTGTGTAATACTAGAAAGAAATGATATGTCTATCATACTTTGATTTATGCATGATATTGTATATATATTATGCAATGCAAAACATGAATTATTTTATGCATGACCTGCGAGAGTCAGTCTAGTCGATAGTTAGGCATGCCTAATAGAGCTTTGTAGCTGCAGCGCCCTTTGAAAGAATAGACCCCGATTAGGTCCCTGGCTGGTTCCTTGCGAACCTTTATACTGTATGGATCTTGTTTAAGGTCCTTTTATCGAAATGTTTTTGAATGTGGAAAAATGATGTTGCTTTTTGATTCGTACCCGTAAGGTACGTTACCGTACTGTTACCATATTTTCTCGTTATCCACTAAAGTGAGTCGGCAGGTATTCTATTTGTTTTGTCTGATATGAAGATGAGAATGCAATTATAAATCTCAGAATGGATTAATTATGACTCAAGCATGTATATTGTGTATCCTCTGCTTGTATATAAACGACCTTGTTTATTGTATGTGTATATTGTTCATGTGTGTCGTATAATATGTAAGTTGCACTTCGATATAGTGATTAGATAAATTAAAATGTATATAAATGTAAGCTAGAATTTCGGAATGCTATGATTAATTTGTATGTATATTAATGTGATTTTGTGCTGTTAACTGTTGTGATTAATTTATGAATTAAAATGAGTGTGAATATAATCTTGATCTAGCGAACACAACGAATTTAATACTATGCTATATGTTTCCCTTGGTGTCATCTATTGTAATATCCTTGACATGTTGTTATGTGTTTATGTACCATGGTATGATATTTCATGTATTAGAGTTGCGCAAGGGAAGTGTGGTGGTTTTGGACGTTGTCCCTTGGGGTTTTTGCTGGTGTGTGTATTATGGCCTAACAAAAGTATGTTTAAATGTCTCGTAGTTTTGCATGATAGTCGGGTGCGTTATTGCATGGTAAATTGCCCTGCATGTGAATGGGTTTTCAGTTAACGTTTGGGTTATTGGTATGAAGGCTGCATGTTTAATTGTTGGGTAGCTAAACGTAATGCGGTTTGATATCTAACACCTCGGTAAGTATATGCATATGAGATTGTATGTGTTTCTGCATAATGATACTTGTATCTTGTATGGTACTTTGTCTACTTTGGTTTGTTCGACACAAGTTTATTATGAAATGGATATGATTGTCTGAATGCATGGCTTTTATATACAAGTATATATATATATCCGTTAGGTTTATATGCATGTGTCATTCGAATGTGTTATGCTTTGGCAACCATTGTGAATGGCCGTCCATATTCTTATGTGTTCTCCCCACTAAGAGTTATCACTTAGCACGGGTTCTTTTCCCGTGCAGGTGGCAGGTATGCTTCTGTTCGAGTCCCGCATCTGCAAGGGTTGGCCACATAGGAGCTAGAAGTTTTGTATTTTTTTCATCTTTTGTATTTTGGATTTTGTATCTCTGTGTAATATGTATACGTAATAATAATATGTAAAGATTCCGATTTAATATTTTGGGCTATGTAAATATTTTTATATTTTTGTATTAAGTATTTCCTCAATTTTATCTTTCTTCTTAGGCTTCTGTTGTATGCGCGTGTGTACGCTTTCGCTTAGTGTATGCGCATTGGTGTATTATGTATGTTCAGCTTTTGCTCCTTAAGTTTTAAATTTTTCCGTATTTTTATATGCTTTGTATTGGTTCTGTCCGGTAACACACCTACTCGTATGGCTTCCTACTCACTGGTGGATGGGTTCGCCTACATATGGGTAGGGGGTGTTACATTAAGGGAGATTCGTTGTCCTCCATAGAGTGAGGTGGAGTGTGTGATATCTTTGTTGCAGGGCTCTGCTTTTTGATTGGTGGACCTTGGTGCTTAGGCATCCGCAGTTTCCTGAACCTGTGACATGGGAGTTCTTCGAAAGAGAGTTTCGGAACAAATATGTGGCTAAGGCATTTAAGTAGGCCAGATGGGTGCAATTTTTGAGTCTCCGTCAGAGAGTGTTGTTTGTAGCTGATTATGAGAAGGAGTGCAATCGACTCAGCAAGTATGCACCGCCAGGAGTTCTCACTGAGGTATTTAGATGTCAATCATTTGAGGAGGGTTTGAATGAGTCTCTGAAGGTAATATTAGTTTTGTTGATGTTAGCACCAGATGTTAGTTACTATCAGATAGTGTAGGCAGCTTTAAGAGCGGAGCACTCTGAGAATGTTCTAAGAGAGAAGGGTCAGAGGAAGAAGGCTTCTAGAGGAGGTTCTTCTTCGGGAAAGAGGTCACGGGAGTCTCAAGGGAACCCCTTTGGTGAGTCGCATCCTAGTTCGGCTACTAGAGGGAGGAGGCAGGATTCTTTTAGAGGGTCTAGTGTGGGTAGAGGAGCTTCGGGTGGTCGAGGTGATGGTGTGCCCCAATGTTCTCATTGTAACAAGCAATATTGGGTGAGTGTCGGTGGTTGACTAGGATATTTTAGATGTGGTAGCACCGACCATTTTCTTGCCAATTGCTCGAATTTGTATGAGAATACCCAAGGTCAGCAAGAGGCAAGTCGAGCTGGGCCAAATGTTCCTCAAGGCAATCGTTCTAGAGGTAGAGGACGGGGTCGTAGTGGACGGCCTCGGGAAAGAGATTCATCTGAGACAGTTGATCGTCCAGTACCTGCGACTACCAGAGCCTATGCGATTAGGGCCCGTAACGAGTAGGATGCTCTGGAAGTTATAGCTGGTAAGTACTTACTTTTCAGTACTAAGATGTATGCTTTGATAGATTTTGGTTCTACCCATTCCTATCTGTGTTCTGATAAGTTGTATAGTGAAATGTCTAATGAGGATAATTTGGATTATGAGATTTGTGTCACTAGTCCGTTAGGGCAGAGTGTGCAAGTGAACGGGGTATGTCGGAATTGTCCTCTGATGGTGCAAGGTAAGGAATTTTCTGTTGATTTGGTTAGGCTACCATTTCATGAGTTTGACCTTATTTTAGGTATGGATTGGTTGTCCAACCATCGAGCTATAGTGGATTGTCAGAGGAAAATAGTTGTGCTCAAGGGTAAGGATCAGATGCCCGTGGTTGTTAGAGGTATAGGAAGTGACTTGCTTCATAACATGATCTCGACTATGAAAGCCAAACGGTTTATGAGGAAAGGATGTGAAGCGTATTTAGCTTTAATTTTAGATTCCCGAAGAGGACAAATAAAGATACAAGATATTCTGGGAGTAAGAGACTTTATGGATGTTTTTCCAGAGGAATTACTGGGTTTGTCACCGGGAAGAGAGGTAGAATTGTCTGTGGATGTTGTGCCGGGTGCAGCTCTGATTTCTAAGGTTCCGTATAGGATGGCTCCGATAGAATTAAAAGAGTTGAAAAGTCAGTTGCAAGAGCTCTTGGATAAAGGTTTCATTCGATCGAGTGTGTCGCCATGGGGTGCTCTGGTTCTGTTTGTCAAGAAAAAGGATGGTACTTTGAGAATGTATATTGATTACCGGCAGATCAATAAGGTTATGGTGAAGAATAAGTATCCGTTGCCACAGATTGAGGATCTTTTTTATCAGCTTCGAGGAGCTGGAGTGTTTTTGAAGATAGACTTGAGATAGGGTTACTATCAATTGAGGGTCAAGGATGCGGATGTGGCAAAGACAGCTTTTCGGACGCGTTATGGTTATTATGAATTTTTGGTGATGCCATTTGGTCTGACTAACGCGCCCGCAGACTTCATGGATTTGATGAATAGGGTATTTTGTCCGTATTTGGATAATTTTGTGGTGTTGTTCATCGACGACATCTTGGTTTATTCAAAGGATGAAAAGGAACATGAGGAACATCTGAGATTGGTATTGCAAGTGTTAAGAGACCATCAGCTCTACGCCAAGCTTAGTAAGTGTGAGTTTTGGTTAAAAGAGGTGACAATCCTTGGACATGTGGTTTCGGCAGAAGGTATCCGAGTAGATCCGTCCAAGATTGAAGCTATTATGAATTGGTTGCCACCGAAGTCTGTACCAGAAGTGAGGAGTTTTCTAGGATTGGCTATATATTATAGAAGGTTTATGAAGGGCTTTTCAGTGATAGCTTCGCCTCTGACTCGGCTTCTCAGAAAGGAGCTTAAGTTCTTATGGTTTATAGGTGCTCAGTGAGTTTTGAGCAGTTGAAAAATATGTTAACTAAGGCTCCTATACTTACTCAACCCGTTTCGGGTAAAGAGTATACTATGTACAGTGATGCTTCGGGTATAGGATTGGGTTGTGTTCTTATGCAAGATGGTAAAGTGATCGCCTATGCTTTCGGGCAGCTGAAACCTCATGAGCAACACAATTTGACGCATGACTTGGAACTAGCAGCGGTAGTGTTTGCTCTTAAGGTGTGGCGGCATTATTTATATGGAGAGACTTGCAGGATCTTTACAGATCATAAGAGTCTAAAGTATCTGCTCACTCAGAAGGAATTGAACTTAAGGCAACGTAGATGGCTATAGTTATTCAGAGACTATGATTGTATCATTGATTATCATCCAGGCAAGGCTAACATAGTAGCAGATGCTCTAAGTAGGAAGTCAGTGTCAGCTTTGTCTTTGAGTAGAGGAAAGTGGAAATTTGATTCAGAAGGAGCGCTTATAGCTCAGTTAAAGGCTAGACCGAGCTTGAAGCAAGTGATAATGGATGCGCAGTTGAGTGATCTGGTGTTGCAGCATGCTTCTCGCACGGTTAGGCATGATAAGCAGACTAAATTTTCTATAAATGATGAGGGAGTGCTCAGATTTGGGAATCGGTTATGTGTGGCTAATGTGGAGGAAGTGAAAAGAAGGCTTTTGCAAGAAGCTCATTCGTCGGTTTTCATGATGCATCCAGGAGGAAATAAGATGTACAGAGACCTGAAGCAATTTTATTGGTGGCCAAATATGAAGAGAGATATAGTAGATTTTGTTTTTAAATGTTTGGTATGCCAACATGTAAAAGTTGAACATCAAGTCCCGACGGGATTGTTGCGTCCCTTACCCATTCCTCAATAGAAGTGGGATGATGTTACGATGGACTTTGTAGTCGGATTGCCTTTGTCGCAACGCAAGCATGATTCAGTTTGGGTGAAAGTCGACCGATTGACGGAATCAACACACTTTTTACCAGTTCGGATGAATTATTCCATGGATCAACTGGCTAAGATTTATGTGGATGAGATAGTGAGGCTTCATTGAGTTCCAGTTTCTATTGTGTTTGATCAAGATTTGAGGTTTACGTCAAAGTTTTGGAAAGAGTTACAGTTGGCTTTAGATACTCGATTAAACTTTTGCACTGCATTTCACCCTCAGACGGATGGTCAGTCGAAAAGAGTTATTCAGATTCTGGAAGACATGCTGTGGGGATGTGCTTTAGAGTTTTCTGGTAGTTGGGATAGATATGTGTCCTTAATGAAGTTTGCATACAGTAATGGTTATCAAGCGAGTATTGGGATGGCTCCTTATGAAGCTCTCCATGGAAGGAAATGTAGAACCCCAGTGTGTTGGAATGAGTTATCGAAAAGATCAGTTGTAGGTCCAAAATTGATTAGAGATACAGAAGAAAAGATATAAGTGGTGAAACGGAATTTGAAAGTACCTAAAGATAGGCAACGATCTTATGCTGACTTGAAGCGAAGGGACATTCGTTATGAGGTTGGTGATAAAGTATTCTTGAAAGTGTCACCATGGCAGAAAGTTCTTCGGTTTGGTAAGAAAGGAAAATTGAGTCCTCGGTTTATTTGACCATATGAGATTCTGGATAAGGTTGGCCCAGTAGCTTTTCAGTTAGTGTTGCCAATGGAATTGGCTAAGTTACACGATGTTTTTCACGTGTTTATACTTCGTAGCTACCGATCCGATCCATCTCATGTGTTGCAAGTGCAAGATATTCGGGTTCAGCCAGATTTCTCATTTGATGAAGAATCGAAGGAAATTTTGGCTAGGAAACATCATGGAATTGAAGAGGCAACTTGGGAACCAGAAGCGATCATGAGAGCTCAGCATCCTCAGTAATTTAGATCAGGTGAGAATTTTGAGGACGAAATTCTATTACGTGGGGGAGTATTGTAACGCCCTGTTTCCGCCCTGATTATTTGAGCTTTGTGTATGTGTGATTGTGTGTGTGTTAAATTATGGCATGTGTTATTTTTGTGTAAATATATATATGCATGATTTAAATTTAGTATTATGTATTTGTGGGGTTTTCTTGGGTGTGAGAGTGTGTAAGGGATTAGGGTGTATGTAACTGAGGTTTGGCTTGAGTGTAGGTATGAGGATGGGTTTTGGGTGTGTCTTGCGGTAGTCTTCCAATGGGGGGTTGCCATGTGGAAAGTGGGGGAGTTTATTTGTGTTGAGAGAGGAAAGAGAATCAGCTTTTTGTCTTTCCCTTTTTCCCGTTTCCTTCTTCTTCCCCATTTTTCCTCTTCCTCTTCTTTTTTTCTTTACTTCCTTGTAATCCCTCTCCTCTAGCAGCAATTTTGGTGAGTTTTGGGTGATCTTAAGTTAATTTAGGTAAGTAAGAGCTTATTGTTCTTCCTCACCTTCTTATTCCTTCTAATTTAGGTAATTTGAGTGTTTGGGTATTTTTGGGGTTTGAGTTTAAAGCTTGTTGTGATGGATGTTTTTGTTTAAAGATCCCTCCTAGAGAGCCCAAAGGCAAGGAAATCGCAAGTGGAAGTAGAGCCCGTGATTAGAGTTCAAGTATTTGAGGTTTGGGAATGTTTGTGATTTTGATATATTTTGTGTGATTTTGTTTTTTGTGGTGATGGGTGAGATTGATGGGGTGAGTTATGGGTATTTGTGTGTAATTCCTATGGGTATTGTTTATTGTGGATTGAAGTGTGTAATTAGTGAGGAATTGGGTTTTTGCATGAGTATGCATGAGAAATTGTTGATTTGATTAATTATGGAATTTGATCTTGTAAACTTGATGATTTGATGATGATAATTAGTTTATAAGTTGAGTTTTGGGTGGTTTAAGGTGTTGTGAATGATCTATTTGTGTGGGGTTGTGTTTTGATGTCAATTGAAGGTTTGGGTGAATTTTGGAGGTGGAATTCTGCAGGTTTTCGCATAAAGGCTGGAAATCACAACCCTATCACGAGCGCGACACTGTCGCGAGGTCGCGATAGAGCTCGGTGATTGCAGCCTTCGTACGAGCTGTATGCGGGCTGCCGAGCGGCATCGGCGAGAGCTCTCCATCGTGAGCGCGACAGAGCGCTCAGCCGCCGCACTATCTTTGGACAGTCTCCTGTCGCGAGTACGTGCCTGCACATGAGCGCGACAGAAGCTGCCGGCCGCTCACTATCACGAGCGCAACAGTGAGGTATGTTGCTGTCCCCGCGCAAGCGCGAGGACTGTCGCGACCACGACTTGAGGTAGATCTTTGCCTCTGTCGCGAGCGCGACACCTCCTGGCTTCAAAAAGTGAGTTTTCTTTTTATGTTTCTAATGCTCAATCTTCGGTCTAGTTATGCTTTCATAGATATGCATAGACAATTTTATGAATGATATGAATACAAATTAGTTGAGCTATGCTTGACCTGCGAAAGTCAATAAGTGGATAAATAGGCAAGCCTAGAAAGTTCAGTTTGCTGCAGCCATGTGTATGCGTTTTGGACCCTGATCAGGTCCCTGAATTGGATCTGCGTGATCCCCATCTAAATTGAATCTTGTTTAAGATTCCATGCGAAAATGTTTTGAAATAAAAAGAAAAGAATAATTTCGATAACCTCGGGTATCCATGCATTTCGAATGATTATGATTTACTCGCTATCCACTACTTTGAATAAGCAGGTTTTTTTTCTTCTATTGTAATTATAAGTTTGATTTTAGCACTGTATGCTTGATTAAATGATAAGAGATATTATTATCTTCAGTATGATGAATTGTTTAAGTATTGATTTAAGTATGTGCCATGTGTATGTGATTTGTATCGACGTCCATTGTGAGTGGTCGTTTTTCATTGTGCTTTTCCCCACTACGCGTATTCGCTTAGCACAGGTGTTTCATCGTTGCAGGTGTGGAAGATGTGGGAGATCGTAAGCAGGGTGATCCATTCTAGAAAGGCCGAAACAACTAGGAGAGAGATTTTGTGGATTCGAATTGTACTTATTTTCGTATATGTAATAGTTTAATGATTTTGTAATGAAAACTATTGATATAAGTTTTTGTTTTGTAAGTTGGTTTGATACCAAGCTTATAAGCGATCTTTTGAGCTACGACACTTTTGTAATATGATATGTAAGGACTATTATGTACATTAATAATATTATACCTTTTGTTCTCAGCCTTGGTCTTGTGTTTGTGAAATTTTATTTTACTGCTTTGAGTGTATGATTTATTATTGTATGTTTGTGCTTGAGGTTTTGCATGACAACCCTCATCTATCGGGACCCTTCATTCTCCTCCAAGGATGAAGCTTCCTACCTATAGGTAAGGGGTGTTACATTCGCACTCTCGGCTGACTCCTCATGTGATCCACGAGCAGACTCCATAAAACTACAAAACATACACCATAATCCGCATCAGGCCAACACAACACTAAACGCACACTATATCCTACACTTGCCGAGAAACGCCTAAACCAAGCTCTGATACCACAAAATGTAACACCCCTTACCTATACGTAGGGAACTTTATCCCTCGAGGAGGAAGAAGGACCCTGATAGATGAGGGTTGTCACGCTAGACCTCAAACGAACCAAAATAAAGTTACAAATCATTCACTCAAATGATAAAAATAAAATTCCCTAAATAAAAGACAGAGGCTGGAACAACAATACGATATTTATTAATTTACAATAAGGTCTTTACAGATCATAAGTACAAATGTGCCTCAGCACCAAAAGATCATATACATATCTGATATAAAGTCAAAATACAAAAATAGAGTTTACATCATTACAAAAAAATACTTAATCAAATACATATACAAAAGTACTTCTTCTTATACTATAAAATCTCTCTCCTAGTTGCATTGGCCCTGCTAATGTGAATCTCGCTACCCAAAAACTTCAACATCTTCCACACCAGCATGGATGAAACACCCGTGCAAAGCGATAATGCTTAGTGGGGAAAAACACAAAATGCACAACGACTACTCACAGTGGCGTCAACAGAAAATCACATGCTTATGGTAGACACAACACAATAAAATCTTATAAAAACAATTCAACGCATAGATAATCAATTGCAGCATTATGCTTCAAAAATTTCACATTTAAATTGAAAACCCTGCCATGAAAAATAGTGGATAACGAGTACTCATAGATACCTGGGGGTACCAACAATATATATATATATCATAATTCAAAGATACCCGAAGGTATTAAAATCAATCTTTTCTTTTGGTTTTGAAAATAATTTCGCATGGGATCTTAAACAAGATCAAAGATAGAAGGATCATGAAGATCCGATCGGGGACCTGATCAGGGTCCAAAATCACAGAAGGTTGCAGCTACAGAAACTCTATTAGGCATGCCTAACTATCCACTAAGTTGACTCATGCAGGTGATGCATGATACAAATCATACTCCAAATACAACACATGCTTTAAAATAAAGAACCATAAACTTAATACATGCATATCCAATCTGTATACAATACATACATTCAATATACTTCACATTTAATATACTTTGACAATTTAAAACACAAGTAAATATCCATTTCATAATTGAGGAGACCCCAATTAAGATTAAAAACTCATAACACAAGAAAAAGGTAAGAAAAAGACATAACTTAAAACTTTGCAGAATTTCAAAACAGAGAGGTTTTACACGGCGGTATGACTTACCCTTACCGCCATGTAAGACATCCTACACGGTGGTAAGGAAAAACCATACCGCCGTGTAACATGTCTAACACAAAAACCTCAATAGGCAGAATGCATTTACACGGCGGTATGGAAAGTTCCTTACCCCCGTGTAAATACACCACCCACGAATCCTGCAAGGCAGAATGATTTTATACGGCGGTATGAAAGGTTCTTACCGCCGTGTAAAAACACGGACAAAGAAAATATGGAGGACAGAATGCGATTACACGGTGGTGAGGAATTCCTTACCTCCATCTAATTCGCCAAAAACCCAGAAATTCAAAGGAGAAAGTAACTTAACTCACAATCAAACTTCAACAAATCTCAAAAATTAATCAAGTACTAGAAATTTTCTACCTATACACTTTCAAAGGCATATTCAATAACATTCATACCTCAATTTGCAACAATCAACATAAAAATTTACCAATCATACAAATATCACACAAATTTAACATTCCTAAACCTTGCTATTCTTAGCTCCAATTCAAAGGGCTCCACTTCCACTTGCTATCTCCTTGCTCTTAGACTCTGTCGGAGGAATCTCTGAGCCAAAACACTTAAGAAATCAAACTTCAAAACTCTAACCCCAAAACTTATATTAACAAATTACAGAAGAAAGAAGATGATAAAGAAGGAAAACTAGTTGCAACTTACCAAACCAGCTTAGGGATACCCAAAACTCACTAGAATTTGTAATTTTAAGGGAAATCAAGTGAAACCAAAGGAGAAAAAGTGTCATGGCCGGATTTGTACCCTAAAAGAATTAACTTAAATTGGCATGTATGTGTGAATCGAATGTGAGTTTCGGACTAGATTGAAATGAAGGCAGGACTTAATTGAAAGAAAGAAGAATAGTTGAGGGATTAAATGGTAATTATATATGGTTGTAATAAGCATGAGTTAAAGGCTGATTAATAAGTTTAATGGAGGGTTAACTAAGAATAAAATAATGTAAGGAATTGGTTAAAAGAGGCAGGTTTCGATAGTGGATTCCGTATGGCTTTGTGAGTGTGTGCCACCTCCACCTTTGCATGCAAGAGTGAGCTAAGGGAAGGGAAGAGCTTCATTTGTGTAATCCAGTCATTTTCTGTGTTCTTCTCTTCTCTTTCTTGTGTGAGAGTAAGTTTTAGAGAGGCCTTAAGAAGTGTAAGCATATAGATGATAAGTTGCTCTAGAATTAAGGGTTAAACCTAAGAGGTAAGTGAATAAGTGCATTGTGTTTTCATCTTCTACTCTTCTTTTTGATTTGATTTGGTATTGGGTGAGTATTGATGGATTGTGTCTGATCCTACAATTTGAATTGGTTTTGCTAGCTGCAGAAGGGAAGAAGGATAAAGGAAAAGCAGTAATTGGGGAAACGAGCGTCAGTCGAGACTAGGAGCTAAGGCGATAAGGTTTGGGAACAAACCCTAAATGTGTAAATTGTATGATTTGTATTGGTCCAATAGGGACTTTGATATGAGCTGTATGTGTATGTGGTAATGTGTTTAGTGAATGAATTGCTTGAGAGCATGTATGCTATGTGTGAATTGGGATTGATTATAAATTGTGCCAAAGATGAGTGCCAAAGTAAGAAGGGAAATCAGGTATGTGCTAATTGAGTAAGTGGTTGATGTTTTTTTTGGTTGATTGCCAAAAGTGAGAATGAGATTTGAAGTCTTGATGTGGAAGGAGAGTTGGACTGGAAGGCACAGCTGTGCTAGTGATAAAACATAGCTATGTTATAGTGTTTTTGCATAGGTCACGGTGACAATGAAATTGATTGTGACAGTGAGGTATGCCTGAGTTCAATTCTGCATATTGGATTTTGGTATGTCACAGTGACAATGAAATCCATTGTGACCGTGAGGTACCTAAGGGAGCATTCTGTTTTGCAAAGTATGGATATGTCACGGTGACAATGAACTTCATTGTGACCGTGACATACCCTCAAGATGCATTCTGCCGAGAGTTCGGAACATGTAACGGTGACAATGAAATTGATTGTGACCGTGACCTGCCCCCAGTTTGCATTATGTTTTGAACTTCAACATGTCACGGTGACAATGAAATTCATTATGACCGTTACCTACCCTGTTTTGGCATTATAACCCTAATGTGTTTGGACTTTCTAACGGTAAGGCTTTAAGCTGGAATGAAGAACATTATGAGTAAGTGTTATGTGTGTATTAAGTAATGAACATTTGCATACTATGTGACGGTTCTTGAATGCAATTAATTATGTGATTATTAACTATGAAAAACGAATTGGAAGCATATTGGGTATGCAAGTGTAATGCTTAGCTATGTGGTAATGCGAAAGTGTAGAGCGAATGTGATATGGGCTATCCACGTATGTGATGTGAAAAGTGATCAATGTGAACTGAATAATATGTTTAACAACTTAAGCCTGCGAGTCAAGTAGTGGATAGTTAGGCATGCCTATAGGGTCAAGTGCTGCAGGCCCATGCGTTTAATGTGTCTGATTCCATGGGAATCACAATGCGAAAATAATGTGGATAATCCTTGTTGGTTTTTATTATAAGTGGAATGATATTTCGGTACCTGAGGGTACCCAAGCATAAGTGTAATCTCGATGAGATTCTAGTACCTGAGTGGTACCAATGCGATACCCGTTATCCGCGTCATTGAATTGCAGGCTAACTGACTAAGAAAATAATAAATGGAAGTGACTGTAATATAATAAAGCATGTGATGTGGATATGTGATTGATGCTTTTTGACTGAATATAGTAACGAACATTACTATGCTTGAAATGGTACACGCTATGATAATAATTGTTCTGGCATGTCTACTTGCATGTGATGTATGGTATTTCCGATGTATATATGAGTTCCCCACTAAGCGTTATCGCTTAGCATGGATTTACTCTAATCCGTGCAGGTACGGACAAGAGGCGACTGGAGGACATTCCCGCATTTTGTACAGTCAACAGTAGGAAATAGAAAGTGTAGGTTCTGGGTTTAATATTTTTTGATTTTTGTATGAGCTTTTGTATAATCAGAATGTGTATCGGGTATGTAAGGGCATGTAATAATCTGATAACTATAAATATTGACCTAAGAGTATATATATGTGTGTGCAATGCGTGTGGTTATGAAGAGTGCACTATAAGTAGTTGGCATGTGATGCTTGAGTTTAGAACGTATGTGATGAAATTTTATTATTCAGGTTAAACATGTGTTCTGCTGTGTGTGTGCGGTCTTCTCTAACTATGATTAGCTGAGCTAGTCTGTCATTAGAGAAAGGGCATCACAAGTTGTGGTATCAGAGCCTAGGTTGAGTCTTTTCTGGGAATTGAGTAGATATGATGTGCATAGTTTGTTGACCTAATGTGGAAGTCCTTGTTTAATCTGTGTAGTAACGATGGAATCTAGAAGGCATACCGGAGAAGAATCTGCCGAAAGTGTGAATCCTCGTGAATCTGAGGTGACGGGGTGTGGATAATCTAGATCGGTTGGTTTTGGGAATGAGATTCCGTTTGGGCCTATGGAAGCTATGATGAAAATGACACAAGATATGGCGAGAGTGATGGAATGTATGTTGGTGCCTAGAGCCCCAATAGAATCTTTGAGAAAGCATGGTTTGGAGGAATTCCATGGAACAAGGTTAGATGAGTCAAAAAAAGCAGAGTACTGGATTGAGAAGGTGGAAACGATTTTTAAGGAGATACGGTGTCCTCCTGACCAGTGGGTTGAATGTGTAGAGTCACTACTCCAAGGCCCAGCATATGATTGGTGGAAGCTGGTCCTGCAGAATCCGATGCTTCCTGAACCATTTAAACTGGGAGTTCTTTGAAAGGGAATTCAAGAACAAGTCTATCACTAAAGCACATCGAAAGGCAAACTGGAAGAAGTTTTTGAGTTTAAGACAGAGAACCATGACGGTGGCAGAGTATGAAGCGGAATTTTGTCGCCTAAGCAAGTACGCGCCAAAAGGAGTCTTGACCGATGTGTTGCGGTGTCAACAATTTGAGGAAGGGTTGATTGAGGAAATTAAAGCATTGTTGATTTCTCTAACAACAGAACAGAACGTAAGTTATTATCGAATTGTTCAAGCAGCTTTGAGAGCTGAAAGGACTTTGGGGGCTAAAAGAGAATGGAGACAAAGGAAGAATGCAAGTAGAGGTGGTTCCCAGATGGGGAAAAGATCAAGAGATTCTCATGTGGCACCACCTGCGGAATCAGGGTTCAGTTCTGCAGCGAGAGGTAAAAAGCATGGCGCTCCCTCAGCATCTGGTTCGGGAAGAGGAACATTTGGTAACAGAAGTGAGGTTCATGAGTGTCCTCATTGTGGTAAGAGGCATAGAGGAGAATGCTGGAGAGTGACGGGTGCTTGTTTTAGATGTGGAAGCACTGAGCATTTCCTTGCTTATGAGATGTTAGGAAATCAACAAGAGCAGAGTAGGGGTGGTTCAAATTTACCTTCTACTAATAGAGGAAGAGGAAGAGGACATGGCAGAGGTAGCCAGACCAGGGGTGCAGTTGATTCTGAGATTGTGGATAGGCCTGATGCGGCACCAGTGCGGACTTATGCTATGAGGGCACGAGAGGATCAGGATGCGCCTGAGGTGATAGCAGGTACTATTCTACTCTGTGGTGTGGAAATGTTTGCACTTATTGATCCTGGCTCAACTCATTCTTATGTGTGTGATAAAAAGATATGTGGAAAGATGCCTAGAGTTGATTGTTTAAAATATGATATATGTGTGTCTAGCCCTTTGGGAGGTAACGTTAATGTGAACAGAGTGTATAGAAACTGTGCATTAGAAGTTCAAGGTATTGTGTTTCCAGCGGATTTGATTGAATTACCATTTGATGAGTTTGATTTGATTTTGGGTATGGATTGGTTGACTAAATATAATGCGGATGTTAAGTGTAAGAAGAAGATGGTTATACTCTATGATGATAAGGGGAACATAGCGACAGTGAGAGGAGTGTGCACTAATTCTCTTGTAAATGTGATATCTACTATGCAAGCCTCTCGGTATATGAGAAAAGGATGTGAAGGTTATCTAGCTTTGGTGATAGACAGTAAGAGAGAACATGTGAAGATACAAGAGATACCGATAGTCAGAGAATTTCCTGACGCATTTCCTGAAGAATTGAGCGGTGTACCACCGATAAGAGAGGTTGAGCTATCGATAGATGTGGTGCCAGGAACAATACCTGTATTTAAGGCACCGTACAGAATGGCTCCAACTAAGTTGAAGGAATTGAAAGAGCAGTTGTAAAAATTGCTGAACAGGGGTTTTATTAGACCTAGTGTTTCTCCTTGGGGAGCACCAGTGATATTTGTTAAAAAGAAAGATGGTACAATGAGAATGTGCATTGATTATCGACAGTTGAATAAAGTGACAGTAAAGAGTCGATACCCTTTACCTCGAATTGAAGACTTGTTTGATCAATTAAGAGGAGCTGGTGTATTTTAAAAAATTGATTTGCGTTCAGGGTATTATCAGTTGCAAGTGAAGAAAGAAGATATACCTAAGACTGCATTTAGAACTCGATATGGGCATTATGAGTTTCTGGTAATGCCTTTTGGGTTGACTAATGCGCCTGCTGCATTTATGGATTCGATGAATCGGGTGTTCAGACCATATTTGGACCAATTTGTAGTGGTATTCATTGATGATATTCTGGTTTATTCAAGGGATGAGAAGGAGCACGAGCAGCATTTGAGAATTGAGCTTCGGACTCTGCGGGAGCATCAGCTGTATGCCAAACTAAGTAAGTATGAGTTCTGGCTCAAAGAGATGTCATTTCTGGGTCATGTGATCTCGTCTGAAGGGATTAAAGTAGATCCAACTAAGAAAGAAGCAATTGTGAATTGGAAACCGCCTAAGAATGTGCTGGAGGTTCGTAGTTTCTTATGGTTGGCTGGATATTACAGAAGGTTTGTGAAAGGATTTTCAGTAATAGCTTCACAGTTGACAAGATTGCTACAAAAAGGAGTGTAATATGAGTGGTCTGAAAGATGTCAAGCGAGTTTCGATCAGTTGAGAAAGATGTTAGTAGAAGCACTGATTCTTATGCAGCCTATGACGGGTAAAGAGTATGTGTTGTACACCGATGCTTCAGGTGTCGGGTTGGGTTGTGTATTGATGCAAGAGGGGAAGGTGATAGCATATGCGTCAAGACAACTGAAGCCGCATGAAAAACTTATCCGAATCATGATTTGGAATTGGCAGCAATAGTGTTTGCTTTAAAGATTTGGCGACATTACTTGTATGGTGAGAAGTGTAGAATTTACACCGATCATAAGAGTTTGAAATATCTGCTTACACAGAAGGAATTGAATCTGAGACAGCAAAGATGGCTCGAGTTATTTAAGGATTATGATTGTATTGTGGATTATCACCCGGAAAAAGCTCATGTAGTGGCGGATGCTTTGAGCAGGAAGTCAATTTCAGCATTATAGTTAAAGCAGATTAAGTGGAGGCTTTCTGCAGACGGAGCTTTATTGGCCCAGTTGAAAGCAAGACCGGTCCTGGAAGACGAGTGAATGGTTGCTCAGAGAAATGATGCGAAGTTGCAACAAGTTTTGCAGTCAGTCAGTCTGGTGGCTAAGCTGCATGATGTTTTCCACATATCCATGTTAAGAAAATATAGGTCAGATGATTCCCATGTGCTACCTGTACAAGAAGTGGAAGTGCAATCAGATTTTACTTATGATGAGAAACCGAAAGTGATTTTAGCAAGAGAAGTGAGGCAACTTCGGAATAAGCAAATACCACCTGTAAAAGTGCTCTAGCAACATCATGGTGTTGAGCAAGCAACTTGGGAATCAGAAGCGGCTATGCGAGAGCAACATCCACAACTGTTTCACTCAGGTATGAATTTCGAGGACGAAATTCTCTAAGGAGGGGAGAGTTGTCATAGCCAAATTTGTACCCTAAAAGAATTAACTTAAATTGGCATGTGTGTGTGAATCGAATGTGAGTTTCGGACTAGATTGAAATGAAGGCAGGACTTAATTGAAAGAAAGAAGAATAGTTGAGGGATTAAATGGTAATTTTATATGGTTGTAATAAGCATGAGTTAAAGGCTGATTAATAAGTTTAATGGAGGGTTAATTAAGAATAAAATAATGTAAGGAATTGGTTAAAAGAGGCAGGTTTTGATAGTGGATTCCGTGTGGCTTTGTGAGTGTGTGCCACCTCCACCTTTGCATGCAAGAGTGAGCTAAGGGAAGGGAAGAGCTTCATTTGTGTAATCCAGTCATTTTCTGTGTTCTTCTGTTCTCTTTCTTGCGTGAGAGTGAGTTTTAGAGATGCCTTAAGAAGTGTAAGCATATAGATGATAAGTTGCTCTAGAATTAAGGGTTAAACCTAAGAGGCAAGTGAATAAGTGCATAATGTTTTCATCTTCTACTCTTCTTTTTGATTTGATTTGGTATTGGGTGAGTATTGATGGATTGTGTCCGATCCTGGAATTTGAATTGGTTTTGCTAGCTAAAGAAGGGAAGAAGGATAAAGGAAAAGCAGTAATTGGGGAAACGAGCGTCCGTCGAGACTAGGAGCTAAGGCGATAAGGTTTGGGAACAAACCCTAAATGTGTAAATTGTATGATTTGTATTGGTCCAATAGGGACTTTGATATGAGCTGTATGTGTATGTGGTAATGTGTTTAGTGAATGAATTGCTTGAGAGCATGTATGCTATGTGTGAATTGGGATTGATATAAATTGTGCCAAAGATGAGTGCCAAAGTAAGAAGGGAAATCAGGTATGTGCTAATTGAGTAAGTGGTTGATGTTTTTTTTGGTTGATTGCCAAAAGTGAGAATGAGATTTGAAGTCTTGATGTGGAAAGAGAGTTGGACTGGAAAGCACAGCTTTGCTAGTGACAAAACATAGCTGTGTTATAGTGTTTTTGCATAGGTCACGGTGACAATGAAATTGATTGTGACCGTGAGGTATGCCTGAGTTCAATTCTTCCTATTGGATTTTGGTATGTCACGGTGACAATGATATCCATTGTGACCGTGAGGTACCTAAGGGAGCATTCTGTTTTGCAAAGTATGGATATGTCATGGTGACAATGAACTTCATTGTGACCGTGACATACCCTCAAGTTGCATTCTGCCGAGAGTTGGGAACATGTCACGGTGACAATGAAATTGATTGTGACCGTGACCTGCCCCCAGTTTGCATTCTGTTTCAAACTTAAACATGTCACGGTGACAATGAAATTCATTGTGACCGTGACCTACCCTGTTTTGGCAATATAAACCTAATGTGTTTGGACTTTCTAACGGTAAGGCTTTAAGCTGGAATGAAGAACAATATGAGTAAGTGTTATGAGTGTATTAAGTAATGTACATTTGCATACTATGTGACGGTTCTTGAATGCAATCAATTATGTGATTATTAATTATGAAAAACGAATTGGAAGCATATTGGGTATGCAAGTGTAATGCTTAGCTATGTGCTAATGCGAAAGTGTAGAGTGAATGTGATATAGGCTATCTACGTATGTGATGTGAAAAGTGATCAATGTGAACTGAATAATATGTTTAACAATTTAAACCTGCGAGTCAAGTAGTGGATAGTTAGGCATGCCTATAGGGTCAAGTGCTGCAGGCCCATGCGTTTAATGTGTCTGATTCCATGGGAATCACAATGCGAAAATAATGTGGATAATCCTTGCTAGATTTTATTATAAGTTGAATGATATTTCGGTACTTGAGGGTATCCATGCGTAAGTGTAATCTCGATGAGATTCTAGTACCTGAGTGGTACCAATGCGATACCCGTTATCCGCGTCATTGAATTGCAGGCTAACTGACTAATCAAATAATAAATGGAAGTGACTGTAATATAATAAAGCATGTGATGTGGATATGTGAATAAGTGATTTATGCTTTTTGACTGAATATAGTAACGAACATTACTATGCTTGAAATGGTACACGCTATGATAATAATTGTTCTGGCATGTCTACTAGCATGTGATGTATGGTATTTCTGATGTATGATAAATTATTTGTTATATCTAAGTTCCCCACTAAGCGTTATCGCTTAGCATGGATTTACTCTAATCCGTGCAGGTACGGACAAGAGGCGACTGGAGGACATCCCCGTATTTTTTACGGTCAATAGTAGGAAATAGAAAGTGTATGTTCTGGGTTTGATATTTTGGGATTTCTGTATGAGCTTTTGTATAATCAGAATGTGTATCGGGTATGTAAAGGCATGTAATAATCTGATAACTATAAATGTTGACCTAAGAGTATATATATGTTTGTGCAATGCGTGTGGTTATGAAGAGTGCACTATAAGTAGTTGGCATTTGATGCTTGAGTTTAGAATGTATGTGATGAAATTTTATTATTCAGGTTAAAAATGTGTTCTGCTGTGTGTGTGGGGTCTTCTCTAACTATGATTAGCTGAGCTAGTCTGTCATTAGAGAATGGGCGTCACAAAAAGGAAGAAGAAGAAAGAAGTAATGTGAAGAGGAGGAAGAAGAAGAAAACAGGATAAGAAAAAAAGAAAAAATAGCTGTCTTCTCTCTCTTCTTTCCACTCTAGATATCCACCCCCACTTGCCACATGCCAAGACCTCATTGGATAACTTCCCTAAAACACGCCTAATCACTATCCTCTTACATACACCCAAAACCAACTTTACTAAAACACACCTTACTCCCAAATATTCACTCACACCCAAACAAGATCCCACAACACATAACAACATAATTTAAACCATAATACATACTAAACAAAATAACACTTGACAAAATTGTACACACAAACACACATATACACACACAAGGCTAAGACTATTAGGGTGGGAACGGGGTGTTACAACACTCCCCTCCTTAACAGAATTTCATCCTCGAAATTCTCACCTGATCCAAATAACTGAGGATGCTGAGCTCTCATAATCTCTTCCGGTTCCCAAGTTGCCTCTTCGATTCCATGATGCTTCCAAAGTAACTTAACCAATGGAATTTGTTTGCTTCGAAGCTGTCTGATCTCCCTAGCCAAAATTTCATTTGGTTCTTCATCAAATGAGAAATCTGGCTGAACCCGAATATCCTGCACTTGTAACACATGGGATGGATCGGATCTGTAGCGGCGGAGCAAAGTCTCGTGAAAAACATCATGCAATCTAGCTAGCTTCATTGGCAATGCTAACCGATAAGCTACTGGGCTAATCTTTTCCAAATTCTCATAAGGTCCAATAAATCGAGGACTTAATTTCCCTTTCTTACCAAACCGGAGAACTTTCTGCCAAGGCGATACATCTAAGAATACCTTGTCGCCAATCTCATACCGAATATCTCTTCGCCTCAAATTAACATATAACCGTTGTTTGTCTTTAGCTGTCTTTAAATTTCGTTGCACAACCCTAACTTTTTGTTTAGTGTCTTTAACTATCTCCGGACCCACTATAGATAGTTCCAATAACTCCGTCTAACACATTGGGGTTCTACACTTCCGTCCATAGAGAGCTTCATAAGGAGCCATGCCAATACTCGCTTGATGACTTTTATTGTATGCAAACTCCATTAAAGGCACATATCTATCCCAACTACCAGAGAACTCCAAAGCACATCCTCGAAGGATATCTTCCAGAACCTGAATAACCCTTTTTGACTGACCATCGGTTTGAGGATGAAATGCAGTGCTAAAATTTAATCGAGTACCCAAAGTTGACTGTAATTCCTTCCAAAACTTTGATGTAAACCTTAAATCCCGATCAGACACAATAGAGAGTGGGACTTGATGAAGCCTCGCAATCTCGCTCACATATACCTCTGCTAACTTGTCCGTGGAGTAATCTAATCGCACTTGCAAAAAATGCACTGACTTAGACAATCGATCGACAATCACCCACACTGAATCATGCTTGCGCTATGCCAATGGCAAACCAGATACAAAGTCCATCGTAACATCATCCCACTTCCATTGAGGAATGGGTAAGGGATGCAACAATCTTATTGTAACTTGATGCTCGGCTTTCACTTGCTGACATACCATACATTTCAAAACAAACTCCACAATATCCTTTTTCATACCCGACCACCAATAAAACTGCTTGAGATCCTTATACATCTTATCTCCTCCCGGGTGCATAGTGAAAATTGATGAATGAACTTCTTGCAAAAGTTTTCTCTTCACATCACTTACATCAGGAACACAAAATCGGTTCCCATATTTGAGTACTCCTTTATTATCCATAGAAAATTCAGTCTGCTTACCATATCTTACCATATGAGAAGAATGTTGCAATGCAGGATCACTCAACTGCGCATCCACTACCAGTTGCCTCAAACTCGGTCTAGCCCTCAACTGAGCAATCAATGCTCCTTCTGAATCAAATCTCCATCTCCCTCCACTCAATGACAGAGCCGAAACTGACTTCCTGCTTAGAGCATCTGCCACTACATTTACTTGCCCGGGTGCTAATCAATAATATAGTCATAATCTTTGAATAATTCCAACCATCTTCGCTGCCTCAAGTTCAATTCTTTCTGAGTGAGCAGATACTTCAAACTCTTGTGAAGTTTCCCCATTCAAATAATGTCACCTAACCTTAAGAGCAAACACTACCGCTGCTAACTCCAAATCATGCGACGGATAGTGTTGTTCCTGCAGCTTCAATTGTCTGGAAGCATATGCTATCACCTTGCCACCTTGCATCAGAACATAGCCCAATCCTATACCTGATACATCGCTGTACATTACATACTCCTTACCAGAAATGGGTTGAGTAAATACAGGAGCCTTGATCAACATATCTTTCAATTGTTCAAAACTTGCTTGGCACCTATCAGTCCAATTGAACTTAATCTCTTTTCCAAGAAGCAGAGTCAAAGGCGAAGCTATCACTAAAAATCCTTTACAAATGCCTATAATAACTGGCTAAACCTAGAAAACTTCACACTTTAGGCACAGACTTAGGTGGCAACCAATTTACAATCGCTTCTACCTTGGATGGATCTACCCGAATACCTTCAACTGAAATAACATGCCCAAGGAATGTTACCTCCTTTAACCAAAAATCACACTTACTAAGCCTAGCATAGAGCTAATGATCCCTGAACACTTGCAATAGCAACTTCAGATGTTCCTCATGCTCCCTTTCATTCTTGGAGTAAACTAGGATGTCGTCAATGAACACTACAACAAAACGATCAAAATACTATCTGAATTCCCTGTTTATTAAGTCCATGAAAGCTACGGGCACATTAGTCAAACCAAAAGGCATCATTAAAAATTCATAATGATCATAACGCGTCCGAAAAGCCGTCTTCGCAACATCAGCATCCTTAACCCTCAACTGGTAATAACCAGATCTCAAATCTATCTTCGAAAACACTCCTGCTCCTCTCAACTGATCAAAAAGGTCCTCAATTTGTGGCAACGGATACTTGTTCTTTATTGTGACCTTGTTGATCTGTCAGTAGTCAATGCACATTCTCAAAGTACCATCCTTCTTCTTGACAAACAGAACCGAAGCATCCCAAGGTGACACACTCGATCGGATAAAACCTTTATCCAAAAGCTCTTGCAACTGACCTTTTAACTCCTTTAACTCCACTGGAAGCATTCAATATGGAGCCTTAGAAATTGGAGCTGCACCAGGCACAATGTCTATAGATAATTCTACTTCTCTTTCTGGAGGCAAACCCGGTAATTCCTGGAGAAACACATCCGCAAATTCTCTTACCACAGGAATATCTTGGATTTTTACTTGCCCTCTTCAAGAATCCAAAACTAAAGCTAAATACGCTTCACATCCCTTCCTAATAAATCGCCTCGCCTTCAAAGCCGAAATCACATTGTGCAACGAGTTACTTGCCACACCTTTCACAACCATAGGAAACTAATCACAATCTCTAAGTACAACTGTTCTCCTTTGGCAATCAACTATAGCTCGGTGCTTGGACAACCAATCCATACCCAAAATTTGATCGAACTCATGGAATGGTAAACTTATCAAATCAACCAAAAATTCTTTATCCTGCACTACCAGAGGACAATTCCGATACACCTGATTCACATTAACACACTACCCTAATGGACTAGTCACACATATCACATAATCCAATTTAGCCTCATTAGATAATTTATCACACAACTTATCAGAGCACAAATAAGAATGAGTAGAACCCAGGTCTATCAAAGCATACATTTCAATATCAAAAAGCAAAAAATTATCGGCTATCACTTCCGGGGCATCCTGCTCATCATGAGCCCTCATAGCATAAGCTCTCGCGGCCGTCAGCACTGGGCGATCAACTGTCTCAGATGATTCTATCTCTCGAGGCCGTCCACCATGACCCCGTCCTCTACCTCTACCACGGCTGCCCTGAGGAGAATTAGACCCTGCTCGACTAATCTTTTGCTGACCATGAATATTCTCATACAAATTCGAGCAATTGGCTAAAAAGAGGTCTATGCTACCACACCTAAAAAATCCTCCTATCAACCATCGACATTCGCCCTAATGGTGCTCACTGCAGTGGGAGCACTGAGGCGCTCCATCACCTCCACCACCCGAAGCTCCTCTACCCGTGACAGACCCTTTAAAAGATTCATGTCTTCTCCCTCTAGTAGCCGGATTAGTATGAGACTCACTAGAAGGATTTCCTTAAGACTCACGCGATCTCTTTCCTGAAGAAGAACCTCATCGGGAGGACTTTCTCCTCTGAGCCTTCTCTCTCAAAATATTCTCAGAGCGTTTAGCTCTCAAAGCTGCTTGCAGTATCTGATAATAACTGACATCCGGTGAAGACATCAAAGAAACAAACATCAACTTCAGAGACTCATTCAAACTCGTCTCGAAATGTTGACATCTGAACTCCTCAATGAGAACTCTTGGCGGTGCATATTTACTTAGTCGATTAAACTCCTTCTCATAATCAGCCACAGTTAGCACTCCTTGTCGAAGGCTATAAAAAAAACCCATCTGGCCTCTTTGAATGCCTTAGTCACATATTTATTCCTGAATTCTCCTTCGAAAAATTACCATGTCATAGGCTCAGGAAGCTGAGGATGCCTAAGCACTAATGGCCACCAATCATAAGCTGAGCCTGTAACAGGGACACTACACACTCCACCTCCCTCTCCGGAGGGCACCATATTTCCCTTAGCACCCGACTAACCTTTTCAATCTACCTCTCAGCTTTATCCAACTCGTCTAAGCTGGTTCCAAAGAAATCCTTGCTCTAAACTTCCTCATATTCTCAATCGGAGCTCTACGGGCAGTAACTCTCTCCAAAACTCTGGCCATATCCTGGGATATCTTGAGCATAGCCTCAAAGGGGACCGCAGGGGCCTCAGGTTGCACCCTAGGTGGTTGAGCCGGACCAAAAATAGACTGATCTTGCTCTCGGGGATTCGCACTCTCGGCTGACCCCTCAAGTGATCCACGAGCAAACTCCATAAAACTACAAAACATACACCATAATTCGCATCAGGCCAACACAACACTAAACGTACACTCTATCCTACACTCGCCCAGAAATGCCTAAACCAGGCTCTAATACCACAAAATGTAACACCCCTTACCTATACGTAGGGAACTTCATCCCTCAAGGAGGGAGAAGGACCCTAATAGATGAGGGTCGTCACGCCAGACCTCAAATGAAGCAAAATAAAGTTACCAATCATTCACTAAAATGATAAAAATAAAATTCCTTAAATAAAAGACAGAGGCTGGAACTGTAACACCCCCTACCCACGCGTAGGCATACCCATTCTTAAGGAGTGAGAAGCCGTATGAGCCGGGTGTATCACCAAGCATATAAAGATACACAACATACATTCATACATAATAGCCATACATCATTACGGGGAAATTAAATCCTTCATAAGCATCAGAATGATCCATCATTACAATAGAAAATTCGTTACAAAAATGTTCTAATCAAATGTGAGAATAAGATAATTACATATCCCAAAAGTATATAAATGCGGAAGCTTTAAAAAATAATGGTATAAAGAGAGTTCCGATACAAAAGAATCAACATGCTATCAAAAATAAAGCCCTAACACTAATCCCTCTGTGTTGGCGTGACTGGCGACGACTCTCCCAAAAGAACACCATCCTCCGCACCTGCACGGATAAAACACCATGCTAAGTGATAAATGCTTAGTGGGGAACACACAACAAAAGAGTGGACGGCCATTCACAATGGTCGTCAATGCCATACACATACAATATGATAAATGCGGATAATGATATCAGCTATATAATCATACTTGCATAATAAAGACATGCATTCAGAAGTTCACATCCACATTCATTTACACTTTAATTAATTTCTCATACTCATCATTATACGCATTCGAATACCATATTCTTGTAGTCATATCAAAGTGGAGCAAAACAAAAAGAGCACCTGCTGACTCACAATAGTGGATAACGAGTATACGAACAGTACCTTACGGGTACGAATCGAATACGGATAGTACCTTACAGGTACAAATCGAAAACCATTTAATCAATTACAAAATATTTTATTGAGGTAACCTTAAACAAGATCCAAATACTAAGGGGTTCGAGAGGAACCAAACGGGGACCTGATCGGGGTCCAAACGGAACTGAGGCTGCAGCTAAAGACTCTATTAGGCATGCCTAACTATCCACTTACTTGACTCTAGTAGGTTATGCATCATTCAGATTATATTTCCAAGAGTAATAAATAATTATACTCACATCCATATCAATGAATCATAAATGAGACATGCATAACCCAATATCATTTAACAGCTTATAACATGCAATATCGTATACATTATTCATTATTTGGCTATGTTAAAATACCCATTATATCATGTGCACATTAAAAACACATAAATGAGGACTAAAGAACTAAAAATAGAAGAAAAAGGAATTGAAAACACACATTAAGTTCAGGAGCCTTGAGGAGCACGGGTCGTGCTGAGGAGCATGACTCGTGCTGAGTCCCGTAGGCATGAGCACGGGTCGTGCTCTTGAGCACTACTCGTGGTCATGCTCTCTGCCAGAGCACGTCTCGTGTTCTAGGACACTACTCGTGCTCTGGCTCTCACATTGCTCTCTCAGATGGCATAAAAGAGAAGAAAAAGAAGAGGGCGGAACACTCACCAGATGGACACGACTCACACACCCAAGCACGACTAGGACAGGCACACAGACTTCTAATTTTCGAAACCCTAACGTCGTGAAATTCACCCAGAATTCCTAGAAATCATCCCCACTCAAATCCAAATCACTCTTACCTGGAATTAGCTTCCTCAAGCATGCAAAAACTAACATAAATAATACAAAATCACTTCCTTAACAATTACCCATCCAAAACAGATATTAACTGAATCAAAATTTTGAAGTATCAGAGCCTAAAAATATTAACACACCAAACTCATTCCAACGTGAATCTCATTCTTAAGTTCCAATCCTCATGCATTAACCACCATCAAAACTCATTTATTCAAATCCCAGTATGCATTATCAACACAGTAAATTGCCAACAAAAGGAGCAAACACAATAAGAACACAGGAAATGCAGAAATTCCCAAACCTGAAAATCTTAAGCTCTAATCACTTAGTTCCACTACTCCCTGCCTTCTCTTTTCCTTTAGGATCGCGAGGAGGCTCAGCTAAGCACAACACATCAAATAACACCCAAAATACAAACCCTAAGTTAAATCTAAACCCAGAAATCAGAAGAAGATGAACAAAAGGGAAAACAAGATGAAAATAATGCAATAACTTACCAAACGAATGTAAGGAGATGATTAATCTTCAACCAACAAAACTTGAATCCACACTAGGGCTCTTAGAGAAAAGAAAAGGAAGAAGAAGATGACGGAAGGGGAAAAACGTGAAAGAAGAACATAATCTATATTCTTCCCCTTTTCTTTCTTTTTCTTTTTCTTTTCTTTGCCCTAGCCATGTGTCACTTTTTTATTGGTGGAAACTAACCACTCACACCCAACAAGCATGCACTACACACACCCAATGCACTCCCCACTAATGCACACCCTACAATGGTATGAACACACACACATAATGCAATCCCAACATACTCACATCCTACCAAGGTGTGAGCAAAACACACAACATAACTCACCTAAAATGCACTCTACTGCCATGCATGCACACATTCACTATTATTACCCATAAAGCATGCAAAATTTCCAAAATGCCCTTATGATATGCCGAACACATACAATTGCATGCACACACAAATAGGCTCGTACTACTAGAGGGCAAACGGGGTGTGACAGGAACAACAGTACGATATTTATTGATTTACAATAAGGTCTTTACATATCGTAAGTACAAATGTGCCTCAGCACCAAAAGATCATATACATATTTGATACCAAGTCAAAATATAAAAATAGAGTTTACATCATTACAAAAAAATACTTAATCAAATAAATATACAAAAGTACTTCTTCCTATACTATAAAATCTCTCTCCTAGTTTGTGACATCCCCGCCGCCGCCCCCGTTGGAAGGGCACCGGCGGGCGCGCAACACGATGCTCACTCACGACGCGACAAATCAAACAGCGGAAGCATACATGCGCTAAGCGGAAGCATTCAACAGCCAATAAGAGAAATCATAGAAAATATACCACATTGCCATTAAAAATAGAATTCAAAACTATACACAATAGCTCAAAAGATTTCATTAAAGAATCTTTTCAAAATTTACATAAGCCACTAAAAGAGAATACATATACAAAACGAATTACAGGAGAAGACAAAATAAATAACTTGACTCCTATGTGGCCAGCCTGCAGATGCGCGACATGAGCAACTCCCAAAAATCCTTCACGCTACCTGCACGGGATAAAAGCCCGTGCTAAGCGATAACACTTAGTGGGGAGAAATAAACACAACAGAGCACTATACACGAAAACATGCACTAATATTCATAAAACAATATGAATCAGAGTACAGATATATAAATATATAATCAGGATAAATAATACATAACACTGAATCAATACACTACTCAGAGTCACACAATAATCAGAACACTTCGCTAAACCAATACCAAACAGTTCACACAAAAGCCTGAAATCAATGGTGGAGGATACGGGAACACGGCACGGGAGACCGAAGCCTCAAAAACACTTTAATACCCGAAGGTAGCGCGGGAGACCGGAGTCTCAAAACATTTTATCACTACATGGAAGATGACCGTCTCGGAGGTCGACCGCTTCACCCAAACGGGGCGGACAGAACAGCTGCAAACTAACCCTTCTTAAGCATGCTTAATTATCCTATACCTTGACTCTTCAGGCTCGACAACACACTCTCACATGACATTAGACAAACAAGATAGTGTTCAAATTGTAACTCCATTCATAAAAACTGATCAACTGAAAGATGCAAAAGATGAATACAAAACCCAGAATACATGGTATCACGTGCTAAAAATCATAAATAAACATTCATAAAACATGCATAACCGAAAGGAATTTATTGCAAAACAGGGTAGGTCACGGTGGTAATCAGATTGGTTGCCACCGTGAGATACCAGAGATCCTTGGCAGAAAGCAAGTCTGGAGTACCTCACGGTCACAACCAAAATGGTTGTCACCGTGACATACCAAGCAGTCAGACAGAATCAAAAGTTTGGATACCTCATGGTGGTAACCAGATTGGTTGCCACCGTGACATACCAAAGCAGTCAGACAGAAACAAAAGTTTGGATACCTCACGGTGGTAACCAGATTGGTTGCCACCGTGACATACCAAACTTCACGGCATAATGCATCTGGTTCGTGGCTCACGGTGGTAACCAGATTGGTTGCCACCGTGACCCATGCCCAGATGGGATTCCTCAGGGCAAATTTCCAGGTCTTTCAAGCCAAAATCTCACAACTTTCACTTCAATCAACTAATTTCACGATCCAATAACAATAGAAACTCAATCCAAACATCAAAGAGTCATACCATCAACAAATCTTACTCATGAATTCTAAGAGCAACATCACTACATAAAAACATAAAATGAGTTCTAAACTCCACAAGCTAAACTCAACCACTCAACCAATACAAACCCATAGCATATAAACCATATAAACATAACTCAATCAACAACCTCCAGAATATCTCATAAACATATAATTATACACACATTCACAATTAGGAAAAAAAATCCCAAACAAACACTCAAGAACACAACTCCCAAACCTAGAAAACGAAGCTTCGAACCGAGTTTCCTCACGAATCCACTATATCCTTGCCCTTGCTTTTCCTTCTCTCTTCCGATTCTTGCACAACCCAACCAAGAACACTTAAATTCAAACCCAAATCACATTAAAAACCAGAAATCAATAAACAAGAAACAAGCAAAGGAACCCCCAAACCGAACTCAACCACTTACCTTCAACAATTCCAGCACAAACCTTCAAGATCTCACTCAAAGCTCCAAGAAAGCACAAGAGAAAAGAGATGAGAGCAGCAAAAATGGAAGAAGGAAAGAGAGAGGGGACGGGAAACTAGGGAAACAAGGGAAAAATGACTAGCTTCCCTAAGAAGCTTCACCAAAAGCTGCCCCTCCCTTCCTCTCTCCTACTTTCCATTCAATGCTCACCTACCTCTTGCCACTTGTCTCAATCTTAGAGAATCAATCCATCCATCTACACTCATCACCCTTGGCACCATACTCTAAACACAAACCGTAAAAACCATTAGTCCACTTACACCCTACCACTTTACACTACAAACACACACTAAACTTCCTTCTATTTAAAAACTCAATTATGCAAATACCCTTTCTTAACCGACTTACCGCGCGAATTCCAACCAGGCCCTATTTGGGTTGTTACAATCACTCCCCCTTAAGAAATTTCGTCCTCGAAATTTCCCCGCTAATCACTTAAATCAAGACAACCCAAAACTCAAACCGAAAAGAACATAAACTATTATGCAATCTTACCCGAAGGTCCCGCTCGATTTGCTATATCTCCTGCTTGCATTGCATAAACTCTTGGATGTGCCGGCACTTCTTCAGCATGCAACTTCTGCACAGTCTCTGATGGCGCTTGATAATGACGGCCGCTTCCCCTACCACTCTGGTTCCCTCTGGATCGCAGACCACTCACTCTACTCTCGGGTCCATCTTGAAGCTCTCGCTGATCCGGACAATTCGCCACCATGTGCTCTTGGCTGCCACATCTGAAACACGCTCCAGAGAGCCTCCTACACACGCCCCAATGGCGCTTATGACAATTCTCGCACTCCGGAATCACACTTCCCTTGCTAGAGGGTGGCGCTACACTATCGACTTCTGAACGTACCGGAACTGAATTCTTCTCACTTTGGCCACTCAGAACTCCTCTCGACTTCTTGCCACTACTGAACCCACCATCCGGTGCTTTCCTCTTGTTCTCAACCTTCTGCTTGATCACCTCGGATTCCTCCAACTTCATTGCTGCTGCCACAAGCTGATAATACCCCACTGGTTGCAAGACTGACATTGCCGACAAAGGACCTTTGAACACTTCACGCAGTCCCTCGAGGAAATGCCTACTTCTAAACTCATCCGTCAACAAAGCTTCAGGTACGTACTTGCTCAACAGGCTGAATTCCTTATCATACTCACTCACGGTCATACCTCGCTGCTTCAGACTGATGAACTCTCTCCACTTAGCTTCCTGATAAGCCTTCGTCACATATTTCTGCTCAAATTCTTGCTTGAAGAATTCCCAAGTCAACACGGCTGGTCGCTGAGGATTTCGCATCACCAATTCCCACCAATCATACGCTGACCCCTGAAGCAACGACACTGCACAAAGTGCCCTCTGATCTGCGGGACATCTTATCTCTTGTAAAATCCGACCTACCCTTTTAAGCCAAAACTCGGCAACATCAGATTGGTCCAAAGCAGTTCCATGGAAATCCTCGGCTCCTCTCTTCCTTAATAACTCAGTTGGAGCCTTTGGAGCAGTCAGCCTCTCTACCAACTGAAGTAACCCTTGCACTAGGACCGGATTCTCTTGACCAAAACCCATACCAGGAATCTCCTCTTGCTGACGCTGCGGAGCAGGCTGCTCACCTCTCACTACACTCGCACTGCCAACTGTCTCACCCACTTGCTCACTTGGATCAGACTCCATCTAGACACTACACGAGACAAGGCACATCTGCATTAGGCCACGACACAAAACTGACTCACATGCAACGACTCAACACATAACAAATAGAGGCAACCAGAACCGCCTAAACCTGCGCTCTGATACCACAACCTGTGACACCCCCGCCGCCGCCCCCGTTGGAAGGGCACCGGCGGGCGCGCAACACGACGCTCACTCACGACGCGACAAATCAAACAGCGGAAGCATTCAACAGCCAATAAGAGAAATCATAGAAAATATACCACATTGCCATTAAAAATAAAATTCAAAACTATACACAATAGCTCAAAAGATTTCATTAAAGATTATTTTCAAAATTTACATAAGCCACTAAAAGAGAATACATATACAAAATGAATTACAGGAGAAGACAAAATAAATAAATCGACTCCTATGTGGCCAGCCTGCATATGCGCGACATGAGCAACTCCCAAAAATCCTTCACACTACCTGCACGGGATAAAAGCCCGTGCTAAGCGATAACGCTTAGTGGGGTGAAACAAACACAACAGAGCACTATACACGAAAACATGCACTAATATTCATAAAACAATATGAATCAGAGTACAGATATATAAATATATAATCAGGATAAATAATACATAACACTGAATCAATACACTACTCAGAGTCACACAATAATCAGAACACTTCGCTAAACCAATACCAAACAGTTAACACAAAAGCCTGAAATCAATGGTGGAGGATACGGGAACACGGCACGGGAGACCGAAGCCTCAAAAACACTTTAATACCCGAAGTTAGCGCGGGAGACCGGAGACTCAAAACATTTTATCACTATACGGAAGATGACCATCTCGGAGGTCGACCACTTCGCCCAAACGGGGCGGACAGAACAGCTGCAAACTAACCCTTCTTAAGCATGCTTAATTATCCTATACCTTGACTCTTCAGGCTCGACAGCACACTCTCACATGACATTAGACAAACAAGATAGTGTTGAAATTGTAACTCCATTCATAAAAATTGATCAACTGAAAGATGCAAAAGATGAATACAAAACCCAGAATACATGGTATCACGTGCTAAAAATCATAAATAAACATTCATAAAACATGCATAACCGAAAGGACTTTATTGCAAAACAGGGTAGGTCACGGTGGTAATCAGATTGGTTGCCACCGTGACATACCAGAGATCCTTGGCAGAAAGCAAGTCTGGAGTACCTCACGGTCACAACCAAAATGGTTGTCACCGTGACATACCAAGCAGTCAGACAGAATCAAAAGTTTGGATACCTCACGGTGGTAACCAGATTGGTTGCCACCGTGACATACCAAAGCAGTCAGACAGAAACAAAAGTTTGGATACCTCACGGTGGTAACCAGATTGGTTGCCACCGTGACATACCAAACTTCACGGCAGAATGCATCTGGTTCGTGGCTCACGGTGGTAACAAGATTGGTTGCCACCGTGACCCATGCCCAGATGGGATTCCTCAGGGCAAATTTCCAGGTCTTTCAAGCCAAAATCTCACAACTTTCACTTCAATCAACTAATTTCACGCTCCAATAACAATAGAAACTCAATCCAAACATCAAAGAGTCATACCATCAACAAATCTTACTCATGAATTCTAAGAGCAACATCACTACATAAAAACATAAAATGAGTTCTAAACTCCACAAGCTAAACTCAACCACTCAACCAATACAAACCCATAGCATATAAACCATATAAACATAACTCAATCAACAACCTCCAGAATATCTCATAAACACATAATTATACACACATTCACAATTAGGAAAAAAAATCCCAAACAAACACTCAAGAACACAACTCCCAAACCTGGAAAACGAAGCTTCGAACCGAGTTTCCTCACGAATCCACTATATCCTTGCCCTTGCTTTTCCTTCTCTCTTCCGATTCTTGCACAACCCAACCAAGAACACTTAAATTCAAACCCAAATCACATTCAAAACCAGAAATCAATGAATAAGAAACAGGCAAAGGAACCCCCAAACCGAACTCAACCACTTACCTTCAACAATTCTAGCACAAACCTTCAAGATCTCACTCAAAGCTCCAAGAAAGCACAAGAGAAAAGAGATGAGAGCAGCAAAAATGGAAGAAGGAAAGAGAGAGGGGATGGGAAACTAGGGAAACAAGGGAAAAAGGACTAGCTTCCCTAAGAAGCTTCACCAAAAGCTGCCCCTCCCTTCCTCTCTCCTACTTTCCATTCAATGCTCACCTACCTCTTGCCACTTGTCTCAATCTTAGAGAATCAATCCATCCATCTACACTCATCACCCTTGGCACCATACTCTAAACACAAACCGTAAAAACCCTTAGTCCACTTACACCCTACCACTTTACACTACAAACACACACTAAACTTCCTTCTATTCAAAAACTCAATTACGCAAATACCCTTTCTTAACCGACTTACCGCGCGAATTCCAACCAGGCCCTATTTGGGTTGTTACATAGTTGCATTGGCCCTGCTGATGCGAATCTCGCTGCCCAAAAACTCCAACATCTTCCAAACCTGCACGGACGAAACACCCGTGCTAAGCGATAAAGCTTAGTGGGGAAAAATACAAAATGCACAATGACCACTCACAGTGGCATCAATAGAAAATCACATGCTTATGGTAGAAACAGCACAATAAAATCTTATAAAAACAATTCAATGCATAGATAATCAATTGTAGTATTATGCTCATACCTTCACATACCATAGTGAGACTATAACATTATGTAATGCTTCAAAACTTTCACATTTAAATTGAAAACCCTGCCATGCAAAATAGTGGATAACGAGTACGCATAGATACCCGGGGGTACCAACAATATATATATGTATCATAATTCAAAGATAAGGTATGAAAATCAACCTTTTCTTTTGGTTTTGAAAATCATTTCGAATGGGATCTTAAACACGATCCAAGACAGAAGGATCACGAAGATCCGATCGGGGACATGATCAGGGTCCAAAATCACAGAAGACTGTAGCTACAGAAACTCCTTTAGGCATGCTTAACTATCCACTAAGTTGACTCATGCAGGTGATGCATGATACAAATTATACTCTAAATATAACACATGCTTTAAAATAAAGAACCATAAACTTAATACATGCATATCCAATCCGTATACAATACATACATTCAATATACTTCACATTTAATATACTTTGACAATTTAAAACACAAGTAAATATCCATTTCCTAATTGAGGAGACCAAAATTAAGATTAAAAACCCATAACACATGAAAAAGGTAAGAAAAAGACAAAACTTAAAACTTTGCAAAATTTCAAAACAGAGAGGTTTTACACGGCAGTATGACTTACCCTTACCGCTGTGTAAGACATCCTACACAGTGGTAAGGAAAAACCATACCTCCATGTAACATGTCCAACACAAAAAACTCAATAGGCAGAATGCATTTACACGGCGGTATGGAAAGTTCCTTACCCCCGTGTAAATACACCACCCAAGAATCCTGCAAGGCAGAATAATTTTACATGGCGGTATGAAAGGTTCTTACCATCGTGTAAAAATATGGACAAAGAAAATCTGGAGGACAGAATGTAATTACATGGTGGTGAGGAATTCCTTATACCCTTGTAATTCGCCAAAAATCCAGAAATTCAAAGGTGAGAACTCACAATCAAACTTCAACCAATCTCAAAACTTAATCAAGTACTATAACATTTCTACTCATACACTTTCAAAGGCATACTCAATCACATTCATACCTCAATTTGCAACAATCAACATATAAATTTACCAGTCATACAAATATCACACAAAATGCACACAAATTTAACATTCTCAAACCTTGGTATCCTTAGCTCCAATTCAAGGCGCTCCACTTCCACTTGCTATCTCCTTGCCCTTAGACTCTCTAGGAGGAATCTCTGAGCCAAAACACTTAACAAATCAAACTTCAAAACTCTAACCCCAAAACTTATATTAACAAATTAAAGAAGAAAGAAGATGATAAAGAAGGAAAACTAGTTACACCTTACCAAACTAGCTTAGGGCTACCTAAAACTCACCAGAATTTGCAATTACAAGGGAAATCAAGTGAAACAAAAGGAGAAAAAGGAAGAAGAGGAAAGAAGCAACGTGAAGAGGAAAAAGAAGAAGAAAATAGGGATAAGAACAGAGGGAAAAAACAATTGTCTTCTCTTTCCTCTCTCCACTCTAGATATCCACCCCACTTGCCACTTGCTATGACCTCATTTGATAACTTCCCTATAACACAGCTAATCACTATCCTCTTACATACACCCCAAACCAACCTTACTAAAATACACCCTACTCCCAAATATTCACTCACACCAAAACCAGACCCCATAACACATAACAACATAATTTAAACCATAACACATACTCAAAAAAATAACACATGCCAAAATTGTGCACACAAACACACACACACACACACACACACAAGGCTCAGACTATTAGGGTGGGAACGGGGTGTTACAAGATATGCATAAGAGAACTTTTATTAACGTGATATGTGCATGTCTATTGATATACTAGGTGTGTTATTTTTGTGACTTCGATAGAAGTTTATGGCTTTGTTCATCCCCACTAAGCGTTATCGCTTAGCATGGGTATTTCTCCCATGAAGGTTTGCAGGATCGAATTAGAGAGTGGTCATCTGCCGGCCACTAGGAGCTTGATAAAGTCTTTTGTATATGTAGTTGAATCTTTTTGTATCGAGCAGTATAGAGATTTTTGTTTACGAAGTGTAGTGTACATGTATAAAAGTATAATCATGTAATTATGAACACAAATATTTTGTAATATGTACAGTTTCTATATATATATATATATATATATATATATATATATATATATATATATATGTAAGTATATTGGGTTCGACTTTTCCTTTCCGCTATAGAGTTTGTTTATATGTCTATTGTGACGCCCATTCTCTAATTACAGACTAGCTCAGCTAATCATAGTTAGAGAAGACCGCACACACACAGCAGAACACATGTTTAACCTGAATAATAAAATTTCATCACATACGTTCTAAACTCAAGCATCATATGCCAACTACTTATAGTGCACTCTTCGTAACCACACGCATTGCACACACATATATATACTCTTAGGTCGACATTTATAGTTATCAGATTATTACATGCCTTTACATACCCGATACACATTCTGATTATACAAAAGGTCATACAGAAATCCCAAAATATCAAACCCAGAACCTACACTTTCTATTTCCTACTGTTGACCGTACAAAATGCGGGGATGTCCTCCAGTCGCCTCTTGTCCGTACCTGCACGGATTAGAGTAAATCCATGCTAAGCGATAACGCTTAGTGGGGAACTCATATATAACAAATAATTTATCATACATCAGAAATACTATACATCACATTCTAGTAAACATGCCAGAACAATTATTATCATAGCGTGTACAATTTCAAGCATAGTAATGTTCGTTACTATATTCAGTCAAAAAGCATCAATCACTTATTCACATATCCACATCACATGCTTTATTATATTACAGTCACTTCCATTTATTATTTGATTAGTCAGTTAGCCTGCAATTCAATGACGCGGATAACGGGTATCGCATTGGTACCACTCAAGTACTAGAATCTCATCGAGATTACACTTACGCATGGGTACCCTCAGGTACCGAAATATCATTCCACTTATAATAAAATCCAGCAAGGATTAACCACATTATTTTCGCATTGTGATTCCCATGGAATCAGACACATTAAACGCATGGGGCTGCAGCACTTGACCCTATAGGCATGCCTAACTATCCACTACTTGACTCGCAAGCTAAGTTGTTAAACATATTATTCAGTTCACATTGATCACTTTTCACATCACATACGTAGATAGCCCATATCACATTCACTCTACACTTTCGCATTAGCACATAGCTAAGCATTACACTTGCATACCCAATATGCTTCTAATTCGTTTTTCATAGTTAATAATCACATAATTGATTGCATTCAAGAACCATCACATAGTATGCAAATGTACATTACTTAATACACACATAACACTTACTCATAATGTTCTTCATTCCAGCTTAAAGCCTTACCGTTAGAAAGTCCAAACACATTAGGGTTATATTACCAAAACAGGGTAGGTCACGGTCACAATGAATTTCATTGTCACCGTGACATGTTGAAGTTCGAAACAGAATGCAAACTGGGGGCATGTCACGGTAACAATCAATTTCATTGTCACCGTGACATGTTCCCAACTCTCGGCAGAATGCAACTTGAGGGTATGTCACAGTCACAATGAAGTTCCTTATCACCGTGACATATCCATACTTTGCAAAACAGAATGCTTCCTTAAGTACCTCACGGTCACAATGGATTTCATTATCACCGTGACATACCAAAATCCAATAGGCAGAATTGAACTCAGGCATACCTCACGGTGACAATAAATTTCATTATCACCGTGACCTATGCAAAAACACTATAACACAGCTATGTTTTATCACTAGCACAACTGTGCTTTCCAATCCAAGTCTCCTTCCACATCAAGACTTCAAATCTCATTCTCACTTTTGGCAATCAACCAAAAAAACATCAACCACTTACTCAATAAGCACATACCTGATTTCCCTTCTTACTTTGGCACTCATCTTTGGCACAATTTATAATCAATCCCAATTCACACATAGCATACATGCTCTCAAGCAATTCATTCACTAAACACATTACAACATACACATACAGCTCATATCAAAGTCCCTATTGGACCAATACAAATCATACAATTTACACATTTAGGGTTTGTTCCCAAACCTTATCGCCTTAGCTCCTAGTCTCGACGAACGCTCGTTTCCCCAATTACTGCTTTTCCTTTATCCTTCTTCCCTTCTTCAGCTAGCAAAACCAATTCAAATTCCAGGATCGGACACAATCCATCAATACTCACCCAATACCAAATGAAATCAAAAAGAAGAGTAGAAGATGAAAACACTATGTACTTATTCACTTACCTCTTAGGTTCCACCCTTAATTCTAGAGCAACTTATCATCTATATGCTTACACTTCTTAAGGCCTCTCTAAAACTCACTCTCACGCAAGAAAGAGAAGAGAAGAACACAGAAAATGACTGGATTACACAAATGAAGCTCTTCCCTTCCCTTAGCTCACTCTTGCATGCAAAGGTGGAGGTGGCACACACTCACAAAGCCACACGGAATCCACTATCAAAACCTGCCTCTTTTAACCAATTCCTTACATTATTTTATTCTTAATTAACCCTCCATTAAACTTATTAATCAGCCTTTAACTCATGCTTATTACAACCATATATAATTACCATTTAATCCCTCAACTATTCTTCTTTCTTTCAATTAAGTCCTGCCTTCATTTCAATGTAGTCCGAAACTCACATTCGATTCACACACACATGCCAATTTAAGTTAATTCTTTTAGGGTCAAAATCCGGCCATGACAACTCTCCCCTCCTCAGAGAATTTCGTCCTCGAAATTCATACCTGAGTGAAACAGTTGTGGATGTTGCTCTCGCATAGCCGCTTCTGATTCCCAAGTTGCTTCCTCAAGACCATGATGTTGCCAGAGCACTTTTACAAGTGGTATTTGCTTATTCCGAAGTTGTCTCACTTCTCTTGCTAAAATCACTTTCGGTTTCTCATCATAAGTAAAATCTGATTGCACTTCCACTTCTTGTACAGGTAGCACATGGGAACCATTTGACCTATATTTTCTTAACATGGATACGTGGAATACATCATGCAGCTTAGCTAAAGCCGGGGGCAAAGCCAACCGATAAGCTACTGAACCTACTCTTTCAAGCACTTCGTATGGCCCGATAAACCTCAGACTCGGTTTTCCTTTCTTACCAAATCTTAGCACCTTCCTCCAAGGAGACACTTTCAGAAACACTTTATCGCCCACACTGAACTCAATGTCCCTTCTCTTCAAATCAGCATACGATTTCTGTCTGTCACTGGCTGCTTTCAATCTTTGTTGTATGATCTTAGCTTTCTCTTCTATATCCCTCACTAGATCAGGTCCAATGATTTTGCTCTCATTCAATTCGGTCCAGCAAACAGGTGAACGACATTTCCTTCCATACAAGACTTCATATGGTGCCATACCAATACTGGTATGATAACTGTTGTTATAAGCAAATTCCATAAGTGGAAGATACTTATCCCAACTCTTAGAGAAATCCAGAACACATGCCTGTATCAAATCTTCTAAAACCTGAATAATTCTTTCCGATTGTCCATCAGTTTGCGGATGGAAAGCAGTACTGAAGTTCAATTTCGTACCCAAAGCCGCTTGTAAGCTCTTCCAAAACATAGAAGTGAATCTGGGATCCCTATCAGAAACAATAGACAAGTGTATCCCATGCAATAGGATAATTTCTCTCACATACAATTCAGCCAACTTTTCCATAGAATAATCCATCCGAACTGGTATAAAGTGAGCCGATTTCGAGAACCTGTCCACAATAACCCATACTGCATCTTGTTGTCTTGAGGTCAGAGGCAATCCAGATACAAAATCCATTGTAATATTATCCCATTTCCATTGTGGGATAGGGAGTGGATGCAACATCCCCTGAGGCACTTAATGCTCCGCTTTAACTTGTTGACAGACAAGACACTTGGACACATATTCCACTACATCCTTCTTCATCCCAGGCCACCAGTACAACTGTTTCATATCTTGATACATCTTGTTTCCACCTGGATGCATAGTGAAAATCGTATTATGCGCCTCATGCATCAATCTCTTCTTTAATTCTTTATCACTTTCCACACACATTCTATTCTTGTACAGCAGTATCCCATCTTCAATCACTGAATAGTCAGTCTTATCCATATCACTGATTGACTGCAAAACTTGTTGCAACTTCGTATCATTTCTCTAAGCAACCATTAACTCATCTTTCAGCACCGGTCTTGCTTTCAACTGTGCCAATAAAGCTCCGTCTGCAGAAAGCCTCCACTTAATCTGCTTTAACTGTAATGCTGAAATTGACTTCCTGCTCAAAGCATCCGCCACTACATTAGCTTTCCCCAGGTAATAATCCACAATACTATTATAATCCTTAAACAACTCGAGCCATCTTCGATGTCTAAGATTCAATTCCTTCCGCGTAAGCAGATATTTCAAACTCTTATGATCGGTGTAAATTCTACACTTCTCACCATACAAGTAATGTCGCCAAATCTTTAAAGCAAACACTACTGCTGCCAATTCTAAATCATGAGTCGGATAATTTTGTTCGTGCGGCTTCAGTTGCCTTGATGCATATGCTATCACCTTCCCCTCTTGCATCAATACACAACCCAACCCGACACCTGAAGCATCGGTGTACAACACTTACTCTTTACCCATCATAGGCTGCGTAAGAATCGGTGCTTCTACTAACATCTTCCTCAACTGATCGAAACTCTCTTGACATCTTTCAGACCACTCATATTTCACTCCTTTTCGTAGCAATCTTGTCAATGGTGAAGCTATTACTAAAAATCCTTTCACAAACCTTCTATAATATCCAGCCAACCCTAAGAAACTGCGAACCTCCAGCACATTCTTAGGCGGTTTCCAATTCAAAATTGCTTCATTCTTAGTTGGATCTACTTTAATCCCTCCAGACGAGATCACATGACCTAGAAATTACACCTCTTTGAGCCAGAACTCACACTTACTTAGTTTGGCATACAACTGATGCTCCCGCAGAGTCCGAAGCACAATTCTCAAATGCTGCTCGTGCTCCTTCTCATCCCTTGAATAAACCAGAATATCATCAATGAATACAACTACAAATTGGTCCAGATACGGTCTGAACACCCGATTCATCAATTCCATAAATGCAGCAGGCGCATTAGTCAACCCAAAAGGCATTACCAGAAACTCATAATGCCCATATCGAGTTCTAAATGCAGTCTTAGGTATATCTTCTTTCTTCACTTGCAATTGATAATACCCTGAACGCAAATCAATTTTTGAAAATACACCAGCTCCTCTTAATTGATCAAACAAGTCTTTAATTCGAGGTAAAAGGTATCGATTCTTTACTGTCACTTTATTCAACTGTCGATAATCAATGAACATTCTCATTGTACCATCTTTCTTTTTAACAAATAACACTGGTGCTCCCTAAGGAGAAACACTAGGTCTAATAAATCCCCTGTTCAACAATTCTTGCAACTGCTCTTTCAATTCCTTCAACTCAGTTGGAGCCATTCTGTACGGTGCCTTAGATACAGGTACTGTTCCTGGCGCCACGTCAATCGATAGCTCAACCTCTCTTATCGGTGGTACACCGCTCAATTCTTTAGGAAATGCGTCAGGAAATTCTCTGACTATCGGTATCTCTTGTATCTTCACATGTTCTCTCTTACTGTCTATCACCAAAGCTAGATAACCTTCACATCCTTTTCTCATACACCGAGAGGCTTGCATAGCAGATATCACATTTACAAGAGAATTAGTGCACAGTCCTCTCACTGTCGCTCTATTCCCCTTATCATCATAGAGTATAACCATCTTCTTCTTACACTTAACATCCGCATCATATTTAGTCAACCAATCCATACCCAAAATCAAATCAAACTCATCAAACGGTAGTTCAATCAAATCCGCTGGAAACACACTACCTTGAACTTCTAATGCACAGTTTCTATACACTCTGTTCACATTAATGTTACCTCCCAAAGGGCTAGACACACATATATCATATTTTAAACAATCAACTCTAGGCATCTTTCCACATATCTTTTTATCACAAACATAAGAATGAGTTGAGCCAGGATCAATAAGTGCAAACATTTCCACACCAGAGAGTAGAATAGTACCTGCTATCACCTCAGGCGCATCCTGATCCTCTCGTGGCCTCATAGCATAAGTCCGCACTGGTGCCGCATCAAGCCTATCCACAATCTCAGAATTAACTGCACCCCTCGTCTGGCTACCTCTGCCACGTCCTCTTCCTCTTCCTCTATTAGTAGAAGGCAAATTTGAACCACCCCTACTCTGCTCTTGTTGATTTCCTAACATCTCATAAGCATTCGGGCAATTAGCAAGGAAATGCTCAGTGCTTCCACATCTAAAACAAGCACCCGTCACTCTCCAGCATTCTCCTCTATGCCTCTTACCACAATGAGGACACTCATGAACCTCACTTCTGTTACCAAATGTTCCTCTTCCCGAACCAGATGCTGAGGGAGCGCCACGCTTCTTACCTCTCGCTGCAGAAATGAACCCTGATGCCGCAGGTGGTGCCACATGAGAATCTCTTGATCTTTTCCCCGTCTGGGAACCACCTCTACTTGCATTCTTCCTTTGTCTCCATTATCTTTGAGCCCCCAAAGTCCTTTCAGATTTCAAAGCTGCTTGAACAATTCGATAATAACTTACATTCTGTTCTGTTGTTAGAGAAATCAGCAATGCTTTAATTTCCTTAATCAACCCTTCCTCAAATTGTTGACACCGCAACACATCGGTCAAGACTCCTTTTGGCGCGTACTTGCTTAGGCGACAAAATTCCGCTTCATACTCCGCCACCGTCATGGTTCTCTATCTTAAACTCAGAAACTTCTTCCAGTTTGCCTCTCGATGTGCTTTAGTGATATACTTGTTCTTGAATTCCCTTTCAAAGAACTCCCAGTTTAATGGTTCAGGAAGCATCGGATTCTGCAGGACCAGCTTCCACCAATCATATGCAGGGCCTTGGAGTAGTGACTCCACACATTCAACCCACTGGTCAGGAGGACACCGTATCTCCTTAAGAATCATTTCCACCTTCTCAATCTAGTACTCTGCTTTTTCTGACTCATCTTACCTTGTTCCATAGAATTCCTCCAAACCATGCTTTCTCAAAGATTCTATTGGAGCTCTAGGCGCCAACATACGTTCCATCACTCTCGCCATATCTTGTGTCATTTTCATCAAAGCATCCATAGGCCTAAACGGAATCTCATTCCCGAAACCAACCGATCTAGACTTTCCAGACCCCGTCACCTAAGCTTCACGAGGATTCACAATTTCGGCAGATTCTTCTCTGGTATGCCTTCCAGAATCCATCGTTACTACACAGATTAAACAAGGGCTTCCGCATTAGGACAACAAACTATGCACATCATATCTACCCAATTCCCAGAAAAGACTCAACCTAGGCTCTGATACCATAACTTGTGATGCCCATTCTCTAATGACAGACTAGCTCAGCTAATCATAGTTGGAGAAGACCGCACACACAAAACAAAACACATGTTTAACCTGAATAATAAAATTTCATCACATACGTTCTAAACTCAAGCATCACATGCCAACTACTTATAGTGCACTATTCATAACCACACGCATTGCACACATATATATATACTCTTAGGTCAACATTTATAGTTATCAGATTATTATATGCCTTTACATACCCGATACACATTCTGATTATACAAAAGCTCATACAGAAATCCCAAAATATCAAACCCAGAACCTACACTTTCTATTTCCTACTGTTGACCGTACAAAATGCAGGGATGTCCTCCAGTCGCCTCTTGTCCGTACCTGCACGGATTAGACTAAATCCATGCTAAGCGATAACGCTTAGTGGGGAACTCATATATAACAAATAATTTATCATACAACAGAAATACCATACATCACATGCTAGTAGACATGCCAGAACAATTATTATCATAGCGTGTACCATTTCAAGCATAGTAATGTTCATTACTATATTCAATCAAAAAGCATCAATAACTTATTAACATATCCGCATCACATGCTTTATTATATTACAATCACTTCCATTTATTATTTGATTAGTCAGTTAGCCTGCAATTCAATGACACGAATAACGGGTATCGCATTAGTACCACTCAGGTACTAGAATCTCATCGAGATTACACTTACGCATGGGTACCCTCAGGTACCGAAATATCATTCCACTTATAATAAAATCCAGCAAGGATTATCCACATTATTTTTGCATTGTGATTCCCATGGAATCAGACACATTAAACGCATGGGGCTGCAGCACTTGACCCTATAGGCATGCCTAACTATCCACTACTTGACTCGCAAGATTAAGTTGTTAAACATATTATTCAGTTCACATTGATCACTTTTCACATCACATACGTAGATAGCCCATATCACATTCACTCTACACTTTCGCATTAGCACATAGCTAAGCATTACACTTGCATACCCAATATGCTTCCAATTCATTTTTCATAGTTAATAATCACATAATTGATTGCATTCAAGAACCATCATATAGTATGCAAATGTACATTACTTAATACACACATAACACTTACTCATAATGTTCTTCATTCCAGCTTAAAGCCTTACCATTAGAAAGTCCAAACACATTAGGGTTATATTGCAAAAATAGGGTAGGTCAAGGTCACAATGAATTCCATTGTCACCGTGACATGTTGAAGTTCAAAATAGAATGCAAACTGGGGGCAGGTCAGAGTCACAATCAATTTCATTGTCACCGTGATATGTTCCCAACTCTCGGCAGAATGCAACTTGAGGGTATGTCACGGTCACAATGAAGTTCATTGTCACCGTAACATATCCATACTTTGCAAAACAGAATGCTCCCTTAGGTACCTCACGGTCATAATGGATTTCATTTTCACCGTGACATAACAAAATCCAATAGGCAGAATTGAACTCAGGCATACCTCACGGTCAAAATCAATTTCATTGTCACCGTGACCTATGCAAAAACACTATAACACAGCTATGTTTTATCACTAGCACAGATGTGCTTTCCAGTCCAACTCTCCTTCCACATCAAGACTTCAAATCTCATTCTCACTTTTGGTAATCAACCATAAAAACATCAACCACTTACTCAATTAGCACATACCTGATTTCCCTTCTTACTTTGGCACTCATCTTTGGCACAATTTATAATCAATCCCAATTCACACATAGCATACATGCTCTCAAGCAATTCATTCACTAAACACATTATAACATACACATATAGCTCATATCAAAGTCCCTATTGGACCAATACAAATCATACAATTTACACATTTAGGGTTTGTTCCCAAACCTTATTGCCTTAGCTCCTAGTCTCGACGGACGCTCGTTTCCCCAATTACTGCTTTTCCTTTATCCTTCTTCCCTTCTTCAGCTAGCAAAACCAATTCAAATTCTAGGATTTGACACAATCCATCAATACTCACCCAACACCAAATCAAATTAAAAACAAGAGTAGAAGATGAAAACACTATGCACTTATTCACTTACCTCTTAGGTTTAACCCTTAATTCTAGAGCAACTTATCATCTATATGCTTACACTTCTTAAGGCCTCTCTACAACTCACTCTCACGCAAGAAAGAGAAGAGAATAACACAGAAAATGACTGGATTACACAAATGAAGCTCTTCCCTTCCCTTAGCTCACTCTTGCATGCAAAGGTGGAGGTGGCACACACTCACAAAGCCACATGGAATCCACTATCAAAACCTGCCTCTTTTAACCAATTCCTTACATTATTTTATTCTTAATTAACCCTCCATTAAACTTATTAATCAGCCTTTAACTCATGCTTATTACAACCATATATAATTACCATTTAATCCCTCAACTATTCTTCTTTCTTTCAATTAAGTCCTGCCTTCATTTTAATCTAGTCCGAAACTCACATTCGATTCACACACACATGCCAATTTAAGTTAATTCTTTTAGGGTACAAATTCGGCCATGACATCTATGGGTATGTTTGTTGGGCGTAATGCTTCGATATCCTCCCAAGGGGTATTAGGGTGTTACAAAGCTAGCTTCAGTGTGTGAGCTAATATTTAAGCTTCTGAGGAAGAATCAGCCCGTCAAGTGGAATAGTGATTGCCAGACAGCTTTTGATACTATCAGGGACTACCTTTTAGACCCATGTATTTTGAGACCACCATGGTCTGCTAAGCTTTTAATCTTGTATCTAGCCATAGAAGACAATTCAGTGGGAGCCATGATGGCTCAGGAAGACGAATTTGGAGTGGAGTTTGTTGTGTTCTACCTCAGTAAGAAGTTCTCACCTTATGAGACTAAATATGTTGAGGTTGAGAAGATCTGCTTGGTGATAATTTGGGCCTCTAAGAAGTTGCGGCATTACTTCCATTCATTTAGTGTATAGGTAGTTAGCAAGCATAACCCGGTCGAATACCTTCAAGAAGCACCCTCTTTGCTAGGAAAGCTGGGAAGGTGGTTACTACTACTGCAAGAGGTCGATATAGAGTACGTAACTAGGAAAACCATCAAGGGAAGAGATGTAGCTGAGTGCTTAGCTGAATATCCTATTGAGGGAGATCTGTTTGAATACAGGTTCCCAAATGAAGATGTCACAGCCATAACAGTACAAGGGTGGTAGATGTTTTTCGATGGGGCAGTTAACAGTAAAGGGGCAGGAGTAGGAGCATGGATTATTCTTATGACACTGGATGTTGAGAAGCTACCATTAATCAAAAAGTTGAGGTACAAGGCTACTAATAATGAAGCTAAATTTGTGGCTTGTATCTTTAGATTGGAAACACTACTTGCCCGAGGGCAAAGACTATGGAAGTCTTAAGAGATTCATCTTTAGTAATCCACCAAATCAGAGTGGAGTAGTCAGTTAAAGAAGAGAGGATGTTGCCCTATATGAAGTACTTGAGAATGTCAAGTAGCCAATTTGAGACTTGCACTTTTCACTTCATCCCTAGGGATGAGAATCAATTGGCAGATGCTCTCGCAACTCTAGTATCTATGTGGGATAACTTGGAAGGGGTCGTAATGAGGCCAGTCTTGATTTCCAGTTCAGAGAAACCCTATTTTGAGACCGATCAGGTGATGGATGTTGAGGTTCCCGATGGAAACCCTTGGTACTATGATATTCAGAATTATTTAGAAAGGTCAGTTTTTCTAAAAGAAGCCACCAAGAAAGACCAAAGAATGATTCAAAAGTTATCCACTCAATTCATCAGTGTAGATGGCACTTTGTATAAGAGGCAAGCTGATGGTATCCAATTGAGATGTTAGATAGAGAAAGAGGCTGAAACAGTTATGGAAAGGTTCATGCCAGAGCCTGTAGAGCTCACATGAATGGCTTAGCTTTATCAAAGAAGATCATGCGCCAAGGATTCTATTGTCTCACGATGGATATGGATTGTTTGAAGTATATGAAGCAATGCCAGCTATGCTAGTAATCTGCGAATTTGAGACATGTGCCAGTTTTGGAGCTACATAACTTGACATCCCCACGGCCGTTTGCATTTTAGGGAATATACATTATAGGTGAGATCCGTCCTATAGCTTCTAATGGGCATACATTCATAATAGTCGCCATTGCTTACTTCACAAAGTGGGTCAAAGTTGAATCTTTTAAGAAGATTGATGCCACAGATATGGTAAGGTTCATCGAGCGGAATTTGATATGCAAATATGGCCTCCCGGACCATATTGTGTCTGATAATGGGGTACAATTCTTGGCAAAAACTAAGCAGATGCTTCAGAGATATGGAATCCAGCATCACAAGTCTTCTCCTTACCTACCTCAGGCTAATGGCACGGTTAAAGCAGCGAATAAGAACCTAAAAAGAATATTGGCCAAGATGGTATAGAGCTATAAAGACTGGGCAGAGCCTTTGCACTTTGGGGTTATAGAACCACAGTTAGAACCTCAACAAGAGCAACGCCATTTTCTCTGCTCTATGGAATTGAAGCGATTTTGCCAGTTGAAATTGAGCTAAAATCGATAAGGGTAGTAATGGAAGAAGAGATTTCAGAGGCAAAATTATTGTAGTTGAATCTATTGGATGAAGATAGGTTACGAGCTTATTATCACAACCATGTTTATTAGAAGCAGCTGGCTCGGTCATTTGGCAAGAAGGTACGAAAGCACTAATTGAAAAAAGGGGTCTGGTCTTCAAGATGATGAGGCCAGGAGTGCCAGACATCCGGGAAAAATTTAGACCAACCTGGGAGGGTTCGTTTGCGTTGAAGAAGTTAATGTCGAAAGAAGTAGGCCTCTTGACCGACAGTAACGAAAATGAATTCAAGGAACCAGTCAATGTTGACAGATTAAAAAGGTTCCATGGCTAAAGACAAAAAATCAAAAGAAGGGAATAAGTGCCCCGCGGGTTGAAAACCAAAAAAAGGCGGCCTTGCTAAAATTTGGTGCCCTGTCAGGATGAAAATAGAAAAGGCACCCTGGGCAAAAATTATGGGCTGAGAGAAAATGATCAATCGTGAAAACTCGAGAGGACCAATTGGTAATAGGAGCTGGATGCTTACAGGATTTATCCCGAGATTAGGTATTGTCACACCCCGTTTTCACCCTAGTAGTTTGAGCATTGTGGTGTGTGATTTTGTATGTACACTATTATTTTGGCATGTGTTATTTTAAGTTAAGTTTATTATGTGTTTGTATGGGATTAGTGTGTGTGTTAGTGAGGTTTGGCTTAGGTGTAGTGTGGAAGTTGGAAGTAGGGTGTGAATTGGTTGAGTCCACTAATTGGAAGGTGACATGTGGCAAGGGAGTAGGCTTTATATGCTAAGGAGAGAGAAAGAGTGAGGGACAGCTGTCCTCATGCCGTCTCTCGTTCTTTCTTCCTCCTCCTCCACGCCATTTTCATCTTCATCTTCATCTTCTTATTTCTTCCTATTTCTTCCTCTTCTTTGATTATCTTTCTCTTTTGTTTGTTTTTGTTGGTGAATTTCGGCAATTCTAGGATTGGTTGGTAAGTGTTAGTTGATTTCTTTCTTCTTCTTCCTCTTCCCATTATTTTGTTAATATATGTGTGTTGTTGGGTTAGGGTTTTGAATTCTGTAAGTTTTGGGTGTTGTGAGCAAAAGTACCTCCTAGGGAGTCTAAGTGGAAGGACATAGCAAGTGGAAGTGGAGCCCCTTGATTTGGAGCTAAGGATACCAAGGTTTGGGAATTTATGTGCCCTTTTTATGTATTTCATGATTTTTGTATCTTTGATGAAATTTCTGAAAATTTGGTGTTTAAGGTGGTTCATGTTAGTATAAATGTTATGGGTTTTTGTTTGATTTAAGTTGTGATGCTTGATTGTTAATTTATTGAAGCAAAAATTTAAGTTGATAGGTTTTACTAGAAATTTTCTTGGTTTGCAATGGTTGAGATTTTGAGTATGTTAATCCATGATTTGATTGTGTTAATTGATGTAAAAGTTGTAATTTATGTTGTTTTTAATGGATAGAAGGTTTGATTTGAGGTAAGTTGAAGTTTGTTTTGATTTGGGTAAGTTGGGATTTGATTTTGGAATTCTGAAATTTTCTGCGTTTTTTGCTGAGATTGGAAGAACCGACACTATCACGATCGCGATGTTGTTGCAAGCATGACAGAGTTGCACATTCCAGTTCTCATTGTGCAGGGACGCTTGCTCTGAGTCGTTAAGGGCAGTATGAGTCCTGAAGCTTTCGGCATGCGTGACTCGTGAAGCTTCTCACGAATTGGCGTGGGAGCGTGAAGCATTCACGAATCGTGAAGTTTTTCACGAGTCGTGAATCATAGCATGACTCGTGCTCTGTTAGAGGGCCTTGTTACAAGTTGTGTACAAGGACATGACTCTCGACAGGGCAGAGGAACATCGAAATGAGTCATGTCAACTTGCACGACTCGGGTCCCTTGCTTCTTCCCTCACGATCGGCTTTCTGGCCACTATCGCGAGCGTAACTCTTATCGCGATCGCGACAGTGACTCCCTGCCTACCCTGTATTTTCGATTTTACCGTTTTCTTCTAAAATGGATTTCATATTTTTTCTTCATGGGTTTTTAGTACTGTATGGAATAAAAACATGCTTATATATGTATTATGTCATGGTTTCTTTATGATAAATTAAATGTTATATTTTGAATATGATTTGTATTATGCTTGACCTGCGAGAGTCAATAAGTGGATAAATAGGCATGCCTATAGAGTTCTGTTAGCTGCAACCATGCATTCTTACCTAATCAGGTCCCCATTTGGATCCTCGCGATCTCTTCTGAACTTGAATCTTGTTTAAGATTCCATGCGAAAATGTTTTGAAACGAAAAGAAAAGAATGATTTTGATACCTTCGGGTATCCATGCGCTTGAGAATGAATTAATGGTACCTCCGAGTATCTATGCGTACTCGCTATCCACTATTTTGAATAAGTAGGTTTATTGTATTCATGTTTTATTATAATTCAGTTCAAAATGAGCGATTGTGTGATTAATGATGTTGACATTTTGAACATGATGAATTGTTTATTAAGACTTGATTTTCAATATGTGCCATGTGTATGTGATTTGTTTCTGACGTCCACTGTGAGTGGTCGTTTTTCATTGTATTTTCCCCACTAAGCGTTATTGCTTAGAACGGGTGTATTATCCGTGCAGGTGTGGGTGCTGTTAGAGATTTTTGATCGGTGTAATCCGCTATCGGTAGGGCCAACACACACTTGAGAAAGTTTTGTAGTATAGGCCTTTGTAATTTCTATTTCATGTATTATGTAATGTTGAGACTTTTGATGTAAAGTTTTATTTTGTATATTCGGACACAACTTTTGTATGTATATTAATCTCCTATAATTGACGCCTTTTGAATTTCTGCTTTATAAGAACATATTTAAGATATCAATGAAAAGCTTCCAAATTTCTATTTTCCAACCTTGATTTCCTGTTATCATTGAGAAGTTTTAATTTATGCCGCTTTTGATATATGTTTGTAGTTATATGTTTAGTATGTGTGTGTGTGTGATATCCCTTATCTGTCGGGGCATTCCCTTCTCTTCTAGAGAGGTGAACTTCCCTACGTATAGGTAAGGAGTGTTACAGGTATAGCCTTGTATTTGGTTGAATTTAGTCAAATGATGATCATGAGTGATGAAATCATATGGAGATATGCATGATTCCTCAATGAAGAATTCATGTTGCATCATTTTATAGTTCTTTTGTAAAATGAGGAAAAATAGTGTTCTTTATTAAGTCCACCTGATCGCACACTTCACTTTCCTATCCATAGGGCAAACAATCCCTTCTAGAACCCTCTTCACTTTCTCAATCCAGAACTCTGCCTTGTCAGATTCATCCAAACTAGTCCCATAAAAGTCTTAGCAACAGACTTGCTCATGCTCTCAATTAGAGCTCTCGGGGCCGTCACCCTCTCTAAGACTCGAGCCATATCTTGAGATATCTTCAACATAGCCTTAAAAGGCATGGCTAGAGCCTCAGGTTGCACCCTAGCTGGTTGAGCAGGACCAAACACAGATGGATCTTGCTCTTAGGGATTTGCACTCTTGGCTGACCCCTCGAGGGACCCACGTGCAGGCTCCATCTAAAACAAAATAGACAAGATCCGCATCAGGCCAACATAATCCTAGATAAAATTCTATTCTACGGTCGCCCAAAAAAGACTAACCAGGCTCTTATATCAATAAAATTGCAATACCCCATACCTATACGTAGGGGAACTCACCCGTAAGGAGAGTGAATGCCTGTATAGATAAGTGTGTTACCAACAAACAACCAAACAAACATAATAAGAGCGAAAAAGAAACATTCAAAATCAAATAAATTAAAAGAGGTAACACCACAAAGGGCCAACAGAAAATCCCATTTCAATAACAATATATTCTTTACAAAAAAGGGGTACATAATCCTTACATAATTATAAAAATTACATATTGGAAATATTTTGCAAAATCTTATACATTAGAATACCAAAATAAAAAAGATAAGCTACAAAAAGAATCTCTCTAATGTGTTGGTTCTGACTGTTGTTGATCACACTCCTCAAAATATCGGACAGGTTCCACACTTGCATGAATGAAACACCTATGCTAAGCGATAACGGTTAGTGGGGAAAACAAAAGATGGACGATCGTTCACAGTGGACGTTAAGGCAAAATGCATACATATGGCACATACAGAAGTACACAATTATTCATATAAAACATATCACTTATATCATACTATACGCACAAGAGTTTCTTATCACAAACAAGATTGCAATCATAAGAAAATCAAACATATATGCCTGCAAAAGCAGAGTAACGGATAACGAGTTAACACTGGGTACTCGAGGGTACAAACAAAAGCAACTTCTTTCATTTTCATACAAAAACATTTTCACTGGGGATCTTAAACAAGATACAAACACTCAGGATCGCGAGGAACCAAATGGTGACTTGATCAGGGTCCAGAATACTAGGGGTTGTAACTTACAGAACTCTATAGGCATGCCTATTTATCCACTTACTTGACTCTTGGCAGGCTAGGCATGTAATAATATATTTCATACTTATCACATCAGAATCAACATATCTCAAAAAAACATGCTACAATTCAATATCATTTGCTAAATAAAATACCGATAGATAAAAATTGCAAGCAATAATAAGTTAAAAAGAGACAAATAAGATAGAAATCAAAAGCTCAAATTTCAAAATAGGGAGCTTTTACATGGCGGTATGACAAAACCTTACCACTGTGTAAGATATTCCACACGGTGGTAAAGAAAACCTTACTGCCATGTGGCCAATCGAGCCAAAACTTCACAGAAACAGAGTGCATTTACACGGCAGTATGACAAAACCTTACCGAAGTGTAAAATTCACAAAAGCTACCCATCAAAACAAAATGAATTTACATGGTGGTATGGTAAACCCTTACTGCCGTGTGAACTCACGGACAAGCAAAATTCAAACGCAGAAATACGATTACACGGTGGTATGACCTTCCTTACCACCCTGTGGATCAACAAAAACCCAAAAATTTTGCCTAAACTTGTAACACCCCGTACCCACCCTAGTAGATTGAGCCTGTATGTGTGTAAATTATGTGTATTTAATTTTGAGCATGTGTTGTTTGTTAAGTTAAATTGCTATTATTCATGATTTGGGGTTTTATTTGGGTATGGGTGTAGTGTATGTTTTACTGAGGCTGATCTTAGGTGTGTGTTATAGGATGGTAATAAGGTGTATGATAATAGAACCTACCTATAGGAAGCTGCCATGTGGCAGGTTAGGAGAATTAATTGTGGTTGTTGGGAGTGAGGGACAACTGTTCTTCTTATCCTCTTCCCAACCCCCCCCCCCCCCCGTTTTCTTTTTCTTCTTCCTCACATTGCTTTGCTCTCTTTTCTTTCTTTCCTCCTTGCTTTCTCTTAATTTCTTCTTTTGGCTACAATCTTTGGTGAGTGTGGGTAGTCTAAAGCTGATTTGGGGTAAGTAAAAGTAATTATTCCTATTCATCCTCTTCCTTCTCTTAATTTTGTAATAGTGGTACTTTGAGGTTAGAATTTTGAAAGCTTGTTTTGCTGGACTTTGTGGCTCAGAAATCCCTCCTAGAGAGCCTAAGGGTAAGGAGATCGCAAGTGGAAGTGGATCTCATGATTAGAGTGCAAGAATTCGAGGTTTGGGAACGTTTGCTGATCTTGTGTATTATTTGTGATTTTTGTGTTATTGTTGAAATTAATGAGCTTTAGTGTGTGGATTTGTATGTGAATGATGTGGATATTGTTTATTTTGCATTGAGTTGCATAAATTGTGAAGTATTGAACTTAAGCTTATTTTGTATGAATTTTAAAAGAAAATGTTGTTCTTGAGAATTCTTGAGTTTGGTCTTGTAGTGGTATGATTTGATGATGTTAGTTGGGTTATAAGTTGAGATGTAAGTGAGAAAAGAATGGATGGAGTGGTGAGCTATGATTTGGTATGGGTTTGAGGTGTTTTTAGTTAAGGTTGCATTGCATCTGGGCATGGGTCACGGTGACAACCAAGAGGTTGCCACCGTGGGACATGCCAAAGTTGCATTCTGCCGTGAAATCTGGGTATTTCATGCTAACAACCAATTTGGTTGTGACCGTGAGGTACCAGAATTTTACATTCTATTTTGAGTCTTGGATATGTCATAGTGACAACCAACCTGGTTATGACCGTGAGGTATTCAAGCTTTGCATTCTGTTTTGGATTTTGGTATGTCACGGTGACAACCAATTTGGTTGTTACCGTGAGGTACAATGGAATTGCATTCTATTTTGGCGTCTTTGGTATGTCATGGTGATAACCAATTTGGTTGTGACCGTGAGGTACCCCAGGATTGCATTCTGCCGAGAGCTTTGGTATGTCACGGTGACAACCAATCTGCTTGTGACTGTGACCTACCCTATTTTTGTAAAGAGTGTTTATTTCTTAAAGGTAAAGTTTAAGTGTTAAGTTAATGATTAATCACACACAATGACACCTAATAAGTGCTTTATGCTAGTTAAGTATGTGACGTTTTAGGTAATTTATAGTTTAAATGTGTGAATTCATTGTTAGTTGCAATTGAACTATAAGTTTTAATTATATAAGCTTAGCCTGCGAATCAAATAAGTGGATAGTTAGGCATGCCTAATAGAGTTTCTGTAGCTGCAGCTTTCTCTGATTTTGGACCCTGATCAGGTCCACCGATCAGATCTTTGTGATCCCTCTGTATTGGATCTTGTTCAAGATCCCACGCGAAAATGTTTTGAATAAAATGAAAAGAATGATTTTGATACCTTCGGGTATCCATGAGTTATGAAAGTATTTCTGGTACCCTCGGGTATCCATGCGTACTCCATATCCACTGTTTTGTATAAGCAGGTTTATTATTATTATTATTATTATTATTATTATTATTATTATTATTATTATTATTATTATTATTATTATTATTATTATTATTATTATTATTATTATTATTATTATTATTATTATTATTATTATATGTGAATGAATACAAATATGGTGCTACCACTATGTTTTTATGTGATAATTTGTTTACAAGATTTTATTCTCTGTATGTGCCATAAGCATGTGATTTGTTGACGCCACTGTGACTGGTCGTTTTCCATTTGTGTTTCCCTACTAAGCATATTCGCTTAGTACGGGTGTTTCATCCGTACAGGTATGGAAGATGTCGAAGTTTTTGAGCGTGGCGATCCGTTTCAGCAGGGCCAACACAACTAGGAGAGATTTTGTAGTACAGGATTGTACTTTTGCTTATGTATTAGTGTAATATTTTGTATCGATAACTTCTGGATGTAAACTCTACTTTTGTAGTTTGATTTTTTTATCAGATATGTATATGATCTTTTGCGCTCTGGCGCTTTTATAATTCGATCTGTAAAGACTATTTTGTAATTAATAAAATATCGCATATTCGTTTCCAGCCTCAGTATTCTGTTTTAAAATTTTTGTTATTTTTATGTTACCTCATTTTGGTATGAATGGTTTATGATTATAACCATTTCATTTGAGCTCTTGTGTAACAACCCTAATCTATCAGGGTCCTTCCTCCTCTTCGAGGGATCAAGCTGCCTACATATAGGTAAGGGGTGTTACAAAACTCATGTAAAATCATACCTAAAATTGCTTTTGCTTTCAAAATCACCAAGCTCGCTTAAATTCCACAATATACACTTCAATTAAACACACATATACACACTTTCACACTCAATTTCTAGAAATTAAGCAATAAATCAGTAATAGATTAAAATTATCCAATTACAAACAAATTCTCAAACATCAAATCCTAAGCTCCTTGAACATCAATTGGTGGCACTCTTACCGGCAATCTCCTTTCCTTTTGGATCCTTAGTAGGCAACTCTGATCAAACAAACCCAAAACACACAAAACTCAAAACCCTAAATATAAGCACACACACACACCAATGGGAAACACAAGGAGGAAAGAAGAAGATGAAGAAACTTACTCAAATAGCTCTTGAATTTGTCAAACCCAATACAACCCACCAACTCAAGAAGATACAAGTGAGCAAAGAGGAAGAAGAAAAACAGAGAAGGAGAAGAAGAAGAAGAAGAAGAAAAAGAAACATGGAAGAGGAAATGGGAGAGGGGCAGATTTGGTCACTCTCTCATTTTCTCTCTCTTAGGCTTATATAGCCCCTCACTTGCCACATGTCACAAGGTTGTGGTGCATTTAATAAATTCCCAACTAATTCTCCTTATACTTCTAACCACACAAACACACCACACAATAAAATAAATAGCATGCAAATATACACTAAAAAACATAATAAATCATGCAAAGACACTCTAACACACACACACAAGCTCAAAACTGCTAGGGTGATAATCGGGGTGTTACAAGGCCTCTCTCTCTTTTTCTCTTCTTTTTTTCTTTTCTCTCACCATTTTTTCTTTCATCTACCGCCACCTTTTTTATAGGTTTTCTTCTTTTTATATTTCAATTTTAGGTAGGTTTTGCTCTTTATTTGCTCCCTGATTTGCTCCTTCTTTTTCTACCTCTATTCCTCTCTAAATATCCTCTTATTTTGAATTACTTTTGGTTCATTTTAATTTCCCTCCATAATTATATATTTTTATTAATTAATCCCTCTTTTTTTTTCATTATATACATTTTTTATTATTGTAATTTTTAGATACTTTTAATTTTTTAGAAAATAAACGTCTCGAGAAGAAACCCCTTTTTTAAGCATTGAAAATTCCGGAGAAAAGCAATCAAGAAAATAATTTTTTTTTAAAATAAATTTTCTTTTTATAAAACCAAAACCTCAGAGAGAGAGCCTCGTGCTTCAGTTCTCTAGCTATTTTGGAGCAATATTATCCTCATCGGGTAACTCTGACAAAAGCTACCTCAGGACCTGGTGTCTACACCATCCAAATGAAGGGCAAGCAGAATGTAACATCCCAAAAATAGCCTAGTAGAAATTGCATGTTTAATTGGATGTATAAAGGGGGAATTTGGTATTGGATAAATGAATTGGGATTTAATTAAGGAATTATAAGAGTTTGTTAAGGGTAAATTGGTATTTGTGTAAGTGACTAAAGGACAAAAGAGAAAGAAAGTCAAAGAAGGAAAATGAGTTCCAATAGAATTGTGACAAGTGGATAAGTGGGTGAGTGCATTAATGGGGATTTGAAAGGAAGAAGAGAGAGGGAAAGCAGGAATTGTTGCTTCCCGTGGAAGCCATCTGCTGTTTCCCTTTGTTGTACACTCTCACGTTCTCTCTCTCACTTCCTCTACTTCTCCATTTCTGCTCTCAAGCTTTGCATGTGAGTATTCTTCTAGAGTTGAGCTAGGGTTTTGAGATCAGGAGTTATCTGATATGAGCTTAAATAGCTCATTATTAATCCATATTTTATGGTTAGAAGTAATATTTTAAGTGTTTTTACTTGTAAGTATTAGGTGTGTTTTATTTTTTTGTTTGAGTTTTGTGCGTAGGAGGACAATGGAGAAAAGATGGAGAAAATGGAGAAAAATAGCCAAAATGAGCTAAGGAAGAAGAGCTTCTGTCGCGAGCGCGATAGTGGCGTGATCGCGATAGAATGCGCTAAGGGAACCCAAAGAAGAAGAGAGAAAAATAAGGAAGAAGCACTGCCGCGACCAAGGGTGGCGTCGCGAGGAAGGTGGAGTGATAAAAGTGGCACGCTCTATCGCGAGCACGACGATGTCGCGATCGCGACAGAAAGATCCATTAGAGACAAAAGTTCAAATTTCACTTTGAAGAGTTATGCCTTTCCACCAATAATTGCAATTCTTGCTAAGAGACATCTGAAGAGACACAATTAGAATAGTATAAATATTATAATTAACTGTAATTTTAATATAGAACATTTTAATTAAGTAAAAATTCTGTAAGATAGGTTAGCTCTTTTCATTATTTTAGTTTTATTTTCTAGGGTTGAGTTTATGTATTGAAGAGAAGATAGTATACAAAGAAGAAGACTACCTTTGGTGACTTGAAAAGGGTTGAGAAATCTCCTTCTTTATTTCTTATCTTTTTATTCTTCTTTGTAACTTTTGTGATGTAAATTTTGAACTTGAATATCTAATATCAAATATTTTATTGTTCATATTAATTCATGTGTTCTTATTTGCAGAATTTCTTATTAGTATACTATGAATGATCATTATAAGTATGAGTTTAATTGAAAAAATGAATTCATATTTACATCTAATGGAAATTCATCATTGAAGCATTGTTTGAGAAATCATAGCGTTAAAATGGTTGCTATAGGTCGTGACTTAACCTAAGATTTGCATGTTTAATTTTCTAGTTCATTAATGAAAGTTGTGGAATAGAATTATTTATGCATGTTTTAGGCAACCTTATTTATGTCGAGAGAATAAGCAGGAAATTTATTCAACTTGGCTTGCATGACAAGAATACTATAATCATTAAGAACAATTAATTCAAGTTCCATTTTTATACTTAGCATCATTAATCTTTCTATCTTCTTTGACTATTATTAACTAGGTTTATTTAGTTTAAATGTTAGATTAGTTTAAAATTAACTTTCACATTATTTAATCATTGCAAACAAAGTTAAAATTAGGTAGTAATAGTGTGTAAATCACGTTTCTCGTGGGATCGACATTCTTAAGTACTATTTCGATGCACCGTATACTTGCGGTTATTAGCATCTATAGAAAATGCTCAATAAGGTTTTGGCGTCGTTGCCGGGGAACTGTTGTTTTGCCATTATGAATCTTGATTTATGATTTTGGATTACAATATTTTGTTTGTTTTAATTTGTTAGTTTGTTTAGTGTAACTTTGTGTTTTGTATTTGCTTTTACAGGATTTGAAAGTTCATGCCTAGTACAAGGAGTTCTTTAGAAGAGCTTGAACCCTCAAATCCTGAAATTGAAAGGTTTTTGTCAAGTAACCGAAAATCCAACAGAAAAAAGAATAAAAATAAGATACCAATTATCATGGCTGAAGAAAATCCACCAAGACTTATGGACTTTGCCGCACCCGCATTGAGTGGAGCTCAACAAGGAGTGGTGAGGAGGAGGTTCAAATGGAGGAAGAGGTTCATGAAGAGATGGAGCAAGAGATCTTGAGGCCAGAACTTCTTTATCGAAATGAAGCACCTTTACCACCTTCAATTGTAAGTCCTCCAAATGTTGATCTTAAGGAACTACCAAATCATTTGAGGTACGCTTTTCTTGGTCCTAATCATACTTTTCCTATTATTATTTCCAACAAACTCAATAATGAACAAGAGTTTGCATTATTAAAAGTTGTTAGGAAAAGTATAAAAAGCATTGGATGGCAAATATCTGATTTGAAAGGTATTAGTCCTAATGTTGTCATACATAGGATAAACATGGAAGATGAATGTCAACCTAAGGCTGATAGACAAAGAAGGCCTAACCCTAATATGAAAGAGGTAGTGAAAAAAGAAGTTATTAAGTTGCTAGATGTTGGGATTATTTATCCAATTTCGGATAGTGATTGGGTGAGTCCAATACATTGTGTTCCAAATAAGGGAGGTATGACGGTTGTTAGGAATGAGAAGGGTGATCTAATTCCTACTAGAACCATTACCGGTTGGAGGGTGTGTATAGACTATAGGAAGCTAAATTTGGCCATTAGAAAGGATCATTTTCCTTTACCATTTATTGACCAAATGCTAGAAAGAATTGCTAGCCATTCTCATTACTGTTTTTTAGATGGTTATTCAGGATATTTTTAAATTTTTATCTACCCTAGTGACCAAGAGAAAACCACATTTACTTGTCCATATGGGACCTTTGCTTATAGGCGAATGCCTTTTGGGCTTTGTAATGCCCCAGCCATTTTTCAAAGATGTATGACT